>VZRZ01004119.1:1468405-1494490 GCA_013398175.1 Climacteris rufus | reverse complement strand
AAAAAAAAAAAAAAAGAAGTAAACCAACACTGCTTCTGAGGAGTGCCCTAAAGAGTATAGGAGGAACCAGTTGACACTTTAAGGAAATGGTTATGTACACTATATCTAAAACTACTAAAACTAGGCCTTTTAAAGCTGTTATTGGTGACATAGAACCCGGAGTCCCTGCCTGTTTCTTAAAGAAATCAAGCCATGGCCTCTAGGCAAAAGGCTTGTGCCAGCTTACATGGTATCCTATCTTCTGGTTGAAAAGGGATTCACATGGAAAAGAAGGCTAAATTCCAGGTATGTGGCAGTAAACCCACAACTGACTCTTTTCACAGTCTTGCCTGTAATATGTCATGATTAACTTCATTTGTACCATTCTTTTCAAATGCTGGATAAAGTCATACATGGGTCCTGTCTCAAAGTCATGAGCTGTGATTCATATCAGGAATAACCTTCTTCCCTTCTGGACTCCCAAGTACAACACCTGCAGGTCTGGTGAACTGGAACTTGGAAATGCCACAACTGCAAAACCGAAAGGTGCACACGTGTATTCAGAACATGAAACTGCATTTTTAACCTATGTGTGTTTGTTGTGGTGGTTTCTGCAGGCTGAATTTTGTCACCTGAGCTCTGTGCAATATCACCCATGAACATGGTGGATAAATTTTAATACCATTAAGCTCTGTTAAAGCAGAGTTGCTGACTGACAGAAGAGCGGTATTGTAGTTTACCCAACAATATTAGCAACAAACATTAGAAAGCACATTCTCATTGTTCTAAGGTCCTTATTTTACCAAAAAACAATCAAGGGAAACCATTAAAAATAAACTGATGGCCAAGTGTCTTTAACCTTTTCATCTCTGTCCCCATTGTACCTGCCAGCCGGCAGTGGCAGAACTGCTGGTAAATTCAGCAGCTTTATAGCCAGCTCACACCTTCACTTCAGTATCTCTTGCAGTCAGGCATCCAATTAAACAAAAACCTGAGCAGCTTGTACGTCTCAGGCTCAACCCTTAACACATGTTATTCACATTGGAAGAGTGCTGTGATTTAAGCCTGCGTGGCACACCCATGCAAACTCAGGGAGACAGGGCCTGGTTTGCACAGCCGTTTACACAAATGGCTGCAACTGAAACTGGTGAAAATTCCTGTATGGGTAAATCATATTTGGAGGTTAGCAATGCATGTCTCATTGACCTCTGCCTAATATCTCTAGAATAGTCTTGGAGGCATTTTGGACCACCTCTGCATGAAGATTCCCACCCTTAATGTATTTTTTAACTTCGGAGGTACTTAAAAGCCCTTCAATATGGGAAGTGTAGCAAGCAGATAGATGGAAAAGAAGAACAAGTGTTTTTTCATTTCAGCATCTGAAATCTGCTCTAGAAACATGGAAATGTAAAGCTCACATTGGAAAAAAACCCCAGGATTTTAGTGCTTGAAGAAAATACATAGATAATTTTTTAAATTGCATTTATGTTTTTAACATCCCTATTCTTCCAGAAAGATGGAATGAAGGGTGAACCAGTACATATTGTGTTATACTAATGCTAAAAATAATAAAATAAAAAAACCAAAAAAAACCAAACAAAAAAAACAACAAAAAACCCCTCCAACAATGCAAAAAATTAATGTAATAACTAAAAAAACCCATTATCTACCAGGGCTTATGCAAAAAAGCTTTTTTTAGTAAAAAGTGATGTGTCTTTTAACAGTTTAGGAAAAAATTACAATTCTGGACCATTGCAGGGCAAGAGAAATTAAAATAACTCAGTTTTCCAACTTCCTGTCATTTTAATTTTTGTAATGCATCAGAGAGGGAAAAACTCACTGTGGTCTAGTACTGCATGTGAAATTTTGAGCAATTTTTAAAAATTACTTATTACAGTGAAAGAGAAGGTAGAGAGAATTTTTGTCTAATAAAACCTGTTTTTATGAATAAAATTACTCTCCTAAAATATTGCTACATGGTTGACATGATACAGCTATCCTCTTTGCTCTGCACTTTTTATCATCTGCATTACTGTGGTTTATCCCATCTCCTCTAACCACTCTAAGACAGTTTAAGTCTTTTTTTTTTCTCCTAGGACTGTTCATGGTTTCTATTCTTTCTGGATATTGGGACATCAGTACTTAACAGTGATGATAATCACAATAAGGGACAAGAATGCTTTCTCTAGCTTCACACCCTCACACACTTCTCTGATCCTTCACAGTGATGTTAAACACAATGAACAATTCTAGAAATAAAAACAATAGTTTTGTGAAGGTGTTTTGTGTGTTATCAGATTCATTGACACCACTGGGTTGGGGTCAATGCCGGTGACAAAAGCCATCTGCTGCAGTCCCAAGAAAAGGACAACTTGGCCCCCACCCACAGTTCAAATATCAGAGATGCTGATTAAAGGTATTCAAGGAGAGAAGAAAAACAGGATGTATAGCTTACACGAAGGCCACAACTTGAGGATGTCTTAAAGCACAGAGACTAAAGCTAACATCGGCATTAAAAGAGAAGTTAAAGGTTAGCTAGAAAATCTTTTTTGCCCCTGTCTTATTGGGCATTAGCAATGTTCTCTGCTTTAGACCATGGTATTTAGAAATTACTTTAATTTCCTGCAAATTTACACATCCCTTTCAGCCAAAGCAGCTTGGAGTAAGGCAGTTCTCTGACTAACCAAGAGGCTGTATGAGACAAGACTGGGCCCTGACTTGCCAGCACCTCATGACTGCTGGGTGAGGGCAGCTGCCCAGCCCCAGCTCCCTCGCCCTGATAGTGGCTGTCCAGTCACAGAGGATGTCAGACATCTGAGGCCCTGTGCCCTGCCTGAGCTTATGCCTGCACAGCATCCAGAGTCCTCTTGCTGCCATCCTTTTCCTGATGTCCTCATTCGTGCCAAGAGGGAGAACTCAGCTGACACACTAATGCAGGGAAAAACCTGCTTGGAGGATCAGAGAATACAGCCCTGAAGGCTTTGAGAAAGAAGTCTTTATAAAACCTAAGACCAAAAGAAATGCTTGAATTTCCTCTGTGTTTCAACCAGTTATTTCTTTAAATGAACAAACATGCCAGTGCTGAGTCTTCTCATGGGTTAGGGTTGTTTTTTTTTTTTTGCTTAGAGGTCTTTTTTTCTTTAACTGAGACACAGGTTTCTTGGATCAAAAACCCCTTAAGAACTAATAAAGAACTGGCAAGTGTGACCACCATACAGACAGAGTAATTAAACAAAATAAAATGGGGAAATTAAATACAATTAAATATATGTCCTATAAATTGCTTGGAAAATTAAACTTGATGAATTTGTGCATTGGAAAACCATACAGAAAAGCATATCACATAAGACCAGCTGCAAACTCCGTCAGAGCATTTGTCTGATGACACAGCATCATAAAGCATTCCTGTTTTCCCCATGAAGGGAAATGTGATGCACCACCATGCTCAGCTACCTTGGCCTCTGGAAATTGGGCAGCTGGCGAACAAGGGAGTGGTGGAACTTGCTCCTGCAACAGCCCCACCCACTATATCCAAGGGCAACTTTGGATGATCAGAAAGTCAAGGCCAAAGCTTTAGTCCGAACTTATCTTAACATTAGTCTTTACACAGTGAAAGAAAAGCTGATGTATCCCAGCATGCTTAAGCACTTTCCCTCACATCACAACAGGATAGTAGTGGCAAGGCTGGAATTAAAACCAGCCAGTATTTCTCTCAAAATCCTGGTATAGCTCTTCAGGCACGAAGCCATCCACTTTGCTGCGTGACTCTTCAGCAGACAGCAGTTAGTGATAACAAACAGCAAAAATAAAAGGTTGAGTGTCAGTGTTCGCTCCCTGTTTGCTCTGAGACATTTCAAGAAGCAAAACAGACCTTGAGCTGACTCACCTAGCCAGCCAAGACTACCTCTTGGCTAAGGATTCATATGGAAATACAAAGATAGTGTTTCTGAAACCCACACCACTTTTTTTTCCCCCCCCATAGATCACAGCCTGTAGGGCATATTGGAGGACTGCTTGAAGTTTCTGGCTGCAATAATTGCTGGTCCCATCTCCTTCTCTGCTTTCACTGTGGGAGTCTCCAGCAGATGGATGCAATGCAGAGCAGCCCTGCTGCTGGGACTGGACCAGCTTGATGAACTAGTCCCTTTCCCCACCTCTAATTTTCACGGTGTAAAAAGTGGCATAAACTATTCCCCTAAACTATTGTAACAATAACCAATGTTTCTAAATCCTTTCAAAGGAAACTCACCAACCTAAATCACCTATTCTTTCAGGATATACAGTCATAACTGTAGAAAATGTCTAAAGGAATAATCAACTGACATATCTTTCAGCCTTGTAGCCTAAAAACAACAGAGGCACAAGAGTGTTATTAGAGTTTTAGTAACAAAAAAATCTTAAAAGAGGAGAACTTAAAAATAGTATATTTTAAGTGGATAAAACTAAGTAAGATTCCTTCCTGCAGATTTAATTACTTACCAATTTTGGAACAGCCCAGCCTACTTATTCCTCAACAGACTGTTTAAAAACATAGCATGAAAAAACTAGCAGGCAGATGTTTCACATTTAAATTCTCATGCAGTTCTATGATCATTAATGTAGACTCTCAGAAACAGGTTGTATAATCCATGTGCAAGCATGTCTGTGTAGAGATGGAGTGGGAAAAAGAATAGTAAGCAAAACCACCCACTGCAATACTTTCACTTGTTTTAAAACTCTACATTGTTGCCCAGAAGCTTTTGTTGCCAGGCAATGCAAGAAACACAGGTGTGCAAAAAGAAGTCAGTGTTTAATGCCCAGCTTGTGATTTGGTACTGAATGTGACAAGTTTCGTTCTTATTGACCACCCAGCCTCTCACACCTAATTGATTGTTAGCTTAAATGTGATCATTTCCCCTCCTGAAGGCAAGTAGTAAGCCAGCTGTATGTTTCCCTGTGTCTCATTTGCTAGAGAGAGGGGATTCTCTCACAAACAAAACAGATGCTGTTAACAGTGACTTCTTCATGTTCAGTTGTTCAAAGGACTGCAGTAGCACCAGAGGAGACAGCAGCAGCTAAAGGAAGGTGGTAATATGCAGCTGAAGCATCACTTATTATCTTTTGGTATCATGGAATAGAGATGGAAAACACCTGTTATCCATTCCCTGAGGCTGCCACAGTATTTCTCTATGCAGGATACTTTTCAGTAGCGTGTTGGTTCAGCTTTAAGTATCCTCAGTTGTGGAGGATTCAACAATTTCTGTGGGGAGCTTGGGCTGTACCCTTGCTGATTTTGCTGTTAGGATGTTTCTCTTGATTTTTGCAGCCGGCATTTTTATTTTCTTAACTTCATGCCACAGCTAAGTACAGCTTACAGAGTGCAAGTAGAAAAGGGGAATGGGGAAGAAGGAAACCCACCAGCCCAGGGAAAAGACGGCAGACAGTGCTTTGAGATGCACCCACAAAGCAGCAGAGAGGGCCAGCAAGCAGCAGAGAAGTGAAGAAATAGGAAGTGAGGCAGCAGTCATGAAGAAAGTATGCAAGGAAGCAGTTACCCTGCAGGGAAGGAAAAAGCAGGACAACTTTCAAGGGCAGAGATTAATGTAACTTGAGGGAGGCTGCACTGACAGGATTTGGGGAGGAGGAGAGAGGAACCTAATTACCAGAAAAAAATGGCCAGTTGAAGCAGCAGGCAAAAGGGGAGGCAAAAGAAAATGATAGGGCTCAGGTGAATGAGCATGGCAAGAGTTGCTATGCTTTTGTACCTACTTAAACTGTGCTTTGTGCCTTCTTAAATCAGAAGCAAAATTGCATCGGGGCAGGTCTATGCCATAAAGTTCTGCAGGCATATTTACACCGGTCAGATGCGCAAAGGGACACGGTTTGCAACTGAGGTTAAAACTGAGCTACACTACCAAAAGCAGTGAATGTTCCAGGTTATGCAGTCAGAACCATACTTTCACCAGCACAGCATGTGTCATTCAGACAATGATAAGATAAGCCACGCTGGCAAATGCAGAGTTTTTGCTGATGTAAATTTTCTTGAGGGTAGATATATCTCTGCTGCAGCATATAGGGGTGCAACTACACCAGGAGAGCTCTTTGCTTGTCAAAACAGCCATACTCTATTAGCAGGTTGTTCATAATGGAGACATGGTTAAGAGAGGTAGAAGGAATTCTCCTACTGACATTATGACTTCCACAGCACAGCCAAGCCTGTCAGCACAATGTTTTTCTTGGCAGAAAAAGCTTTGTAGACTGGAGGGGCATAAGACACAGACATATTTTAGATAATTTCTGAAGCTTTCATATAAGAAAGTATTTGCTTCCTCTAAAAGAAAACTCAGTAACTGCAAAGCGTCTGAATATTAGGACAGCTTATGTGGATAAGAGCATTGAAGTCCTAATATGGACACTTTTACCTTCATTTACCATTCAACATTCACTTGTTTTTATATAAAGCATTCTTGAGAAAAAAGTATTCTCAATACGTTTTTCTGCATTCGTGTCTTCAACTTGGATAACAGTTAAAGCTCTCCATAATCTTCTTCTGTGCAATACAAAGAAGTTGAAAATTCTCTTAATGAGCATCTAGAGAAGAAAGATTTGGTAGATAAACTTTTTTTTTTCAATTACTTTGGTGGTGAGATGGGACTATGCTCTCACTAAAATGAAACTTGAAAAGAAAAAAAACCCTAAACCGCTATTATCAAAATGAGCTCAAGAGAGCTGTTACCTGAAATGATTCACCATATGGAGATCTCAACTCTGTCAAGGCACAAACATCAGCCTCTTCCTCAAAAGAACTCCATGTAACTAGAAAGAGCAGAAGACATTGAAAACGCAAATTTTCAGCTTGCAATCAGTGTTTAGAGCAAAGGATTAAATTGCTTAGGATTAATGTCTATGAACACATCCTGAAATCCTAACAGTCATGCAAAATTTTTCATGCAACCTCTTGTGAAGTGGTAATAGATTGCTATGGTTCTCTAAGATCAACAGAGAAATAATCTTCTCAGCTATAAATTTCAATTAAATGGCAACTGCAAATAGGATTTTCTCTAATAATTTTCTGGACAATCTTATGTACTCACTTCACATACATCTTGAGATTGTTTCATTAGGCTCTATGTCCTCTTCCTTGCGGAAGTGGCTGAAGGTACTTCTCAGAGTACAAATGAGCAGCCTGAACAGTTCACCAAAATGATTCTTAAAATGGTTAAATGCAAAGAAACAAACAAAAAAGTGGATAAATTCCTGAGGGTAGAGCCTAATGTCACTAGAATAAGAATTATACAGCAGACAATCCAAGAGAAGGGCTGAGGAGAACACTGCTAAGGTGTCCAGTGGCACAGTGGATTGCAGCACTGTATTCTTACCTCTCAAGACCTGGATGTAAAGCCTAATTTCAAATACACATAAAAACAAATGTGATCAGTTTGCCAAATGATAATCTCATATAAAAATACCATCAGTTGAAGGACACTAATGTCCTCCATAATTGCTTATCCCCCTACACACACATACACACAGGCTAAATAAGGCTAGAAAGTTGCATGAGAGTTCTGATTGAAAAGTAAGATTGCTCTTGTTTCCTGTTTATTTCTATCTGGTATTTATAGGAGTTGTGCTATGGTTATACTTATATGCAATAAAGCACTGTGTAGTGAATGTTCTCATAAGTGACTTGAAATTCAGAACTGTGGTTTCTGCTGTAAGGGGAATGATTCACCTCAGAAGATCCAGTCTGTCATTCTCCAGGCACAGACAAAATCAGTATAACTCCTGCCTGATGTTTTCATGTTGATCCCTGATCCACCAGCCAATGGACACAATTCATCACAGTCCATACACTTGGGATAATCTGAAAGGCAGATCCAGAGATGATGTTCCTGGTCTAGACTCCAGGTTACTGACACAGCAAAAGAGAGGAAATATTCCCTGTGCCAGCTTGAATGTGGTAATTCAGCAGAGCTGGTATCATTAGTCCTGTCCTATGATGAACACATTACCCAACCACACTGGAAAAGAAGGAGCGGGCTCAGATTTCCTATCTGGAAACTGACAGCTCTTGCAAAACTTGGTACTTGATAATACTGCATGTAAATAGGAACTACAGCAAAATCCTGTGGCAGTAAATTGAGGCTAAATTGGCATAAAAGTGGTGAGTTTTGGAGAGCTGGGACAACAGTGGAATGAAGAGAAAGTAACATGGGAGTGGTGTATCATAATTCAGTATACAAAAAGTTTGGTAGCATGGAAACTAATACAGACAGTTGCTGGCATGATTTTGGGCTAGTGCCAGCTGCAGAGGACTGCTGTACAGCTGGGGTACTCGTGTGAAAATGTTAGCAGCATATGTAATAAAAACCACTGAGCTGGAATTATACAGAAATAAGTTATTATTGAAACACAGCTGTACTTTGAACAAAGCATTGAGGAATTTATAAGACAATGATTTGCCAAAGGGAACAGCATAAACTTATCTCAGCCAGAGAGCCACAACCAGTTCCTGTGGCTGCTCCCCACCATCGAGCACAAGCCCCGCTTCCCTCCAGTAATGAAATGGAGACCAAAAGCTTTAATTGCACGGTGTACTCCACACCAATTGCTATAAATTGATGTCCTTTATTCATATGAACTAAAAACACATGTCAAGTGTCTTGCAACTTTTTTCATCCACTTTATCATTGTTATCACTCTTATCATATGAAAGTCGATCACAAGTGAATTGTAATTATTCAGCTAGCAGCTAGTGGTGAGAACATCAAAGCACAAGTATGTTTATAGGGTTAATGCATGATCATTTTAGCATCC
The DNA here is from genome assembly GCA_013398175.1 of Climacteris rufus. Classification (NCBI taxonomy): domain Eukaryota; kingdom Metazoa; phylum Chordata; class Aves; order Passeriformes; family Climacteridae; genus Climacteris; species Climacteris rufus. The sequence goes on along the minus strand of VZRZ01004119.1, from coordinate 1,485,715 downwards.
CAAAGGCTTTGGAATGCCATACCATCCAATTATCCCAGGGCTATGTGAGAAGAGGGAACTTCATGTAATTAGGAGGGCCTAACCTAAGCTTTTAGGATCAGTAAAATACGTCACATCACAGTTTCACACTGCCAGCTGTTTCTCCCCAGATTTTACAGGACATAATACTACCTTTTTTTTTAAATTTAAAAAGTGAAACAAACATGTAAAATCAAACTATAGGATTAGTAACCACATTTTTGTTTTTAAACAGAAAAATCTTAGTATTTGCCAGACATCATAAACGTACATATCAGATCTGACACATCTTAATGACCATCAGATCCATTAAGTCATGTGCTCTGTCCCTGCTAGGAACCAATACTTCACCCATATTCAATAAATTAAAAAAAAAAAAAAGTGGTTCTTTTTTTTTACCCATTAGGATGCCTGTAGTCAGATATTTGATTCTGTATTTTCTAGGCGCCTACAGAGCCTGATTTTCAGAGATGCTGAGCACATTCATTGTTTCTATGGCTGCTGAGCAACCCTGAAACTTAAGCATGGGAGAACGAATTAGATGCCAAACTACAGTCATCCCATTTTAAAAATTAATAGCATAACAAATATAACCAGTTCTGTGATCTCTGATGAAAATGGGATGAAAATGAATGGAAACATTTTCCTGTATCTCAGGATTAGTTTAAAAGTGAAACTTAGTGAGAATTATTCATTTAGAATCCTCTACAGTTTGTAAAATATGCTGCAGCATGTTGAAGCACTTGGAAAACTATTACTAAGAAAACAAGTTAGATTCTTCCCAATGAATTCTAAACAGGTAGGAAAAGTGGTGGAGGCCACTGTGATTAAAGGGAGATAGGAAGACTGCTGTGAACACAAAAGAAAAGGCTTTCAGGAATACAAATAATGTAATGAAATAGATTGAACTTTAAAGAAGAATGACGTAAGTAAAGAGCCGTTTATACAGATAATTTGTAAAATTATGTCTTTTGTAAAGTTTTCTTTGATTATCAAGCACCAGTAGTGATTTGTACACAGAATGACAAAATGATCTCCTAAAGAGATATTCTGCTGTAGCCTGTATGCATGAAAAATTAGAGGATGGAATCAGTTATCTATGAATGGAATACAGTTTCCTGGTACAGTGGGAAGGTATTAGTGTGTAGATAACAGCAAAAAGAGCTGTTAACTATATTGCATAACACACATCCACTTGTAAATGTGACCTGCAAACACCTTTAAACAGTCCAGCAATATTAGACGTTTGTCAGCTGCTTCTGAATATCACAAGGTTCCATGAGTTATTAACTTAAACATTGAACAGCCGTGTGTTTTGTGACTTAGCAGAATTCTGGTGATCTGCTCTTAGTGACATGCTGGATGCTCTCTGCTGCTTGTGTCTCATCCATAAACCTGTCCTGCAGACCTCACAGGACCCACAGGTAGAAAGATAAATGTTGACTTATTACAATGTTGACTTATTCCATTCTTTGAGGCCTACTTTTCGTTTCAGCATTTTATTTATCATTTGACATTCACATTAACTCTCCAAAGCAAATTCCCAATCCCACTACACAGACACTCTGGTCCATTGTAGGAATATACAGAATTATAATATCACCCACACAATGCTTTCTGGGACATTCCTTGGAAAGCAGGTGTCTGACCCAGTGCAAGGCTGTTACAGGACCGGCAACTAAAAGGGTGTAAGGATGAAAAGGCTCAGCTTCAGATTAATAAGGCAGTGTAACTGACAGGTCTAAGTGCTTATAAAACTGTTCCTGAATTATCCAACATTTCTTACATCCTACAAGACTAGTTTCTGGGGCCTCCTCTGAGAAAAAAAATTACAGAAATGCTGGTACACCCAACTGTAAGGAATTCCAAAACTGTGCAATTCACCTACCATCAGTTTTCTGTAAAATATGAAGAGATATACAGTAGCCCTTAGTAATAAAATAATCACAAATTATTAGAAACCATCCTGATTTCAGAGAACAAAGGAAGAGATGCTGTTTGTATGATATTTACTAACACTTTGTAAGTATAGACTGTCTCAAGGTTAATAGCTGGTTGAAAGAGAAATAACTTTTTTTTTAATTAACTTATTGCAAGTATTTCTGCCAGGATCTTTACAAGATTTGAAGAAGACCACAGTAGTGATATCACACTGCACAAATATCTTCTTATCTAAGATGTTATTCTACCACAGCCAGGCTTAAGAGTAGAAGATGCTAACCTTGAACAAACTTTTACTGCTCTGTATATACTAATAAGTGGTTGGCGAACTGTCCATGCAGTGATACTCACATGTAACACTTCTGCAGGAGCTCTGGCTGTCTAATTTCATGTCATGTTCTTCAGCAAGAACCTGAACTCACTTTATAATAAAAAGGACAGTTTTAGGAGTGCCATTGCACAGCTAAAGGAACTGAGGCAGTGAGAGGGCAGCTAAACAGCAAGATGTAGAAAGGCCAGGAGCAGGAGCCCCCTCTCCTAGCTCTGGGCCTGCTTGTATCAACAGTGTGCACTTCAGTGCTTGAAATATTGAAGGCTCTATGAAACAAGGAAGAGAGGTGTGAGCTGTATAACCATGCTTACAGAAAAAGGTTTAGAAATTGCAGAAATCGCATCCCTGACCGATGCACTTCTACTTTTACAGCTTCTGAATGCAAAGCAGCCTGTAGCTGGACCTCTGCTCTACACACACTGGTAATAAAAAAAGAATCTGCTGGGCCGTTACAACTCAGGAACAGACACAAAAATAAATATAGGGAATGATGGATTGATGCTTCTAGGAAGGCAAGCTGTGTGTTGAATAATACAGGGGGAAAAAAAGAGAGTCTGAACACAGACTAGAAGGCAAAAGGAGGAAAGGCTTAGGGGAAGGATTTTGTCTTGTCCAGGGCTTTTTTTGTGAGGTCGCTCCTGACCTTAACTTTTAGGGTGAAAAGGCCTTGTGGCACAGCAGAGCTGGTGTGCGTTTGTCACATGGAGAAATAATCTGAGGAGAGTGTACAGGTGTTTCCTGTGTTGCAGAAATCATCTCTACAGAGACTCTTGTTTGCGATTACTCAAGACTTCAAAGAAAATACCAAGATGGATGTGTAAAAGGTCCTGCCAATAGCAGGATCCACCATCTATTTTCTAGTTACTAAAGCAGACAGAGAGACAGCTCCTGGGAATGCCTAGAAGGAAGCACCACTAACATCAGTTCTTCCACACAGCCCTAGATGTAAAAAGATTCTTTCTTTACCATTCCCTGCTGCATAGCATCCCTAGTGACTCATGAACATTTCTAGAGTTGGGCCCTATGTTTTTTTTAATAAATTTTTCTCACTATCCTGATTTTTCTTACATTGTTCTGCTGCTGGCCACCTGTACTGGAAGGCTTTTACTCTCTAGCAAAATTTCATGTTTAGTCTGAGCTGGTATGCTTCGAACCCAATCCCCCTCACTCTAGCATGATACTACTATTTGTCTGCATCAGCTTTTGTGTCAGGAAGCACCTCCTGCAAAATGACATCTACGATTTCTTCTAAATCTTATTTTTTGTTTTGCAGCATTTAGTTCTGATTTTTCAGAGCAAGCTGTATACAATGAGACTGTGCTTTTCAGAGGTGCTGAATAACCCATTCTGACCTGAAATGCTTTGCTACACATCAAAAAATGGGGTGCTGAGAAATACTCAGAAATCTGCTGTTGGAAAGGGGGGGAATAGATAGGAAGCTAGCGTGCTTTGCAAAGTCCTTATCCATGTCTTCCCTCCTCAGACCTTCAGTGCAGAACTAGCACAGTGCAGGTGGCTGCAGAGGAGATGATCTGTCAGGCAGGCGCTCTAACTGTGCCCTGGGCTTGGGTGGGAGGACCCATGCACAGACCTGTGACCTGAAGCACAACCCTTTTGCAGAAGAGAAAAGAGTACAGCCTTGGGCAATGAAACCTAATTTCACTCCAAAGAGTTTTAGTTAATAGGAACTCAGAGAAAGCAGGATTATACCACAGTGACTGTTTCCAATGAAGTACGAAATGTCTGCATCTCTCATGGTCCAGTCACTGCAGAGCCTCTCCCGTGGGTGTTGGCTGACTTACAGTGAATTAAGATAAGGGGAGCTGGGCGGGTAATTAAGGTTTTTATATGCATGTTTTGAAACAGGATCCAGTAAATTCACAGCTGAAATTTAAAAAAAATGGAGTAGGTTAAGCATTTTAAGTCCATCGTGTTCATACTTGCAAGATGCAAATCTTTTGAGCTCTTGCTGTAGCATCTCACTGAAAAAGGGGCTATAAATCATGAAATACCTCACTTTTGTTGTTTGGGACACTACAAAAACCAGGGAAATGTGTTTCATGAACATTCTTCTTGTTCCAAGCATTTCAGTAGTTCAGCTCTGATATTGTTTCAAAACTGTTTTCTCAAGGCCCTCCAGCACATAGCGTTACGAAAAAAAAGTTGTCAGACTGGTTTTAACACATCTTTTCAATACTGATAAGCAAAAGTTCACTGAAATAATTCTCAATAAGATACATGTGGGATATACCTTTCTTAAGGCTTTCCTGTTGGATTCAAACTTTAAGGAAACCTGTTGCATTCTGAGCATAAGCAGCCTCTTTCAAAGTTATTAGAAAAGTACAGGGATGCGTCAGATACTGAGGAGAGTCTATGTCACATCCTGTTAACCGTGTCTGCTTTTAAACCTGTTTCGTAAGTACAGTGGTGGCTGACAGTCTTCAGCTGCAAACAGCTTTGAAACTGCATGAGCTGAGTTTCAAAAGAAAAACCAGACACTGCTGTATTTTGGTTGCTAAAGGTAAAACACTCGATAAATAGCTAGTTTTTCTTAATGAAGTAAATGATTTATCTTGAGGCTGCTTTGCTTCACAATACCATCATTAAAATGGTAATGGGCTTTGAGGTCCTTATTCAGCTTGGTATGGCATCCTACCTTTGCTGCTATTGTTTCATCCTGTTTACACAGAAGTTTCTGCAATTCAGTCTGGTAAGGACAAGATACTAACCAAGTAAAATAAAGGTCAAAAATAGCATGTGGCTAAATCTTTGAGTCTACTGTAATAGGGTCCAACCTGTCCTTCTCTTGAAGCCACACAGGCACTTTAGTAGGATGCAAAATAGTTCCTCTGCTAGGTGGAAGCAAGATGAACTAACATATTTTTAAAAAGTATTATTACCTGTTTTGGAAATGATGGTCTTAAAAGCCAGAACATGCTAAAATTACTCAGGAAGTAGGTATTTTACTAAACCATGCACACTAACCTGCTAACATAATTTTGTAAAAATTAATACTTTTTTTTTTCTCTCTGATAACCAGGGGACTCAGCTGAACACAGCTAGAAAAAGCCCTATTTAAATAGTGGGGTTTTTCCTCCTCCTAATTTTCCAGCGTACAAGTTAAAGCAAAAACAAAGCAAAAAATGCTTTGGCAGATGGACTCAGCTATAAAACCTGGAACTTTCCCATGTTTCTTTTTCCACACTTGTGTATTAACCAGCCTCTCACTGCAGACTAAGTCCATGCCCAGATCTTGGCAATAAAGGTCTAGCCTGAGATGCCATGATCAATTCCTGTTCAAAGCAGCCACGGGTTAAGGTCAAATTCTCTGTTATACCCAAGCTGTGCTCCATTTTTTGTCACATTATCTGGTCCTTCTGGGGACCTCTAAGACATCCATGCAGATCTGGAGTAGCATCAAGGTCTCTGTCATTTACCCTTGAATAGAAAGGCCTTTGCCAGAGCCAAGAAAAACTAGAAAGCAGCAATTTTCTGGCCACTCCTCCTTCCTCACATCATCCCTACAGAAAGGGGCGGGGGGAATAGATAGGAAACATCATGCTCCTGCACAGAGCACAGGAGGATTTTCATGTGACTGTTTCCACAAGGCTTAATGTGCCCTTTGCTTGGCGAGAGAGGCATAAAAAGGGCCCCAGACCAACAACAAAACCAGACCCTCCCTGCCACTAAGTGAAGAAATGGTTCCTAACACAAGTGTTTCTTCTCTGTAATGTTTCATTTTCCCAGCTCACTGGGTTGCCTCAACACACAGGGAAATATGATGGTAATAGGTGGGACCATCAAAACTTTCTGTGGCAGACCCCAAAGGGGAAGCTTCCTAACCTGGCATGTTCACTGATGCTGACAGAGACTTTTGGGATCCCCCTGTCCAGATCTACAAGACTGCTTGGCAGCAGAGGCCCATGCAAGCAGATGGCATGAAAGACTGTCCACTGACTGCTCTGCATGGCCAGGGAAGTAAAAAAAACAAGTAATATTGATCCACAAAAAAATAAGCATGACACACAGAAGCCATTATTGATCTTAAAACTGTGGATGAAGACTTCCTAAACATTTCCCATCACTGGAGACAATTGGCTACATTAATCTATAAGGTATCACTCAGGCCCTCCACTGAATTCTGTTAAAGAAAAGCTTTGTGGTCCATAGCACTTAAACCATTATTGGTTAATTAATACATTAATTATATTTCACCACAGTTTGCTTATATCCATGTATTTTTTATTATTAAATTTAGCTTTTAGTAGAAAATTATATGGGAAATCAACTGGAAAAATTATCTCAAGGAAAAAGTAGAAACATTAACATTCATTATGCATCCTTGAATGTCCTTGAATTAAAGGGCATGGATGCTTCTAAACACTGAGTAGCTTTCAGAGGTGAAATAAGCTAAAGGGATGTTTATCTATAACAATACCTCCTTGACAAATAATTCAAAGGAGTGAAAGGAATAGCTGCACAGTTTGCTCCAGTGACTTTTGTTCCTTTAATGAAATGTACACAAATACCCTCATCCATCGGTTGGATGCATACCTATCTGCTCTGTGGTCTGCACTGACACAGATGGTGTGTCCCTTCACTCCTTATGCATCTGTAAGCTTGACAGCTCGGTTCTCCTCTCTGGTTCCTCAGGCTTGGAGCAGAATCAGTCTCATGTACTGCAACCCCTTTTTGTCTTCAGAATACCAGTGTTTCAGAAAAGACACAACTCTGGAAGAAAAACTAAAAAAGAGATGGATATATCACAGTATCTGTTTTCTGTGATTCCTTTCAGTTCTTCATTCTACCTCTGAGAAGTGATTTCCCACTCTTGTGAATGGAAGTCTGATTCTCTACTAGAGGAAGATAGAAATCAGATGATAACAACTGGAGGGGAATAGGGAGAAATTATGCATAACTGGGCCTCAAGTTAAATTTTTTTTGCTTGTTATTTTAGTTTGCTTTCCACTTTGAAAGTAGTTTGTGAGTTTCCTATAGGAGGAGGGTTGATGAGTTCTCTTAATCTAAGTAACAATACTGAAAATTGTTAGTAAAAAATAACAATGGTGAAAAGAAGATGGACAAAACCCAAGGTTTTGAGTCAGCATTCACCTTCTCTCACACCTCTTAAGTTTCAAAAACTCAGGCCATCAAACAAAAATTACTTGCATTGAAAAGGCTGCACAGGGCTACTGCAGAGGTGTGGGTGAGCTCTGTACCTCATGCCACATCACCAAGGCACTTTTCTTCTATCTGTTTTCTTAGTAGTTTATAATACATAGGGGATAAATTCTGAGAGTTTTATTGCATGAGAAAATGTAAAAGTCGTGTACTTAACTAATACAGTTTGTTGGGATGTTTTTAAAACGTTTCCTGACCCGACTGCAAGAGTTATCCGGCCTATAGAGTTCCAGCTTCCTCCTCCTCCTCCATTTAGCAAGCCTCACCTATGCTATTTACTGCATCATTGCATCCAAGCCAAACTTGGTTACTGCGGCAACTAAGTTTTTCTTCTCAAAGGGTCACAGGGAAACACATCCTTCAGGATCCCCTAGTAACCGTCAGCCGGCAGGACTGGGGAACATCAACAGAGAAATGCCTGCTTTCCATCGCTAAGGCAGCGCCGCCTGAGCCTGCAACAAGGGGGGCAGAGTCTAGTTACATTCCTGACCCACTTTCACATCCCTCCCTCCTCCTCCTCCCTCTCCTGCTCCCTCCCCGAGCACAGCAGCAACCAGCAGGGCAGCAGAGCCTCCATTTAGCAAGCCTCGCACACCCGCAGCCCCGAGCTGTGTGCTGTCTCCTAGCAAGCACCAGGAGCGCAGGTCTCCCCAGCAGCGTGCGGGGAACGGGAGGGGGAACTGCGGACCTCCCGGAAAGGAGAGCTTCCCTCTCGCCACGCTGTCCGTGCGGCGGTGGTGCTCCTGTCCTTTGTCCAGCCCTATCAGGCACCCACACCAGCTGCAGCGTGAGGCTGTGCCCTTCCCTCGGCATCCCAGCCGTTCGGCCACACTTGGGCGAGTGTTTAGTTTCCTCTCCCGTCACTCCTTCCGCCATCCCTCGCCCCCGGATTCGCCTGGATGCGCGCACCTGACTGTCCCGCTCCCCTTCTCGCCCACCTCCTTTATGTAACCCCGCCATTCCTCTCCCACTCTCAGGCTCCTGAGGCTCGTCCCTTTCCCCAGATAATTGCAACACCTCCCCCCTCCTCCCAAAGCGGCGGGCAGGCAGGTGAGTAAGAGGAGGGCGCTCCGTCTGTTCCCCTGCGAGGGACACTCCCTTTCCCTGCGGGCAGCTGACAGGGATTTCGCCCCACGCCGGGGACAGACACTGCACCCGCCTCACCTCGCCAGCGAGGCTGCCCGCTGCTCCCCGGCCTTGTGCCATGGCAGCCGAGGCCGCTCCAGGCCGTGGGAGGGCTCTGCTGTTTGGGAAGGGGGTGTAGGCAAGCCGGGGGCAGGTGCCACCCTAGGGAACTTGCGCTTGGAGCGGTGCTGCAGCTCAGGAGGCCCAGGAGGGCGGCTGCACCCCCGGCTCCCGGGCTCCGCCTTGCCCGGCTCCTTCAGGGAACAGGGCCATGCCTGAGGGAAGGGGAGCGGAGAGCAGGCCCCAGCACCCCCGGGGCCCTGAGCCGCTGGTGGGTTTCAGAGCTCCCGGGAACCTGGAAGAGGCAGCTCCCTGAGGATGCTGATGTGCTGGGCTGAGGGCACGGCCAGTGGGAACACTCCTGGGGCCACAGGGGAGCCCTGCTGCTGGGACATGCACATGCACATGCATGGTGGCCACAAGACATGCTAATAGAAGCCTTTTTTTTTTTTCTTTTTTCTTTTTTTTTCCCAGTTCTGTCATTGCAAAGTACCAGCTATGACCAGCTCCAGCCTTGCTGTGGAGCCCAGCGTGGAAAGGGTGCCCTGGTTTGTGCCAAGCAAGTGCTCCTGTCCCACAGTGTTAGGCACCTGCTGGCCTGGGGCCATGGGCTGATGCTGGACCGGCATTCCGTGGGGAACAAAAAGTAAAAAAAAAAAGTGATTTCCCACCTCCCTTCAAACCTCCTTCAGTTTTGAAATTACCACTTAGATTTCATGTGTTTCTCTCTCAACCCCCTTTTTTGGGGCTCATTTTTTGGGTGGTGGAAATGGGAATAAAAAGAGCCATTTCATTTCCAGACGCAAAAAGCGGCTGCTTAAAAAATTGTTCGTTGTTCTTTGTCCTTGTATAACTTAAACCCACCTGTTTTCAAGTTTGGGCTTGATACATATTTCTGCTCCATTCCTGTAAGCACTTCAGCACATGTTACACATATGCTTACATCTGCGGAGTCCGGGGCCTGAATCTTCAATGTCACCCTAAATGTTTAGTGCTGTACCACATTTACAAAACTAGTTGAGTAATAGATTAATGACTCAAAATAACATGACACATAAGCAGTATATTATTTCCATCACAGTGGAAACAGTGGTTTTCCAGATTTTCTCTCTCTCTCTCTCTCTCTCTTAGTGTAAATGTGCGTGTAGCAGAGGTCTAGGTACTGAGTATGCAGTACATTTGTGTTTTTAATTATTAAGTTTGAACTAAATGTTCATACTTCTCAATTAACCTAATGGTTTACACATAAAAGGGCCATAAAACATATTTATTATTTACGTAAGCTTTAAAATTGCATGCACTGTCCTGTATGGTGCCAGCACAAAGCTGGTAGCACTACCTCCAGCATCTTTAAGCTTTCCTCAGCTTTCCATGCACTAGGGAAGAGTTACACACCTGCAGGGAGATTTGTAAGATTGCACATGTCAATGGCAGACTTTTATCTGGAAATGAGAAAGGAAAAATTAGAAAAAAAACCTGGCAGAAATCACAGAGAAAATAATAAATGCAGAATAGCATCAGTGATAGATGTAAAAACTGCTAAACTAATTTTGAGTGCAGTATTTGTCACTGAGATAAACAAATCATGTGGTTGAAATAATATACACTTCTGAATAGGCAGCAGTAATTGTGCTGCAAATGCATTTTTCACCTCTTCAGAGCTTTTCAAGAAATTAAAAAGCAGTGACTATTTGCAAAACTGTTTGACAGGTTATTATTAAAATAGTAGCATTTTCATTCCTAATGTCAGAAGACAAGATTGAAACAAACTGCTTGGCTATTTAATGAAGGATCATCGATGAACAGTGTATGCCTTTTTCAATAAAAGATTTTTACTTCTTACTAGCCTTGCAGAATTCTATCCAAATCACAGACTGCAAGATATTTTTCAAGAAGGCATGTGGAGAAGAATGTCTTGTCTAGATTTGTTGCATAAAATATTGCTTTGCAGTATTTTATAGTGAAGATTTATTAATTAAAGAGCTTGTTTGGGGAGCTTTTTTGGTGGTTTCTAGAGGTAGCAGAGAAGGTAGGTGAAAACTGTGTGATGCAAGTTGGTACAGCCAGTAAGCCTAGCTACACTTGCTCAAATGTAAAGGTGCTTTGCAAGGTTATATTTTCTATACTGCAAGGCAAGTTTTAAGGTTAAATCTTTACGATATCTGCAGTGGCGAAGATGACAACCAAGTAGTTGTAATATCCTGCTCAAGCACACTCCTGTGCTGAGTTCAGGTTATAGACTGGTTAGTTCAGGTTATAGAGCAGTTTGCTATGGAACAGATACTGAAATATCGTTAGCAGTGATAAAGCACATGCATACGTAGGAGGTTTCAGAAGGTGCAGAGAGGGGGGGGGGACTGTCTTGGGATGCTGGGATGGCACAAGAGAGCATGCAGCCCAAGACAGTTACTTAAGATGGCATTTATTCAGGCATCTACCGCAGCCATAAAAATAGGTGTGCGAGGGAATATCCTGGGAGAGCCTTTCCCAATCAGCAAGGCGTGCCTCGAGGCACACCGTCATGAAGGGTGAGGTGCAGAGGGGCCCTGCTGTAATGAGAGGTGTGTGGAGGATCCTGAGGACAGCGTGGAGCAGGAGGAGCCAGGCTGCAATGGAAATGGCTCTCCTTGTCTCTCCCCACTTCCCTGCAGCTTCCAGGCATGCTGCCAGCCACAGGGCAAAGGCCTGAGGGCTGGGGGTGAGAGAGAGCCTGCCAGATGTGGCAATGTTGGGGGCGTGGAAGGGAGAGGGAGAACAAGAGGTAACTAAGCCCAAACAAACCCTTTTTCATACTCTTTATTTCCAAACAGACATTAGGGCCTGTCTTTCCTGTTCTCAAGGATTTTTTAATGGTTTTTTTTTTTATTATTTTTAAACCCTGCTGTAATTGCTACTGATGTGGTAAAGTAGGCGAGTCCAGCAGCAGCCCCCACTTGACCTTGCCTGGTTTGCCTTGCAGTGAGCTGAAGTTCCCTGGCTTCACTGTTTTTTTTACCTTGGGACAGGTCAGAAACATTAGCCTGAGGTAAAAAAACTGTACCTCTTTGCGAGGCAGAGGCAAGGCCTCACTCTGCCTCAGTCATCTATCTCAGTAACTGGAATTTCAGCAAGTACCTGCCCCTAAGATGAATGTAGTGCAGCATTCCCAGGCACGCCCCGCCTCGAATGCCAGCCCAATCTTCCTCCAGGCCCCAACACAGTTTCAACAGCCTTCTCCCTCCCAGACCAATGCATGAGCTACTGATTCATGCCACTCTCCCAGCAGCAAGCAGGGAGATGTCTGTGCCATCTCCAGGACCTGGGTACAAGTACTTACCCCGGCAAAGGTCTTGCTTGGAAAGAAGGGGTTTTTTTTCTTTCTTTGCTGGCCCCATTTCCTAAGATTTATATGACCAATTTCTAAACTCTTCTTAATTGTAGAGATAAGGTATTTAAAACATATGTGCTTCCCATAATGCTGCGTGTGCCTCGAGTGCTGTCTGCCTCTTGCCTTGCCTGCGTTCACAGAAGGTACTCGTGCATATGGAAACAATCAGGCTACCCAAAAGACAACACACTTGATACTGCTAATTACACGGAGTAAACACCACTGGGACTATAACTGGTCTCTAGATCTGAGTCAGTGTTTTGCTGCTGAGCTGAAGAAGAAAGTCTATTATGTGAATTCATATTATAGCCAGTGAAGTCCCTGCTGCACATATTGCTGATTTCTGTACATGCTATATGGCGCAGAGCCAAGGAATTGTAGTGCAAACAGGATTTTATAACCAGTGTTATTTAAGGATGGGCAAACTGTGAAGCTCCAAAAGTTAATGATTCTAGCGCACTTTCAATTAATTTTTATTGTCAAGCTATATTTCAGGGTAGTAAAGAGCTTTTGCGATGACAAGCAGGAGTGTGTGGGAACAGGCAGGAATACAGCATGCATTGTTATGCTCTCTGATTTATAGATCAGCGAATAACCTATCCAGCTGACACATCATCTTTCTCCTCTCATGTTAGATGGAATTCATCTCTGAGCTCCCCCCAGAAATTGCATTTTAGCAATATAAATACAGTAGCAAGCATCATATTCCACAAATGATACACTTGAGCCCCTGCACAGAAGTAAATATCACCTTTTTTCACTAAGGATATCTGTACTACTTGTGTTGTTAAGACAATTAATCTTAATAGCCTGATACAGAAGTTACTGAATGGATTTAAAAGTACTAACTATGTTTTAATGACTCATAGAAGGAACTTCTGACAGGATGCTGTATTTTAAAACACAAGTATACATCGGAGTCTACACACCATAAGGTTCAAAGTCTGGATGAAGGCAGGCTGTGCATGAACAATCACAGTGACAAAGCCTGGCCTTGTATGATGAGCATCAAGTTCACCACTTCAGCTTCCTCCCAGTCCCTGTGAAGTCATAGGCCAGAGCAATGTGTCAGCTAAAGAGCAGCACTGGATAGCAGCTGAGTTTTGCCTGCTTTTCTCCTTGCAGAGGACACAAGTTTGGGCATCTACCCAGACACTGACTGATGTACAGGGTCACACTATGTTAAAAACTCTTTGAGATTTGACTGAGAGTGGGACAGCAGACTTGAAACGGATTACAGGAAAACTGAGGGACAGAGCAATTGCATAAGCTTAATTTCCTTAGGAAATGTAAGAACAAAGGAAAAAACCAACCACCAGAAAACCAATCCAATCCAAAACACACAGTTTGGAAAGTATAGGTAGAGCTGGGCCAGAGTCAGGCGTCCAGCTTTATCTTGCAGCTGAGTGAGGTGGCTGCTCTGCTTGGCTCCTTCCCTGCTGCCCCAGGTTACTGCTTCATCGGCTGTGCTGATACAGCTGTTTGTCTGGCTGCCCTTTAAGCCAGTCCTGTGAAATGATCCACTTAGAAGAAAAGAAGTGCTTTACAGGGAGAATGCATGGTGGGTTTTTTTAAGCCAAAGGTCCTTAAAAAAAAACTTTAGAGCTCAGCTACACAAACACTTTATTTGGTGTTGTGGGACAGCAGGTGTCTCTCTGTGAGTTTGTGAGGGATGAGGGGGAGCTACACCAAAGGGTTCTGCTTCAGTCCAAACAGTTGTATGTCTGTGACAAGAAGTATTCCTGCTCTTCTCAAGTCTACCAAGACTGTAAAGTGATCTTAGGCTTGCCTGTGTGGTGTATGCGTGGTGGTCACTCTGTGGCTGGCTGCCATCCTCACCACAGGGTACTGCAGCACGTCCTTTGGACCCACCAGTTTTGGCAGTCCTAGCCTACACTGATTTTTGCCAGTTAAACTATATCCTACCAACGTGAGAATTTAAATAATGGCAGTGCTATGCCCACACCATTTTAAATGTTAGCCAAGACTTAATGCATTAGCACCAGGCTCATTCCATGTGAAAGCTGGCATGTGATAAGCCAGGGTATGAACTTCTGGACACTGTCACTCTGCACTTAGGCTATGGATATTCATGAAGGCTGTGGCAGAAGTTTCTGTCTCCAGCTCTTCCTTGGTGCCAGAGGTTCCTGCTGCTTCAGATCCAGGGAGTAAGCTGTGGGCTGTCATTGGGTGGCAGCTTGTAATGTTGAAATACTAGGCCCCCTCTAACCTACCTTGTTCAGACTGAAAAAATGTGAGAAGCATTCAAGCACAGTTGAGCAAAGCAGACCTGAAGGGATGGTAGCCACAGGCTGGGTCAATAGACTTTTCCACCAGCACCTCAGCTTGGGAGGATATGAATCCATAGCCCAGTCCTCTGTGTATACCTTGTTATATTATCTCCTGAGGGTTTATTGCAGAGAGAAATGCTGCCTAGTACTAGCATGAAACCACTCAGCTCCTCCTTTGGGATGGCATCGTCCTCCAGCTAGTGTGGGCAGCTACTCAGATCCTCCATGTCTCTGCTTAAAATGGGTAGACATTATCTTGAGTATGCTGAGTGGGAGGTAGCTCACCCCACTTTGAAATGCAGGTAAGCTGCTTCATTGCTGATTGCAAACCAAAACGTCTTCATGGGGAAGCTTTCTGCCAAAACCAAAGTGAAACTTTACTCTTGGCTTTCTTATTGCTACCTCTGGAGTCACCACATCCTTTTCTTGTCACCAGCACCTTTCAGTTTAGGAAGTGGCAAGAAGCAATGGCATTCAAAACTAAGTGAGAAGTGGCTCTCTCTGTGTTTGTAGGTGGAAGGGATGAATTAATGGAGGGGTTAAAATTTGCTCTTTGAAAGCAGTGAACACCGGAGGGTCCACCTGGGGAGAATGTTTCTGGCGTGCTGCAATTTTGCGTTGCTTCCCTACATTTCTTGTGGAGACAAGCCCTGAGGAATCTGAAGACTTGGCTTATTTTCTTGATCCTGCAACAGATTCCCTGTCTTGCTTGGCCAAGGGCAAGTCCTTTAGGATCACATTTTCAAGCATGGGCTTTAATTTTAGCCCTGTAGCTTGAGATATCCAGAATCTGTCTTGCATGTGTATTAATCACTTACAGCTCTAGCCAAAATTAACAGAAGCTGCCTGTACACAGAACTGCACTGAAAATTAGATGCTACCTAAAAAAACAGGGCCAGATCTGTCTTACTCAGCTTGCTCATATGTTTGCTGAAGGTAGTAACACCTGTCCAGCTGGGGAGATGTCAAGATAAATTAATTAATATTTGTAAAGCATGTTAATTTATTTATTTATTTATAGCATTTTTTGCAGATGTAACGGAGAAGAGCTCTTTGAGCATTGTTTCTCTTGTTTGGATGTTTTTATTGGATTCAATTAAGGATAAACATTACCTCCTTCTTCAGCAAGCTTGCTGCCTGTAAAGAATTTGGTTTTGCTTTGAAGGATTAGGGCATGAGATTTTGGTTCCTCTCACTTGTTTATGGCATGAATTTGCTACACATAAATCACTGCAGGTCAGAACATTGCTGTTCCCTTAGCGCAAGGTAAGAGAGCACAGAATCACTCTTTAATGTTGTGCAATTGGACAGGATTTGGCTTGTCCTGATTTTGTGTTTGGAGAAGTCAGGCTGCCCTTTGTGCTTGATGTTGTACCTCTTTTTTCTCTTGAAGGTCCAGTGGAGAAATCTGACTGGGTGCATTTGCATCACTCACTCACTGCCTGATCTTTGTTTTGCTGGAATTAAAGTACAGCTTCCTACTCTTTGGCACACTGGGATTTCCCAGTGCTTCACCAGGCTGCAGTTTGATGTACTCTTCAGGCTGGCACTGATGCTGAAACAAGCAGTGGTATTGTCTTTACACCTGGTCCAAAGTTCATGTGGCTGCGAGGTGGACCAGATCAGGGAAGAAATCTGGCTCAGAAAAGAACCGTTCCTGGTTTTTAATAGTTTCATTTTGTCTGGTTTGGTTTAATGGTAGAGCTGAGCAGCAGGGCAAGAGCAGGAGTTGCAGAGAGAGGGAGTCAAGGCCCACTCCTTCTGCTGGCCTTGTGTGGTGGTGTTTGCAGAAACTTATGCAGTCTTACTATTTGCCACTCTGTGTCTGCTCATTTCTCTTAGTGCCACTATCTCTTGGGGGGTGGGTGGGTGGGGGGCAATAAGTTAATGTTACTCAGTAGCCAGTAAGCAATGGGGATAAAGACCCATATTGTGCCTTTCTGATCCCAAGGCTATCCCCCTCCCCCCTTCCATTCTTTGGTTTACTCAGTAGAGCTACCCTGATTCACATAAGCTAACAATCTGTTTGAGAAGAAACAATTAGGCCCATAGAAGTTGTTGACATCTTATTTTAATTTTTTTTTCCAATGGCATAATGGGTACTCCAGTCCAGCTTGTCCTTTTGTGTTCTCTATCCCAGGCATTCCTCCTAGATGCAAAGACCCTGTGAGGCTGGGGACAGAGCAGTGACTCTCCCTAACATTTTGGACCAAGAGACTGCTAGTGGCACTTAGCATTTCTCACAGAACACGATGTGGCTGCTGAGCAGGCTATTAATTGAAAACACTGCTCAAACCAGGCAGGCTACCCAGGCCAGCTGCAGGCCACTTCCCGTGCCTTCAGAGGCCACAGTGCTGCAATTGCTGGGACGAGCCATGGAGGCTGGGGAGGACAGAGTGTGGTTGCAGAAGGCTACAAGAACAGCTCGGGTGTCTTTTTCAGGAAGTTGGGTGCACACTCCCTGCTTCTTCTTTCTCTGTGGTCTTTTGGAACTGAGCTTAAATCAGATCTGGAAAACAGCATCCTGCTGCAGAAGAGCCAGTGGTCCTAGAAACAGACTCCTACTATAAAAAATCCTCCGGGAGCCAGATGCCCCCGACCCTGACAGAGATCGATCGAGTGGCGGGTGGTATCACCTTTCACTCTGCTTTGGCAAGGGGGGAAGCACGGAATGATGGAAAGTTTTCAGGTGGTACTTTCAGAAAGTATTTAAGGTTTTTTTTTTTTTTTGTTTAAGTGCTGCAGACACGAAAGAGTCATTCTACACCACGCAGTGCCAGCACAGAGACAGAAAGGAGGATGGTAGGTAGCAAGGAGCAGTCACTCCTGAGGAGCAGCCCTTCCTGGATGCAGCGTGCTGCAGATGTGTGCTTTGTGCGAGGTTGGATTAGATCATCGCCATGGAAAGGAAATCTATTACATGTGCCTCCCGGAGGTATGGGAGGCTCTGCGACAAGCCTCCTGGGGCAGGGGGAACCTTTGGCCAGAGAACCGCT
>VZRZ01004119.1:1437618-1468230 GCA_013398175.1 Climacteris rufus | reverse complement strand
GGAGAAAACAGAGATGCTCGGCTGTGCCGCCACCAGCCTTTGCAGAACCGGCGTGCCAAGCCTTCCTGCGGGCTCCTTCTGCAGCGGAGGACGTGTCTCGCTGCCGGTGAGTGCAGGGGTGNGGCAGCGGCGGGGACAGCATCGCCCCGGCACCGCATCCCTCGGCCCCCTCACCCCGGCTGGGCCTGCCCCGTGTCCCGCCGGGCGGGCGCTGCTGCACACAGCATCCCGCTTAAAGACATGGCTTGGCACAAAGGCGGTCCCCGACAGCAGGGTCCTAGGCTCAAACGAAACCTTCTCGGGATGCGGAAATACCCCAAGGGTTTCTATCCTATTAAATTAGCAGAGAGTTTGCTCATCTTGCTGCAGTTTGCACTGTGTGGCCAGATACGGGTGGATACTTCTTGTAAACTTCCTCTTTATATTTCCAGCCTGGGAAACAGCAAAAAAAAGTTAGTGAAAGAGTAACAACATCTGAGAGAGAGAGAGAGAGCAAAAGGGATGAGGCGGGCTGGCCCAGCAGCCAGCCTCAGGAGATGGTAACACAGAAGAGCTATTCATTCAGAGAGCCAGTTGCTCTTCGCCCTGCTAGATTATAAATTGGCCACTTTATTAAGAGTTGATCCTCCAGCAGCCCCACCCAGGGCTGTGCTCATGCGCTTAACCAGTGGAACGTAATCCCATTTCACTAGTGATGCCTGTTAGTGGATAAGCACATGTGCAAGCGTGGCAGAGGATACAAGGCAGAAAGAAGCAGCACTCTGGCTGTTTTCTGAATTTTCAGTTTAAGAAAAGGAGATAAGAGTTTTGGGAGAGAATGGGGAGGAGGTTGGTTTGCACTAGAAGTTGGATACTTTCATGATGATGCTAGCTGCCTTAGCAAATTATTAAACCAGCATAATTTTTGTCTTCTTTTTTTTTTGCTTGTTTTCTCAGTTGTAACTCAAAAATGCTGTCTCTCTGGCACAGTATACCAACCCAAATATTGCTGCTGGAATCAAGCACTGGAAGAGCCTGACAAGATAAAACCCCACCAAGGCAGATGCTTGGCGTGGGCCTCTTTGGTGATTCCAAGTTTCTATTCTGATGGTTTGCTTGGCCACTTACTACTTGTCAGATTAGCCCAAGGGTCTGAACAAATTTAGGCAGATTTCAAGGTGAATGGCTTTTGTGGTGAAAATTTAATGAAGACTTTTGTTTAACAAATTCAGCAAAGTTTTATCAACTTTGGCAAGACTTCCAAGCTTTTCAACCATCACACAGCTTTTAACCATTTGAAAAGCTGTCTGACTGGCATTTGAAATGCACAAAGTTACTGCCAGTTGTCAGAAAGAAATGCCTGACATGGGCTTATTTTTGTGCTGAAGAAAACAGGATGAAGTATTATGGACCTGTTTTAGAGTCTCTGAACAGTATCCCTGCTCATACATGCATGTTTTTCCTCCCAGGCAAGACCAGCTGGAAGATTCATGGAATGCTAGATGCATGGTGAGAATTCTGCATTGTCAGGGCATTTATTCTGAATACGATATAGATACACGTGTGATTCGTTCCCCTATTGAGGTACCCCTGTTTTACTTTCCTTGGCAGGCAATTTAAACATAGTTAGATGCGTTGCAACTGAGCAGTGGTCAGGAAATGAAAAAGTAGCATGGAAATTCAACCTTAAAGCAACATCCCCTCTGTGTGCAGCAGTGAGTTATGGACATAGGTTCAGGTGTACTTCAATGGTATCTTTGAGACTTTTTGCCTGGTTTGGCATCTCATATAATTGAAAAACAGTTTTGGATTTGTTTTATGAGGAAATAAATTTCTTTCAGATCAAATTATCGTTAGTGACTCATTTGTCATTTGGAAATGTTTGTGTGATTCTCTTCATGTTCTGAGTCCCTGGCTGTTACTGGTGTGCTGGAAAGCAATGACTTCTCAGATGTTCCTGTATACCTTTATCTATCTGACTCCAATTGCTTTATGAGCTCATGAGAATGAACACAAGGCATCTTTGATATTCCTCTCTCTAATTTCCTTTCCTGGTTTTTACGTAGGATGCTTTTGCTAATAACTCTTTCCTAGTAAAACAAAGCCTCTGAATTCCTGCTGTGTGTGTAAGTCTGTCTGTGTATGTGATTCCATGTGCCCTCCCTTTCCACCTCCCCAAAATTTGAGCCTGTTGGCAAAAGAATACAGATCTGAAAGAGAAGTTCCTATGCGTCTGAAAGAGAAGTTCCTATGAGTCTGAAAGAGAGAGGCAGATGGGTACATGAATGAGCCTGTTTGTGCTAGAAGAATCAACATGCTGCCAGCTCAGCTCACCTTTTATCAGACACCAGAGAACTTCCACTGGAAGTTGAGGATTTCCACTTGGAAATCAGGCTTCATCATGTCTCTCAGTCATGGACTGCTTGTTCATGCTGATGGTTTTGATGCAGTTGGAATAGAGGCAGGAAGGCTGGGTTGAAAAACTGGAGTTTCCCTTTTGTTCTGCACTTCAAAATTTATGGTTGTCTCTTGCAGGTGAGCAGGAGGCCATAGTCATGTCCTAGGGAGTAGGGAATCTCTGTCACTGCTGCACACACCTTCCAAAGTGGGTATTTATTTTGCTACAGAGCAATATAACTGTCAGGTTTCAACAGTGTCACGTTTCAGAAGTGTGGATACTCTTAATTTTTGCTAAGGTCAGGAAGACTTTGAAAATAAGAGCAAAGCCTTGAATTTAAGCTGGGACTGAGTAGTCAGCAGAGCAAAGAACAGGGCTTAAGCTTGTTTAGTCATCTTGTGCTGCTGAGTAAATTGCATGAAGCATTCTTGTATGGGTTGTCATTTCTAAATCCACTAGGTTGTAGAAATCAAGCGTAAGGGCCAAGTCCAGTCTTTCCAGTTATCTGATTGGAAATAGTGCTGAAGGACTGGGGCTTTTGCAGCAATAGCTAGTGGGGTTTTCAGGGTGGTGGAATTCAGGTGAACACTAAATCTTCAGTTAGTCTTAGTGCCAGCAATGGACATTAACAAAGTGTAAATACTTTTCTGTACCATCATCAGCCCAGGGTCTTGCGGCAATTCAGCTTCTGCCAACTTCATTCATTTGCTGCTCTTAGCCAAGAAGGGTTGGGTAATGGTGTTGTTTGCATGGGAGGTGAAGATAATGTAGAGATGGGTGTCATATGTGTACTGCTGACAAGTCAGTCCATGGTGCCACTGAATCTTCTCCAGAGGCTTTATATAGATATTGAACAGGCTGGGTGAGAGGAAAGACTCTTGAGTTATTCAGCAGGTGGAAAAGGCTTTGGAGGTTAAGGAAAGAGCAAGTGTTTATCATAAATCTCTTGAGTACACAAGAGATTTATGTTGGGGATGTCTGAAGATGTACCAGCTCTGTTCCATAACACTGTGGACAGACATTTATTTTCAAACAGCTGAGCTGGTTGGAAATTTTACAGCCATTCCAGATGCTTGTTACCAATCCTCTTGCTGATGGCACCTGTACCCCTTGCTCTGCTATTAGAAAAGGTTGTCCAAGGTCTTCCTAATCTGTCAGGTGAAGTCTCTCGGATAGTTTTAAGTGCTGGCAAAGGTGGTGTTTGTTAACGCAGCTGACGTTCCTTACTTTTAAGAGAGAGCACTTTTACTAGCACTGCTTTATCCTGAGTTTTAGAAAGGAGAGAGAGAAGGTGGCTCAATCCTTTCCCACAGAACATGTCCACAGCCCCAAACAGTTCCTGCATTGCCTCCTACAGGTCTGAAGACGTGTGTGAGATTGGATGCATCTACTGGAATAGACTATAATACTCCTGTTTCATGTGAATGTATACTTGTGTATTTTGTGCCAAGCATGTGTGTAAAATACGTGTGAAGTATTTATTTGTTAAATGAGCAACTAAAATGGAGTATTTGGAACTGTGTCAGCCTCCTGTGTAAACAAGAGCTCTAGGATGGGTACGCAGTAGGGTAGAAGCCCAGGTAACTAAGAGATCATTATTTTCCAAATTTACTAATAGGGCATTTACAGAAATTGGTATTAATTATTATGTTACTACCGCTGTGGTTAAAGCTGAACCAGGAAGTTATAATAAAACCTTTAAGAATATCCAGCTGGGGCAATGAAGAAAACTCCTGTCCTCAAGAGATCATTCAGAAATGGGAGGAAGAAAATGTGCAGTTGATTTTTAAGAGATTCTGTAATTTCTACAGGGTTTCCACATCCCAAAATACAGAAAACTGTCAAAGAATCCTTGATGCATGCACAGACAAAACAGAGCAAACTATAATACTGTGTGAGGCCTAATGGTAAATGTGTGTGTGTGCTGATAGTGCTTTAACTCAGAGAGCTGTTATGATTTTCAGCTGGTGAAATGTGCTCTCCTTTATCAAATGGTAACCTCTGAGGACTGGTGAGGCTGAGAAGTCTTCCCAGCATCCAAGAGACAACCTGCAGCCTTTCTGAAATGTGGAAAGGGGGACATGGTTTTTAAATTCTCCCTCCTCAAGAAACGAACCCTGCCTTTCATGTAAAACTTCTCATTCATTGTATGACACAAACCTGTGAAAATGGACCACCCCTAATGTCAGAGCCTGACTCTAAATGAGATCCCCAACTCACTGGTCATCCTGTTTCCGAACTGGGCCAGAGTGGAGCATCCTACCTTAACAACAGTCTGAAACTCTAGTGGAATTTGGACTCTGATCCAAACTCAAGGCACAGGCTCTTCTCTGAATAAAAATAACTAGATCACAAGCTATTTTGGGGTGGTGACTTTTAGACAAGAAACACAGAGAGTGCATAGGTTTTTACTCCTGTCAAATACATCTGGATGCTGCCTTCCTTCCAGCCAATGTTCCAAAAATGCTTTCATCACCTTATAGCCTAAAAACCCTAACTGGAAGTTGGAAACACTAGAACAACTGACATTATTTGTGGTAAACACCAGTGGGTTTTTTGGTTGGTTGAGAATATTCTGCTACTCTGGTTGCTGCTGATGCTGATATAATTTCTGTCATGGCCTGTGATGAATAGCATGTACAATGCTGGGTTAAGATAAGAGTCAACAGTATTTTGGAAAGCCTTCTCTAAATATGAATCCCCATGGTTCTGACTTTCTTGACAGAGAGGTGGTTAACAAAATTGCCATGCTTGGTACCATGTATATAGCTGCCAAAGCTGCTGTTGACCATCTCCTTCTCCCCTCCTGTAGCACCTGCTTGCAAGTCTTCTGGTTTTTCCCTGTTTACCTGTCTATTTCTAGTATAACCATATGAATAGTTTCCATTGGTTATAAGAGATAGGAAGTGTTATGCTGGGACTTAGTAGCAAGCACTAAAATGCTTTTTACATCAGTGGGAGCTGGCAGTGTGTGGTACAGCAGTGAGAGCATTCCCACTGTGCCCAGCAGACGGATGATGGGAGGGTTTTGTTGGAGTGTTTTAAGGTAAGAGCACTTTTCTCTTTGGGAGCTGCAAGCAGTCTATGCACTTCAGTTAATGTAAAGCTCTGGACTGTGTTAATTATTATCCTGTTGGACCGGGGAGCAAACTAGTTTGATTAAGATGTCACAGAAAGTTTCAGTTTTTGTCAAGAGTAAAAACTAGATCTTCTGAGTTGTAGGTCTGGGCTACAATTGAAGAAGTTTTCTCCCTTTTAACATAGGCTGGCCTACCTTCTCTTGATATTATCCCAACTTCCCCTAATCACTGGGTGACATCTGATCTCTGTGACTTTTGTACAGGATCCAAGATCTATTGTACTTGGTCCGAGATCTCACCTTTCATTTCTGGCTCTTCTAATTTTGTTTCAGGCACTGGCAAATCTAAGAGGCTCATCCCAAGTTCAGCTGTGGAGCCCTTGGAAAGTAAGGATGCATCTTGGCAGTGTATCTTGCCATGGCACATGGTATTTTCTTGGACCAGCCACAGGAATGGTCACAGTGTCCTCCACTAAACTCTAGCATGGAGGATGGCTATTGCCACCCACACACTTCCTGCAATTTCTGCTTAAACACAGTGATCTTTACTCACTGTCTGTGGTTGGTATGTAAAGCTGCTTTCTGTAGGTTTGAAGCTGCTGCCCCCTCAAAACTGGCTTTTATTTTAGTGTTCAGTTCAGATTTCAACAGAGAACATACTAGATCTAAAGTTTTGTTTAGGGTCAAGCTAACATACAGCATTGCTTTTGTCAACATTATTATTTTTCTTTTGTCTCTAATCTCACTAATTGTTTTATGGCCATTGTCTATAATTTTTTGCCCTTCTCCTTTAAGGATTTGCAATTGTTCTTTTGGGCTATGGGTATTATGGGCCAACTCCTGCCCTAATTTACACTTGTAAGACCAATGGGACTGCACACATGCACATGAGAACACAGTTAATAGAAGACGTATGCCTGTTTTGAAAAGTCACGTGGAGGACAAATGCTGGGAAACGCCACTTAGGATTATATAATTCCTAAACAATCAGTAAATAATTCCTAAACCATCAGTAAATACTGATTTATAGATAGCTTCTCTCCCAGCTGTATACTTTTATTGGTGATAGAATATATGTATGTTTTCAAAAATTTAGATGTTGTACTTGTAGAACCCCTTACTGGAGTTACAATACTCTTATAGCAGCTTTTTACACTATACAGCAGCTTTATCATCCTACGTAGTACTAAAGGCTTATCTACACCAAGGGATTTCACAGATTGAGAATTGTATTCAAGTAATGCTTAATATTTATACAGAGGGTGAAAATTGATATTTAGGTTTGGTTTTGTAGAGGATTTTTACTGCTCAGAATTTGATTTAGTAAATTTTAACATCTTTGTGTTTTTTACATTTTTTTTTTCATAACTGGAAGGTTTGAGTTTAGCAGCTTGCCTAATACTATACAAAGAGACACAAAATTAAAATTAAAGTAGCTTTGAAATGACAGTAAGAAACCAGCTATGCTGCATTTTAACACACTGTAAAATGTTTCAATGCACTCTATCAGGAACTTCTTGTTTTCATGATTTTCTTCTTAAGGAAAATCTTGTTGAAAACAGCTGGATTTTGTGATGTGTTTTGATTCCAGCAGAACAGTATTCCAGCAGAGATTTTTTTCCTGATGGACTAAGAGCAGGACCAGAAGAGCTGCCCATGCAGAGAGTGTTATTTCAGAAGAAGAGCACTCCCTCACTCACAAAGAGGAGTGATCCAATATGCCTTCCGTCCGGGGGCAGGAGTGGGAAGGAGGGAGGAGAGAGGGAAAAAGGATGCTTCCTTCCCAGCACTAGGGGCTGCTGGCCAGGAATGTAAGTCTAAATTCAAGCCCAGTGATTCCTGTGCCAGATCCAGAGTTTGGAGTCCCTTTGTCCAGAAGCTGCAATACATGAGGGAGTTGCCAAATGGGATGTGTGGCATCCATGTAATATATCTGATGCATGAAAACTGGTTCCTAGTGAGCTTACTGTGTTCCCTGAGGCAAAAGTACTTCTGATTCCCTACATGATGCAGTGATCACCAGGTCACTGCTGTTCTCCTTAAGCCCAGCTCCCGTGGCAGCTCAGGACACCCTCCCGCCTTGGGCCAGGCTGAGGCAGGTGGCGTGCACAGGGAGAGGGAAGGTGGTGCTGCGTTTGACCCTGCTCTCCCTCTCTGGGAAGGGAGGACCTGATGCCGTTTGCATTTCTCCCCAGGCTGAACCATTAAGTCTGATGACAGAAATGAACCTTTCCCCCTGGACTTGGGCCAAAAGGCTTTTTTTTCCTTCTTTCCCTTCCCCTCTTGTCTCTTTCATAAC
The DNA here is from genome assembly GCA_013398175.1 of Climacteris rufus. Classification (NCBI taxonomy): domain Eukaryota; kingdom Metazoa; phylum Chordata; class Aves; order Passeriformes; family Climacteridae; genus Climacteris; species Climacteris rufus. The sequence goes on along the minus strand of VZRZ01004119.1, from coordinate 1,460,475 downwards.
CGTCATTTTCACGTATCTCTGGAACATATCACGTACTGCTGTCATGTGCTGTAGGTGCGCTCCCCTTTTTTTCTTCAGCTATGTCCTGCCTCCCATCTGTTTGATAAGAGCCTCTCCTTGTCTGGCTGATGCTTTTTTGCCACAGATAACAGGGTGGGTTGAACCCATTGCTGCTGCCCCAAGGGACAGCTTCTGCATTGAGGAGAGAGGGGAATCTGCTCTAGAAACACCACCTAGAAGCCTCCATGTCAATAAGGCTATGGCAATTCCTGTGGGATGAGACTACCTGTGTTCCGATGTCTCACTGGAAAGTTCAGCCAGTTGTGCTTGTGCAAACCCCTGAGGTTCTGAGGTTGAGCAGGTGTCAGTGAGGACATAGCCTGGATGGCAGACCTCCTGTGACAGGCTGTGCTGGACAGAGAGGGAACTCACCTTGGTAACAATTGTATTTGTTTTCATATGGTTGCCAATGGAGGACAGTAGGCAGGGGGAATCCTGTTTGATGACACTTCTCAAGCCAGTAGTACCCAATTTGGGTTTCCCATTTTTATACTAATAGGGTTCACATCAAATGCCAAGGTTGCTGAGGGCTGCTCATGGAGCAACTCTGATAAAGGACATGCCATTGTAGAGCCCTATGCAAGGGCAGTGGTTCAGCCAGTGCCCAGACAGAGGTGGAACAGAAGTAATGTGGTTTGGTGCAGTGTAGTTCTCTTAGTCTTGAATTCCCACTAATCCAGTTCTGAAAGAGCCCACCAGCATGTGTGGCATTAGGTTTATAGCCCAAATCCATACCTGCGTCCAGGCCATTTGTAGAGAGACTAAAGGAGATGTGATCCCTCCATCCCTCATCCTCCTAACGTCAGTCATGATTCCGGCACATGTTTCAGAAGCTTTCTGGGACTTCTAGTCAAAGCTGTGCTGCTGCCCTGAGAGCAAGAGCTCTGGACCAGGAAACGAGAGCTAAAGCTTTTTCCTGGGGCTGCCCCTGAGCAGCTGTGCTGTCTCTGGGGCTGCAGCTCAGCTGCTCTGGCTGCACAGGCAGCAGCTCTGCTTGTCCCCAGCAGCATGTGCCAGGAGGCGGGTTTCAGCTGTGAAACAGAGCATGGTCTATCCTGTCCTTCCTGGGTCAGGGTCCAGAGAACATGCCCTTTCCCTGCATCTCACCAGCATGGGAGATAACCTTTCCCCTGCACCTCACCGGCCCCTTCATCTTCTGCTCTGTTCACATCAGGGCTGCTTTTTCCCTGAGCACAGCACACAATCCCCTGCCTTTTTGTCCCATGCTGGCCTGGAGCAAAGCTTTCTGTGTGAGCCTCCCAGGCAGTATGACTTGTTTCTAGCACGCCACAGGCAGGCCTCTATTCAGATGAATGTCCCCGTTAAATATGTATGAATCTGATTGACTTCGACTTCCTAGTTGTCCAGGTTTGATTCCTTTCTAGTCATTTGTGGATGCCTCCTGCTAAACAGGGAGTTGTAACCAGGTCTCAGTGAGTTTTGACTCTTCTGAGAGCTGCCCTTAATCTGTCTGTCTTTAAAGCTTCCTCCCCTCCTCCTCCACTCCATCTCCCTCAGGCTCATTTTCCCCCCTCCTCTCTCTCTCTGCAGCTGCTGGACAGCTTTGTGACCACCAGTTCGCATGGCTGTTTGCCACTCTCCCATGATTGCTGCCATGTGCTGTTTCCTTTATGCCTGTTCTCCAGTCAAAGAGGAATTCTCCTCCGCAGAGAGAGAAGCAGGCGCAGTTGTCTCTGGGCTTAAGTGGGAGCTCGTGCTTAGCTCTTACTCCATGAAAAGCCTGGCAATATTTTTTTTATGGCAACCACGTAGACTTGGCAAGCAGCAGCAGCTTTCTCAACCCAGCTGTTGGCCGCCCCTCTGCCGCAGGTTCCCAGCAGTCAGGCAGGCAAAACATGCTCACTGTGGCCCTGTGGGGCCCGGGGGCTTCCCAAGAGTGACTGATGCCACAAATGCTGAGAATAATTGGTGGAGCAGCAGGAGATGCTTTGGGATGGGCAGAATTTTGTCTCTCTGGCTCCTGTCAGGAAATGGAGTGGCAAGGGGCAGCCTTGCAGCTGCAGGGGCTTGTTGATGCTGCAGCAAGTGGTGAAGCTGGAACAGGAAGCTGGTGCTTTATAAACAGACTTATTGTTGTGAGTGGGGCAAAAGTCCCAGGGACAGCCCTGCCTGTGTGTGGGCAGGTTAACTTGTATAACCTGCCCTTGCTGGGACTTTGGATGGGATTCTCAGTGGCACCAAAGGAACTTCAGTGCCTGAATCCTCCTGTGATTTTGCCTTTTAAGTTTAATGTTGCTGTTTCTCTTCCTCCTCAGCCCTCAGGAAACCCTCCCAGGCAAGCCAAACTTGCAGTGATGCAAAATAAGGGCAAATTTTGGCAGAGTCCAAGTGCACATGCTGGCCCACAAGCTAGCGTGCCACCTGCTGAAGCAGTGGCTGGTCAGAAACAACACCTAAGCTTGGATGAAATCAAGGACTTGTAGATTTGCATTCTGCCCCTGCTGCATGTGTCCTACCAATGTGTTTTGGGAAAGCTGGTGAGCCAGCCAATGCCTTGGACATCATGAACCCAGGGAAGAGGACACCTCCCATGCCTCCTATGTTCCCTGAAGATTTTGTGCTGGGTGGCACTCCCCCTGCAGGGATGTGCACAGGCCACCTGGATGGGCAGATGATGTCAGGTGTCCTCGTCCTGCCTAATCCAGGAGGGCACGAACTGAAAAAGGAAGTGTTTTCGCCTCCTGTGGTTTCCTGGGAGCAGTGGTGGCACTAGCTCTGCCAGGAAGCTCGCTGTGGCCTCCAAGCTGCTGCAGCCTTTGACCAGGGTGTTGGGTTTCTGTTGACTCCCAGCCAGAGCCACTTGTGAAACAGCAGTATGGGTCGGGTTGAGGTGGCATCCAGGAGTCCAGGGAGAGTAGGAGGCCTCTTTGTCACCCACCTGGCCATGGGGCAGCCTCCTTGGCAGCTGTAGGTCAGCTCCTCCCCTGTCCAGAGAAGGCTGCCACTGTGGGGTCTGCCCTGTGAGACCCACCCCTGTCCTTCCATGAGCTAGGACAGGACTATGCTGCTGAGGCAGGAGCCAGTGAAAAAGTGGCTACTTCTCCTTCCCCTTTATTTTTTTTTTTATTTTACTTGGCTCAGCTCCATCATTTTTACTTCTCTCCCCTGAGCACTCTTCAGACTGACAGTCCCTTTCACCCTGCTTTCTGCACGTCCCTCCCTGCTTGCTGGGAAGGTTGTTCCTCGGGTGCTGGAGTTCATTCCTGCATGCAGAACACTGTTTGGCAGAGGAAGTGTGGGAGGGCCATCCTGCTGCCCCAGCTGGGCGACAGTGCCTGTGCCAGCCTGGTCTTTCCCATGTGTGACTCAGGTTCCCTCAGGCCTGCTCCTGCACACTCACTGACCTTTTCCTGCCTGTTCTGAGATGGGGCCACAGGCTGCCTCTCATGCAGCCTGTCCCTCTTTAAAGATATGATAGAACTCCTTTATCTCCCAATGCCAGGCAAGCCTGGGATGCTCAGAGGTGCAGATAACATTGCTGCTGTGCTTACCAGGGGCCAGGCAAGCGAGCAGGGAACCTCTCTTTTCCCTTAGCACTCAGCAGATGACAGCCTGGTCATCTCCCTGCCCTTGCTTTTATTTCTGGGGGATCCAACTTCTCTTTCCACCTCATCAGCAAATTGCAGTGCAGCCTTTCCATATCCTGGTGACAGGGTGGCTGTGCAAAGTCCTTGATGAAGGGGCAGCAGCAGGGGCCAGTGGGCAACACTGGCAGACTGCACATCAGCGAGGAGCTGCAGGGCTCTGCAGAGCAGTGATGGCCTGGGAGGATGGATGGGTTCAGGCTGTGGTGCAAAAGCTGGTGGAGAAGCCAGGTCATGCACAAAAAACCAGTTCATAGCCTGGCAAGGGAGTTAAGGAGAAAATTGATCCCTGCCTAAACAGCAGGAGTGTATTTGGGGTTCTTGTTCCTTCAGGCCTGCTTATCCAGGGGCGCAGTGTGTCTGGACCCATGAATGCTTATAAAGGTATTTATGTGCTCTGGAATAAATTAAAAAAATACTTCTGGTAAAATCACAAAAAAGGACCAAAATCGTAGTCACCATTATCACTGAATACCTGTGATGCTCCCATCCAATGCCACATTACATTTTCCTGTGATATTTTACATAATGAACATCAGAACATAATGCCTGGCATCTTTCAATTTTATAGTTGAAACATGTTTACAACAACAAACATATGTGGGAATTCAATTTTATCCATGTCACTGGATTAAAAACCTGTCTCTCAACTTATTTACTGCTCCACCTATGGCTTTTACTGCACCTGTCTTCACAAGCATCGGAGCATTTGTGTTTCGTCTGTCTTTTCCGTGGCCAGATGAAATCATCTTGGAGCATGGGTGCGGTGGTGAAAGACACACACACAGTGAATTTACATCTCTTGGATAAAGGGAGAAGCGAAGAAAGATTTCCCCTGTGAGCTGGCTTTTATCGTCAGTGTGAACATCTTAGTCAGCACAAGCTCAGACTTCTAAAATTGTGCAGCCGTGTGCTGTGAGGGCTACAGCTTCTGCAGCTTCCTGGTTCCCTGGATCAGCCAAAGATGAAGGCTTCAGGATCTGGTGCTCCTCTGGCAGGAGTTGCTGAGACCAGGTCAGGTGAGTGGCAGGCTCTGAAGCTTGGCATGTGACGCTGCTCCTGTGGAATGTGGGAAAACACCCTCCCATTTGATTTTAACAAGTCACCTCAAGCCAGGTCCTGGAGCTTGTTTAGCATCAGTGGATATTGGCTACAGGATAGAATTAGCTGGGAGAAACCTAATGTTTTGTGGAATCATTTCCATGACACAGATATGATACTGGAGTGGGATGTTGCATGTTTAAATACTCAAGTTTCCAGGAAGCAAGAATGTGCAGATACTCTGACTCACTAGAAGAAAAATTACTTCTAGTGACTCAAAGGCTTGGATGCTGTTGTTTCCTAATTAATCACTGTGCTCCACTATGGGTCCAAACCCCTCCTTTCAGGACCAGAGAAAGTTTGTGGCCTTGAGGATCATTCCTGCTCTGGTGCAGTTCTCCAGGTGAACAGATTAACCTCTTGCTGCCTCTCAGTACCATCCACAGACCTAATTAATTTCTGGACTGTTACCACAAATAACCTGGTAGGCTCTGAAAGCCTGATGGTGGTACTTTTGCCTAAAAGGTGGACTTAGTAGGGGATGCTCACTCTGTTGGGGTGACCATGTGATTTGAGGAATCCCCACAAAGGTATTGATGCAGGTTTGGCATCAATCTCATGGTCAGGGGGCTGCGGACTCAGACTTTTCTAGGAGAAGTCAGATCCAGTGATGTGTTAGAGCTGGGAAACCCCGGGGAACCCTGCAACCCTGCCCTTCTTTTGCAAGAGGAGAGTAAGAGATGCCTCCCTTTGCCTTGGCATGCCTGGTTGGCCAGGAAGCTGTTCCCATTGGGCAAAAGGTGAAATTTGTATCTCTCATAACTTTGTGTTTGGATTGTGTGTCCTGTGCTTGTTTTGCACAGCGTGGTACAGAACAGGAGCATTAAGCACTGAGATAGCTCGTCTCCTCTGCCCCAAGCCCATGCTGCTGTCACCACAGGAAAATAGTATGACCACGGATGGAAGCAAAGAATGTTTCTTTTCAAAGTTTGTGCTAATTTTGCACTTAATTGGTATGTTACAAACCTAGCAAATCATAAATAAAACCTGAGTTTTCCCTTTCCTAAAACTAGGACTTAAAATGTAACTTGCTTTAGATTTGAGTGGAAAAGGCAAGCTTTTGAAAGAGATAAAGCATGCCCTCATGTGGCAATATTTTTTCCTTATAATACCTATTTGTTTTGGTTTTAATCCCCAAATCATCTATTACCATGAGTTATGTCATGACATCAGAACTGGCACACGGAGTGGGTGTTGTGATACAAAGCTGGCGTACACACAAAATATTCAGAAGTAATTATTTGGACTCTAACTCTCTTGCTACTTGTGTCCCTGCATGAGTGCTTTTATTCTAAAATAAGACTAGCTCCACACAGGCGTTCACAAATAAATAAAGGTGTGAATTAAAACTTGTCCTGTCCTCTGCTCTGTGGGAAAGTTGCTTTCCACAACTGAGAGCAAGGTTTAAAATTGTTACAAAGTGGACAACTTGGTTGGAAACCAGAATAATCGATTTTGAAGTCCATTTTAAGCTAAACCAAAATAAACTGGAAATTAAATACACATTCACAGAGCTGGCCTGAATAACTCACTTTCAAAATCATGTTATTTGTTGAGCTGGTAGGACTTCCTCATGTCTACATAAGGCTTGCAACTGTGTAGATAAACTCTTGGAAGCCTGGCTCTGCTGTGAATTTTACATTTTTGACACATAAAGGTTGGGTTTTAAAGACCCAGCTGACACTTCTCAGCTTGATAAATAGGGAAGTTCTACTCTTGCCTGACACAGCATTGTCTGCTTTTACTGTACATCAATTTCCTGTTTTTTCATCCCTGAACTTAAACAGTAAATGTAATTCATAGAAATTACTGGGTCCTAGTAGCTTATGGGGACTTTTTATGGCATTTTTTTTCTGTTGTTACAGATGAATTGGCATCTTTCATCCATAGCATCACAGAGAGAGTAAAGAAAAAATGGATGATGATCATGGGAAGCCTGATTGGGAAGTGTGTGATGCATGCCATCAAGTTTTAAACTTGATGCATTTGAAAGCATTTGAAATCCCAGGGTTTCCAGTTTGGTGCCTAGTCACTGTTTCCGTTGGTTGATCCTTTACCAGATTCCTGGGAAGATGTCACCCAGCAATCACGTGCACCACAGGTTCCCCAAGGTTTCTTCTTTTCCTTGCAGAGCCTTGTGAAGCTCGCAGGGTGGTCAGGGCAGCTGAAGAGCAGTTGCTCTCTCCTCTTGTCTTCCTCTCCAGCCCACATTCCCTGCTAACACAGGCAGCTCCCTCCTGTGCTGAGGGTAGTTTCCATGGGGTCGGGAAATATAAGGACCAGAGAAATGGGACATTCTGGATCCACCAGGCAAACCTCGACTCTGCTGAGGGCCCTGAATGTGTGTGAGACATGTGGGTGGTCTGAATTTTGGGTGCTTGAGCAGCAGGCTTTGGATATCAGTGTGGATATCCAAGGTGCTTTGAGAAGACTTCAGGTTGAATGAGAAGTGGATTCCCTAAAACTCTCCCTTAGGGTCTCATTGACTTCAGCGAAATCCTTCCTCAGAGGCAACTTGGCAATCTTCATTCACGGAGTTCTCAGCAATGCTCTGCTATCGAGTTCCCTTTGAAAAGGTTTTTGTGCTGTAATCTACTGGCTGGTTACTTAACTGGTGCTGCTTACAGACCTCCGCTGGTTGTTGCACGTCTTGTAATTTTTAAGGGTTTATTTCAGCTCCTTTGTGAAGTGTAAGGAAATGGATGATTAGCGAAATTCTTCCCAGTATTTTAGAAGCATTAGTAAATGTTGAATAAAGGGCAATCACACTGCTGTTTTCATGGGAACTGTGAAAGAAAGACTGCTAGATTAGGTGCAATCCTGATCTCAAAGTCACAATTCTTACATAATGATTTTGCACTCTGGTGCAAAAACTTGTATGTAAGAATGTGTGCTTGTAATGAGCCAAGTAATTCAGCCCTACAAGAATCCCACCAAATTCATCTCCAAGCTGATAATGAACACGGGCCTGGACACGTGCAACTGATAGGTTTGCCTGAAGAAGTTATCTGTGTACAGTCAATGGCAGCATTGTCCTTCAGATGTTGGGTTTGATGCAGTAAGTGTATGTGTCCCTTCTGCTCTGCTTCCTCTTCTTGCTGTGGCCTTGCTCTGCTCTGCTTTCTGTAATCTAGTCAGAGACACCCTGTGCCCGGAAAAAGGCACCCTGTGCCTGGAAAAAGGCGAGCTGGGCTGCTGTGTTGAAGAACTTGAGGCAGCACCCGGCAGCTGGTCCATCCCTGAGCCTTGCTGCTCCTTGGCATGGCCTCAGTACCTGAGCCAGTGCATTTCCAGCTGGCAGTGATGTGCCTGAGCAGCGCTGGTGTCCCTACAGCAATTACATGGAGGACCAGCGTGGTGTGGCTGGAGCAGAGGTGCTTGCTGATGTAGCTGACTAAATGAACTGGTTGACTTGTTAAATACTGGTGGCAAAAGAACTTGCAAAGCTGCTTTGCAGAAGTGGGTGGGTATCAGCCACATCTCCACTGGCTTTTGTATTTGTCCTCAAGCCCGATTTCCTTTTTCTGTACACCTTTTGCTTTCTGATCTCCTTTTTTGGCAGGAGATGTTGGCCAGTAAATTGCATTAGCCTGTCAGAAATGGATGGAGACTTTTGTTAGATGAACAAAGCCTATCCATTCTCTGTCCAGCCTTAAAACACCACAGAAGGTGTGGGGCACCCAGTCACAGTCCTGTTGCTCATCTTGCAAACTGCAGGAGAGGAGTGACAGTGACACCCTGGGACACACCACCCTGGAGGCAGTGTCATGAGACTCATGGCAGCATCTCAGCTGGTGGTTTTCAGATGAAGGCCATGGATGTGAACACTCTCTCTATGCATCATTTCCCAGGCCCTCCAGCACTTGTTAATGCTTTCTGTTCAGATACATCTGAAATAGGTATTATGGGGTACATGGCTCCTGCCACTCCCTCATCAAGGCTGAGGTGCAGGGCAGGTAGTCCCCTCCTCCCTGAGGGGCTTCACCCATGTGTGCCCCCTGCATTGTGGGGCTCCAGGCTGTTTGCGAGATGGCACATTGACCATTTTTGCTTCTTGCCATACACCAGTGACTCCTGGCTGCTTTCCCACTGATGTAACTCACCATGCCAGAGGGATGCCGCGGTGGCAGGGGGACAGCAGGTGCTGGGGATGTGGAGGGGGGCGGGGGGGGAAACAGTTGGCTCCTGCCTCAGCCCCACGGCATGGGGGAGATGCTGGCTGGAGAGGTGGGGGGCAGGAGGAGAGAAAGGCCTCTAAGGAGGAGCTGGGCTACCCTGCTCGCCTTCCTCCAAGCCCATCTGCCCCTGCTTGTCAAAGGCAATGTCTGCATGGCTGCCCAGGGCTCTGACGCATACAGACAGATGCCAGGGAATTTTAATCCAGCTGGCTGGGGTGCTGGTAGGCAGAGAATTGCCGCCCCAACCTTTAATCACCTGAGCAAGTGCCAGGTGAGCCTGAAAAGCTCCGGCTGAAAATGATTGTATTGCAGTGAAAGGCAGAAGTTTTGTTTGGCATTGATCCTGTCTGGCAGCTCCCTTGTGAGGGATGGGATGGGCTGTGCCATGGATGGTCCTCCAGTCTGCTCAGGCCACGCCTGAGGTGGGCTCAAGGTGCTGGTCTCTTCATCCCTGACTTGCAGGAAGAGGAGCACTTGTCTGGGCCAGAGGGAATCCTGAGGGCCCTGAAGCATGTGGCCAGGTCTGCTCCTCTTCCAGAAGGTCCTACAAGAGCAGGAATATTGTACAAGGAGGTGACTTAAGCAGTACTTTGGGTTTTCACATGGCACACCCTCAACTGAAAATTTGCATAAATACCTTTCCAAGTAACGAGTATTTCCTAAATAGAACCAAAATCACATGAGAGGCAGGGAGGGGCATTTACAGGAAAGGCAGGTATGCTACATTTGGATCTCATGCAAGAAATGGGATTAGTACTGTCTACAAAACTTAGACCATGAATTTGGAAGAGTCTAGTTGAGGAAGTTCCTTAGCACAAGTGGACTGACCTTGATGCTTTTGACCCGACAAAGTCGATTAATGCCAAGAAGCAGATTCTGTGTCCGTGGCAGGAAGAAGAGACCGTAAGTCCCCGTGACACTGCTTCATGACACCTCCATGTGAGCCTAATGGGCCCAAGAGATCCCCGCATGGTATAAAGATGAGTGCTGTTGAAGATTGCAACTCCAAAATCCAAGAGCCACCCTCTTTTTGAGAAAGAGTTTGAGGAGGTGGAGAGGAGGCAGGGAAGAAGTGAGTTTATTTAGAGTTATCCACTTAAGGTCTTCTTCCCTAGTAACTATGAGAGCATTTTCCAGAGGACACTGCTATTCTTACCCTGGCTTATCCCATGGGGAAATGAGGCACACAGCAGTAAGGTGGCTGCTCTGTGGTCAGCGCAAAGCCTGGAGAAGGACCTTGCTCTCTTGGATGTCTCTATCAGTTAAGTAAGTTATAAGTGATATAAAAATATCTGTTCTGCTCTCTTCATTTAGAAATCACCATTTCAGGCAGGAAGCAGGTAGAGGGGGAATCAGTGAGCCCTGCTGCTGCCACTGCTTTTCCTTACTAGTCTGCCTGTTGATTCCCTTTTACCATTTTACATGTGGTCACTTGATACCAACAGCTGCTTTGGGACATCTCTATCTGTCGCATCCTTCATTTTATTTCAGTGTCCAAAAGTTTGAGTGCACCACAAAAAAACCCACTCAAAAAAACCCACAAAAACCTCTACATTAACAAAATGTGGGTTTCCTCCCAGGTTCAGCTCCAAACATGTCACATTAATGATGTCTAAACTACACAGCACTTGATGAGCAAAACATTACTATCTTCCAGCCACATTTGTTTTCCCTGTCTCCCAGAGCATTATAGTCGCCCGGGGAGAACTGCATGTTCTACTTCACTGCTGTAAAGCTATTATGGGTATGAAAACTTCCCATTAATCTGCTCCACACATGGATGTTTCTGGATAAAGTTCAGTAGCCAGATCCCTCTTTCTTTGTGTGCATCAAACGAAGCAGAAAAATGCCTCCAATTTAAAGACACCAAATGAATAACCAAATAGATGAGATTAATTTTTGTTTAGTCCACGTGGGCAGCGAAGCCAATGGCCAATGTTTGTGTGTGGACTTCTCCCGGGAGTTCATTACCAGCTGAGTCTGTAATAAGTTAATGCAGGATTCCATGGAAATAGGGGGTTAATTATATGCAGAGGATGTTGGCCAATGTACAGCTTTGAACAACAAAAATAGCCCAAGTCTTCTGTTTTGGATGTGGAATCAATTAAACGAGGTCTATGACATGCACCAGGATTTGTTAAGATAGTTGTTGTACTATAAGGATACTTATTTTCTTCCCTTTTTTTTTTTTTTTCTTTCCTAAAAAGCTAAAGAGAATAAGTGGGTAATGGAAGGCAAGGGACAGAAAGACATGAGACTGGTGATAAAACACTGGACTTTGGCCTGGGGCCAAGGCAAGCTTTTCAATGGGTCTGAAGTTTGGACGGCAGCACAGTTTGAACCGGTTTTCATTAACTGTCCAAAAGGTTATACCGTAATAGACAGAGAGAAGAGGTTGCTTTTAGTTTACCAACTCCCCTCTCCCTGCTGGCAGGGGTGTTATGCTGCTAAGATGCCGTAGTCATTAGGCTGACGGATATCAGCATGTGGCGTGGAGTGCTGCAGATTCAGCTCCGAAGCTGAAACATAAAAAATTCTCCTCGATGCTGGCTGGCACAAACCTAATTTTTTTCCCCCTTTCCACATCTGGTTTTAATATAAAATGTGTCTTTCTGCACTTTTTTTTATCCCCCTTGCCACATCTTTAGAAATGGCTTTTTTAAAAAAAATAAAAAATAAAAGGAGTGTTGCTCCCCTTCCCCTGTATTTCTAGGTTTTAGAATTAATTGTATGTATGTGTGGTAATTTAGTAATCCAGCTTGGGAGCTGAATAGAGCACAGCACTGTACCTTTGCAGAGGGATGTTGTTTCACAAAAAAAAAAAAAAGCAGAGGAAGACCAGATTACTTTTACTTCCCTTCAGAGTTCAGAGCTGTGAGACACACTTTTGGCTGTTACAAGTTTTCAAGGAGCCACTTAAACAGGTGGAATACAAATTTAAAAGAAAAAGATCTGACCCATTTTCACCCCGTTTCACTTCAGCACAAGCTCTGGGCATGTTCCAGGCATTTCTAAAGTCCCTCACTGTGTTTTTTCTCATCCCCTTCCCCCAGCTTGGTCCCTAAAGCCATTAATTTGTTCCTAGAAATTATCTGCTTGTTTGTTGTGTTTTGGGGTTTTGTTTTGTTTTGTTTGTTTTCTTGCTTTGCACACAGAAATCCTCAGACCAAAGCAAATAGGGCCTCGGAAAAGTGTTGCAAGCCAGCCCAGTTTTTAGACAAGTGCCCCTGATAACTTCTCGGCACCAGAGAGAAGCAGTGGAGGCTGGGCCCACTGAGTGTCCATGGAAATCACACAGGGTAAGGTTTGTTTAACTAATTAGTGGTGATCCTGAATAACTCTGTGGGCTTTGATTTATGGGGTTTCCACCAGATTCTATGTTCAGCTCCTCACAGAGTGTCTGGGCCCCTGGGTTTTATCACTCATGGATTCCTGGAGACTGGCATGGTCTGGAGATCTGACAGGGCACAGGGCTTGAGGTTGAATACCCTGAAGTCCTCTGCCTCTGGTGATGGGCAAGCATCATCCATGGCTGTTGTCCCACAGGTAGTCTGGGGGATCCAGAATGCAGGCTAGGACAAGGGCAGGATGGACACCCTTGTCCATCCAGTGTGAGGAGGCTGACTGTACGCGGGACCTTGGTGTGCCGCACGGGGGACATGGACTCGGTCGGCAGGGGTGATGCAGGGACCACCCTGACCTCTCACCTTCCGGCCTGGCTGTTTAGAGTTAAAGTGTCACCAGGAAAGGTGGCTGCAGCCTTTATACAGCAGATCTGGTGTGACCATCGCCTCCTAGGGCACCTGGGGACAAGGTCAGAGCAGCAGGAAGGGGACATTGCTTCTGTGGCAGCTCTTCAAATAGGCAGGAAGGTGGAGGCAGGGCGGTCTGGGCAGGAGGAGGATGTGATAGCCAGGCTGAGGTGACCAGCCTCGGGCCATCAGGGTGATAAGGAGACACAAAAGTTGTGGGGCTTGTTAGTCAGGGCCCCAGCCTGCCAAAGGAGCCCACAGTGAGGAGTACAGTTTCTTAGCCATCGTGTGGGAATGGGCAATGACTTTTGCCTGTAATGCCAGGGGTGGCTTCAGGCACTGCCACAGGTGCACTAAGACTGAACACCAGCATGCAACTCCCCCATGGCCGCCAGAACCTGCCAGGTGTTAGAGCAGGAGCACTGCTCCATCTGCTCTCTGGCCGGCCAAAATTCTAAATGGAAAAGGTATATCCCAAGTACCAGAGAACCACTCCCTCATTTATATCCTGGAACTGGTTCAATTAGGGTCATAACCAAGTGAAATGGAAACATCCAGAACCATTCATGCTGTAAGAAAAGAGCATTTTGTTTTGTTTTGTTTTCTGAACTGTGTGGGGAGCACCATAAGAGAGGGGGTCCTTACTGTCTATGGATCTGTATTTTTCAGTTCTTCCTTGTTTGGGAGTGCTTTAGGATGGGGAGACCTGCTGCTGACATAGCTGAGCAGTGCCATGTCTGGTGCCTTTAACTCAGCTGAAACTCTTCACAGAGCAAGAAGGGATGATGGCTGCATAATTCTTCTGTAACCAACCTGAGAAAGGAAGTGTAATTATGATAGTTATCACTGGGGGATGTTTCAAAGGGAAGGCATGCTACATACTTTGACTAAGCACTTAATTTTTTTTCTATCAAATTACTTCCAGCCCAGCAGCTAGCTCTATGTACCTAATAGCTCTGTTGGCTTCAATGAGGTCCTTCAGCTAAGGTCAGCTAAATACCTGCCCCGTGAGAGCAGGCCACAGACCAGATGCAAGATGCCATGGTGTCACCTCATCCACTCCTTTCCCCTTCTGCTGCAGACCCCCACCCCACTAGCTAATTGTCAGCATTTGGCCTTCTATAGTTTTAAATGAATCAACCCCCACCTGACTTTACTCTTAAACCACTTGCTTGTTTCCCTTTTAAAGTTCAGATTTTTGTTCACACTCACATAAGAATACATTCCAATATTTTATCATTTCTGCAGTGTATCCCCAGGCAGAAGTTATACGGTAATAATAAACTGGCTAGCTTGTTTTAACAGTTCCTGGCTTTTGGCTTTATGCAACACTGCAGGTGTGATTCTAGTAGCAATACTGTAGGTGTGAATTATTATGTTAGTGTAATAGGCTGTGCTTTATTGCGCTTTATTGCTTAATTGGCTTCTTCCATAAGGATTCTGCAGTTGCTACTGGGAACTAATGCCAAGCTTTCTCATGAAGAGTGGTACTCTTTTTTTTTTTGGTGTTTACTAAGGTCAGTAATTTCAGTGGGTGACTGGCTTTGCAAAATGTAGGAAAGATGTCACTAAATGAATTAAGAAAGTGCTTACTAAGTCCTTAATAAAAAGCAGAGCAGGCTAAAAGATGCTCCTTGTTATGTGCAGATACTTGTAACCCCAAAGAGCCCTTTGGGAAAACAGCTGGCTGAGCTTTCTGGCAAAACAAGCCCTCTCCCATGTTCAGGGGATTCCCAGGTGGTGGGCAATATCTCTGGGTGATTACATGCTCTGTGACCTCCTCTCCCCTCTCTATCCTTCCCACCACTTTATTTTTTTCAGAAGATGGAAGATCAAAGTTTTGTCTTCACAGCAACACACAGGCTGATCCCAGTGCACCCCTCCACGAGTGCACCCGTGGGCAGGGTTCTGGCCTCCCCCAGCCACATGGATTGCCTGAAACAGCAGGGTTGTGGGCAGCCCCTCAAAGCATGTGCAGACCCTGCCACTGTGCCTGAGAATCAAGGGGGCAGGGAGGAGTCCCAGGGGTGCCCCATGGATACCTCTGCCGCCTGGAACCTGAGACACCTTTGATATGTGCAGCCACACCCTGGTGTGGGGACCAATGTTTTTCAATCATTTGAAATAATGAAGCTGCTGGTCCTGTGAGTCACTCAAATTCGCACTGTGTACTCTTGCTAAATTATTTCACCTCTGCTCCCCTGTGCTCCCCAGCATTGTGCCTGCTCATGCTGCTGCAGTTCATTTTTGGCTTTGCTCCTTCAATTAAGCTTTTTTATGTTTGTCTGGAACTGCAGGTTTAGCAGAGGGATCTGTATTTACTTTAAGCTGAGTGAAATATTTATGCCTGGCATTTTGTTTGCAGGGGTAGTAGGGTAGGTGATTTCCCAAGTGGGATCTTCACCAGGCAGAATAGGAAACTTTTGATTTTCCCTTCTTCTTGTAATGGTGATTTCCAAAACTATTTATGCTAAACAGGGCTGGGCAAGAGCTACAAAATACAGATGCAGATCTAGATTTTGAAGTTGCTGGATTTTGCTTGGTTCCACCAAAACACTGAGGCTGCATGTGTACTGGATGCTACCTCACCTGAGCAGGGGTCAAACTGGAAATATGAAGATCTGAAAGCCCAGTGTATGGATCATTAATGGCTGGATTCATGGCTGTTAGCCATGCACACATTGTCCCTTTCTATGGCTGAGGCACAAATAGTGTAGTACTTGTGTCTTTCTTTTTCCAGGTCTCACCAGGTCCAACCCAAAGAAGATGAGTGTCTTTGAGCTGTGTTTGCACAGTCTGGCCAGGAAGAGAGGACTCATCTCTGCCACAAAGGTCTCAGTGTGGTTTGTGCTGAAGTGGGTTTCCACCATTTGGGACTTATCCAAGAGCTACATCATGGACTCTTAGAGATAGAAAAGCTTCATAAAGAGAAGACTTTGAATCAGGAGCCTGCTGTGCATTGCAACATTTATCATCATGATTCACATACCTCCAGTGTTACTGCAAATCTGGGCAAAGTGTGAAATGATTCTCTCTCTTATCTTTGAGGAAATGCAACGTGCTCCAACCATGCTGACTCTGAAAGTCAGCTCTACCCTGTTTTGGGCCATGTAAATTGTCAGGATTTTTGAAAAAGCTCAACAAAACTCAACACCAAAATCTACCCAAATAATTTTGAAGTACTCTGGGAACCATTCAGGGTTTTTACTTTTCACCTTATGCAGCTCCATGGAAACCCTTGGAGTGCTGCAGGTGCATACCAAGTTATGAAGGAGCTGGAGGCACTAAGAGAATTGGAACATGATAAGTAAGTGTCAAATTACAGGGAACACTTTTAAATCCCTTAAATCTCTCCCCTCCCCTACTTTGTGCTGGCAACTAGGACATGAACCTTTAGCTAGGCTGTCTTTCCTTGAGGCAGTCCCTTCACTTGGGATGGGAGATGATCTACAGCCACAGGCAAGGTGTTCAGAAACTTTATGACAAAATCCTAATATGGAAAAAAAAAAGAAGAGGTGAGCTGCAGCACAGAGGATCACAGGAAGGAGTAGCTGGCATGTGTGTGCCAGTGCCAGAGTCCTCAGACTTTCATCATGGGAACCACAGTTTGACTGCCAGATAAACCACCCCCTTTTGTATTCACAATTGCAAAATGTCCCTGCAGCAGCTCTAGCAATTGCTCAGAGAAAAAAGAAATAGAAAAACTTTTCTTGCATCCTTGGCCTAACAGGTGTTTTTACAAATTAAAAAAAAAAAAGATTAATTCTGCATTTTCCTTTGGCCCTTTTCTATATCCCTGCTCTGTGTTTGAAATGTTTTCTTTGCCAAGGAGACAAGCAGAGGCAGTCAACTCTTAACAGACAGTGCTTTCAGGTTTGTCAGTGTTAAGGTTGTTTTCTTGAATACAGTTCAGTACTGTTTTTTGATTTAGTTTGCATGGAGTAACTGTATTTACTTTGCTGCTCTGCTGTCTTTTTCAGAAAAATTTAAGAAGTCTGTTTCTCATTCCTGTTTGCTATGGGGGTCTCAATCTCAGAGTAAATTATAGAAGAAGCCCAGTTAATCAAATGTTAAGCAAAATGAATGGAGCTTGCATGGTGCCCTGAAGGTTATTAGACTCAAGGTCTGAGCAGCTGCCAAGGGGAGTGAGTTCCAGGGCAGGAGCATTCATCTGAGAAATCCCAGTTGCTGGATGTGGAGGGGTCAAACCTGGGAGCTGCAGGCACCTCCCAGCTGAGCTCAGCTGCAATGGCTGGACGTGGGGTAGGGCCTCATCCCTTCCCACACTCCTGGTCTGGAGAGCTCCGCAAATGGATGGGAGGGCACGTCCCACCCCGTAGGAGGGCAATAGGGATTTGTCAATCGCTCCAGCTGCCTGGCTGCTTCCTTAACTAGCTGTGGAGTGAGCAGGGAGCTCTAAAATCACAAATACAGACGTTAGGGCTGGGAGTTAGGGCTGGTGAAAGGTCCATGGACCACTGCTACAGTGAAAGTCTGGAAGTGGCACAGAGTCAAGGGGTGCAGCAGGCAATGCAGGGTGACCAGGGGTCAGCTATGTGTCGCTCTCCATCCCACACATGTATTTGTCTCCCTCCATCAGAGCGATGCTCTGGAGGGGTACCTATCTGGAGGGTTTTATCCTCCACCTCAGTCCAGCTTGGAGGTGGAATTGAAATCACAGGGTATAGATGCAAGATGGAAACAGAGTGGCAGAGTGTTGTGATGTCCTTTCAGCATCCAAGTGTCTTCCAGTGCCTCTTGCTATGATATAGGTGAATTTTGACTAAAAAAAGTCATTAAGTGAAAACTATTAAGAGCAAAGATGAAAATGTATCACAAATGTTATTTGTGAACGTTAAGCAGCATGCTAAGCATTTGTTTTGATCAGTGTAGCAGTCATGATATTATATTCCTCATTTGTGCCATAATTGCAGGAGTCCTTTATGCCAATGTAGACACTGATCTCACTGCATGTTGGAATTACAAAATATGTGAGAGAGCTGGAATAACAAGAATGTGTATTTTCCAAAAAAGTAGAAGGTTTCTGGAGGAGGAGTTTTCCCAAAGGGAGCTAAGTTTACAGATCTAACTCATTCAGACCTTTTTCCATCTGAAGTTGACTCACACATGCACAAACACACAGGCTCCAGTATCTATTTCATGGACACATTCTTCCCATCTCAGTGTGTAAAGGTCTTGAAAGCAATAGCTACTGGCAGTACCCCAATTCAACATATCTAATAGGTCCTTCCCAGTTTCAAAATCACTAAGGACACACATGGCCAAATGAAAGCAGGGCTTAAACTACCTTGCTGTCAGAAGCAATGAAACTAGCTGCCTTTCCTTGAGGGCTTGATTTGTGGGTTCTTTGTTTTTGTAGTCTTGGTTTGCTGACTGCATCTCAAGAATTGTGTTGCTAGAGCAACTTTGCTAATCTGACTCCTGTAACTCTCAACTCCAGCTCCAATGGTTGAATGCAGGACTTTTCAAAATCTAATAATACACTGCAGTAGGTTTCCATTGTTTTCCAAATTTTATGGATTAATAGGCCCCAGGTGGAAGGAAAAAAAAGAATGAATTTGATTCTTTGTAAACTACCTCTGACTAAGTGGATCAGCTCAGACTTAGGAGGGCATGGCCTGCCTACATACTTAAAGCAGGTATTGGATCAGCATCAAGTGGCCTAACTCTACTGACTTAAACACAACATTTCCAATTTACTTCACCTCTGTGTTTGAATCTGATGTTATGTGTGCAGACCTGTAACCAGAGAAGGGACACTGCCTCCCTTCAGCTCAACGTTTGACCTTCTCTGTATTTTTGTGTACAGAGGTATGGAAGTACATGTATGATCACAAAATATCTGTGCTTTACCATGTTTTCCTGTCTGCTTAGGGGGAGAATCTTAGCTCCAGTAGCTATTGGAGAAAACTTCTTGATGCAAAAAACCACTGGAGGAAGCAAATGCCCCCAAAGCAGTCCTTATGGTTTGCACCATATGGTAAGGACGTCCTGAATCTACAGTCTACCAGGGGCAGAGTTCCTTACTGGCTGACATGCATTTCCCAAGCCTTAAGTTCTGTTAGGATTTTTTTTTGTTTTTATTGGTAGTTTGCTTGTTGGTTTTTTTACATTACTATCCCTTCTAGCAATTGTCATGCTGTTGCTCAAACTTCTCA
The DNA here is from genome assembly GCA_013398175.1 of Climacteris rufus. Taxonomy (NCBI): domain Eukaryota; kingdom Metazoa; phylum Chordata; class Aves; order Passeriformes; family Climacteridae; genus Climacteris; species Climacteris rufus. The sequence continues at coordinate 1,441,600 of VZRZ01004119.1, read as the reverse complement.
GCCTAGAGGAACCCTGACCAGGCTTTATCTTAATGGTCTGTGTTCCTATGGTCACCACAACAGTTCAGACTTATTCCTTTGAACAAAATTAATTATTGTTAAGTTCTCTAGGAGTTGAACTCAGATGCTGTATTTCACTAATAAGCATAATTTGGAAGAGCTTGTGTTTGAAGGGAATTGTTATCTGCTGCTTACTGGCAGGTTTTGAATCTTACATCCCTGTTGAGATTGATTTCCTGTACATGCCTAATTACTGATGACACAGTAAGATATAAGCTAAAGAGATATCTTGCAACTGGAAAAAAAAAAGAAAAAAAAAAGCTTTAAGCCAAGTTCTCTTTTATTTAAACAGAAGTAGGCTTCATTCTATTTCATTTAATAAAGTCACCATGGAAGGATCCTCCTCCAAGAACTTGCAGCAATGTGTACAACTTGCAGGAGTGTGTACAAAACAAGTCCAGACATCAAACAGGGCAACTCCCAAAATGTCTCTGCATTTGTAAACATGCATCACATCTGCTCAGCTTGGCTGTAAGCATGAAACATAAAACTTGGGATATCTGTCTTATTAATTTGAATGGATGCTAATTCAGGCTGTGGCTTGAGGAGATGGAGGCTGCAGCTGCAGCTGGATTGAAAAAGTGCTTCAAGAAAAAAAATCCTGAAAAATTAAATATGTATTTATTAAGAAAAAAAGGGATCAGTTGCCTGATCTGATTTGTAGTGCATTCCTGTGAATAGTTGTTGGAGATACAGCCTAAGCACTGCAGTTACTGTTAACCTTTTCTTGGCATCAAACAATAATCTTTGATTCAAAGGATGTTCACTGATGATGAGAACAAGGACAGAGGGAGAAAAGCTTGTGTGTCATTGAGATATGTGTCCTTTATTCCACAGTATGTGTGAAGATAGCTAGGGAGCCTTTATTGGGATGCATATTGAAGCTTTGTATAACCACCACAACCATGGACTGGGCTGCTTCAGCAGGTGCACTTTTCCAAATACCTAGTAGAAAATCATGCAGTGAGAATGGGCATGCAGTATTTTGTATGGATGTAGAGTGACACAGCTTATCCCTAAGCGAGAAATATGTATGTAAGTATTCATTAATAAATAGATATCTAAATAAATTTCTATAATAAAACATATTATAGAAATATATTTTACTTAGTCGGTAAGGAGAAATGTTATGCCAACATAACTACCTGCACAACAGGGATATTGCTCTTAGAGACAACATAAATTAAACCAATATATACTTAATACATACTTATATATGCATAACTGTATTTGATACATAATTATAATGTGTGGAGAGTGTATGGAGATCAGGCCTGAGATGTGCTGTAAAGTGAATGGCACAAGATGACCTTCACTCATGGCCAGCCACTAAATGAGACTCATTGTTTTAAATGGTAGTGTAATATTGTAGTCACTACACTCCTAGCTGATATACCTTTAGACCCAGCTGCTGGAATAATCTTGTGCCCATAGCTGTGTATCACTGCCACTCCTTTGCAAGTTACCTCTCTAAAATTTTACTGGCAGAGCTTCTGATCTGATTTGTCTCTTGCAGTTCTGTCAAAATACCTACCTGTACATCTGACTGTGAAGGAGGTGTCTGTCTGTAGCCTGAGGCTTTTGGCTTGGGGAAAATCATATCGAGCACAACAAGAATAAGCTGATCAAGGCCGATCTGGACTTTCAAGAGTTGGGGGATCTGAAATTAGAAGAGTGGGGTCTTGGAATTTTAAAAGCTATTTGAATCCATAAATATAAGCACAATTACCATGCCATCATTGGACTACTTTCACACACTGGTTAGTGTCACTATTGTCTCTCTTCCCTCATGCCAATTTTAGTCAGATATGGGCTTGTTTCCATGGGAAATGGTCTTCTTTGTGGAAAGAATTTACACAATTTTTGATGTAGAGACAGCAAATCTGTCTCTAGTTAAACATGGAAAGCACAGTTTTGGGGGTGCAGCAACCTCCTGGAAGACCTTGGGCTTCAAAATGCAGAATTAAGCACCACATAGGGACAACTCTGTGTGGATTTCTGTGGGGCAGAAAGGAGAAAGTAAGGGACGTCCTAACACATAAGGTGAGGCCTGCTTCCTAAGAGTGCAGAAAAGCCTTGACCTTTTGCCTTTGGCAAAACTTCACTTTATACATGTTCTGTGGCTTGTGCCACTTGGCCACATCCCAAGCTCACCTCCAGTGTGGCTGCATTTCAGCAGTATGGTGTGTGCAAGTGTCATGGATCATTATTTACATGACAGCAGTACCCAGAGGCTGAAGTGAGAGCTGTGGACATTGTGTTAGGCACAGAGCAAATACCCTGGCAGTCTCACTCTGAACATCACACGGTCCAGAAAGACCATGGCAAAAGAGAGGGAAAGGAAAGAGATGGGGCGGAAAAAAATCTTCCAGAGTTGCACAGTGTGGAAACAAGGCAGCAGAGGTTTCTGCTAATGGGTGGTGGCTGTTTTCGTGCCTTCCCAGCAGCAAATGTTGTGTCACTTGAAGGTGCAGAAGGTAACTTTTGGGTCACAGGAATTTTGCAGGGTAGCTCTGGTGCCTTTTTTGTGCTGTGACAATATAAGAGCATTTCTCATCCTGTATGACTACAGTGTCCTGCTGCCAGAATGACTGTCCTAGTCCCTTAGTGACAAACAGGTACACGTGCCCATATAGTGGTTTTCCTAGGGCAAAATTCAGCTTCAGCCTTTGAGTTTCAAACTGCTTGGATGCAGCAGATCATTTCTACTGCTGGAGCTGGGCCTCAGGTACCTGGACCCCTGATGCCACAGCCTCCATCTCATGTTTTGGGCTGAAAGGTGCTGTGCAAAGGATACCTCATGTTGTTAACACAGCTGATTTTCCAAGGGAGCTGTGTGCAAGAGGTTATTTTTGTTCTTTGTTTTTCCCTAATTCACAAAGATGTCTGATGTTCTTCAGAGGACAATAGACTTTATCCACATTGCTAATGATGATTTCTATTCATCTCCTTAATAGGACCGAGGGAGCAGTGACTGGTCACCCCCCTGCAATGTCACTCATGATCCCTCGTGGACCTTTTGAGTGACTAGGCTGGTAGGAAATGACAACAGAGTGCTGATGAGATTAGTGCTTCTTGATCTTCATAGTGTAAAAAAGCCCAGGACGAAGTCATTCTTCAAGCTCCTTCGTGACTAATAGGTGTTTTACCATCCTTTCAATTAGAAAGCATTTATCAGCAATCTTTGCTAGCTCACTGCATGAATTGACCTGTCATTCCCTGTCATAGCCCTTGGAACTGGTAATTAAGTTTAGCAATCTGCCTCAGCAGCTCTGATAGAGATACAAGGTATGTTTCCATGTCAGTAGGCAGACACTCAGGGTTTTCCTTCCTGAAAGGAAAGGGCTTTGAGAAAAGTGAATGAAGGGTCCCAGTAGATGCCCTGTGTCAGGTACCTGCAACCCTGAAAGCCTCACAGGCAGAGCAGAGGCAGAGCAGAGGCAGAGCACGGAGAGTGGCATGGAACAGCTCCACTGCAGCTGGGGGTGTCTTGCAGAGGGCTGTCAGTGGGGCCAACCTGACTACCTGTGGCCCTGGGAGAGGAGCCACTTTATTTGGAGTTGGCCAACACAAGCTGGGACCAGTGCACGGTGCTCCCTAGCTGAGCACCTGCTTCATCCCTAAACTTTCCAAATTGCTTTTGGGACTGTAAAGGACATTTCATGCTTCATTCTTGATGTTCAGGTATGTCAGCCTTGAAGTTTAGGCACAGATACAGACCTCTGAAGTCTGGGTACCTCTGTGTGTTGAACAAGAGGTAAAGCAGAGCAGTTGCAGTGGAGCACGTTATGTGTGATGAAATCCTGAGATCAAGTACAATGACAAAGGTCCTATGTCTTCTCCAGTACAGTTCTCCTCAGTGCCAGCAGAGGACATGTCCTATTGACAGTGTAAACAACCAAAAAAAAAAAAAAAAAAAAAA
>VZRZ01004119.1:1399535-1430415 GCA_013398175.1 Climacteris rufus | reverse complement strand
GGGGGGGTGGTTTCTTTTTTTCTTCTTTTTTCTTTTTCTTTTTTTTTTTTTTCAATAATAAAATTTGTTATTATTGCAAGGGGAAGGAGGAAAGGGCCTCCAGATTGTGAAATGGGCAGAAGAGGAACAGCGTCAGTTCCCTGAAAGCCCCCAGCCCAGGCAAGAGGGCTGCCCTGCCCTCTGCCACATGGCAGCGTACATGGGAAACCCTTCCTGGCCCTTCCCCGCCTGTCCTCCTCCCCCTCCTCCTCCTCTCCCGGAACACACAGGCACTAGTTATTAGGGATTAGGTGGAACAGATGCATGTAAGATGCTTACTGCCTTTTCCAGACACAAGGCCACTTTCCAATCAGCTCAAAGGAAACAGGGTAATTAGATGGAGTCGCGGTCGGGGAGTGGGGGGGAATTAGCCTCTTACTCAACCAGAGCCTGCAAGGCCACCTCTTCTCCCCCACACTCCCTCCTTTCCCCTACTCCCTGTTCCTCTGCCCACTCCGTGATTTCAAAGCTTTTTATTTTTTCTTTCCCTTTTCCAGGAGGCAGCTGATCCCAGCCGGCTGCATGCCAAGCAGGTCAGGCCTCTGCAGCTAAAACTGCCCGAGATTCTTAAGCGGGACAATGAATCAGCGGTGTCCTTTAGGACATATCCTCTCTTGGACACGCTGCTGGGATGTCGTGTCTCTCTGCTGCTTCCCCGCGAGAGTGTGCTCAGAGCTGCTGGCTGATCACACTGGGTGGGTTGATGAGTTTGGGTTAACTCTTCCTCCTCCCCGTCATAAACCAGCTTCGCCTCCTGGTGAAGTTATTGCCCCTTATGCTGATGAGAGCAGCTGGAGATGTTTCAGTGGAGGAGGAGTGCCGGGCTTTGAAGGAAAGGATGCCTTGCTTGTCCTTTGCCTGCATTTAAAACCATATTAAGGCAGCTTTGGTTTGAGTGCCCTGCAGGCAGCAATTCCGAGTGAGAACAAGATGGTTTTCACTGTGTCCATCCCTGCTCCCAAAAAAGCCTTGACTGTTGGGGTTGCTGGAGTGCAACTGCTGCAGACTGGGGGCTGCTGTTCCCGGGCTGCCTTATGCCTGTTGACTCTCTCACAGCACAGGAGATTTTTCTTTTCCAACTTCTTTAAAAGTTCTTGGGTGTGCTTACATTTCAGTGCTTGCTCATCCCTGAGGAGATTTCGCTGGGTAAAGTTCTCCAAATGTGGAGGGCTGTGCTGTCATTGTTATGCACAGGGCAGCTGTGACAAGGTAATGGTTATCAGGGACTGGGGATGGTGATTAAGAAGCTGGCTACTGTATTTATTACCATCTCCTCCCACAAGCTCCTGCCTGGCTTGTTTGCCTTCCCAGGCCTGACTGTACTGCTGTTTATTGGGAGAGCACTGCTCTTCTCCAAGATGTTTGGTTTTAAAACCATCAGAATGTCCCCAGGGCGTTTGAAAGGGGATGTGCTGTGTCACGAAAGGCAGTGTTCCCCATGGAAGGATTTTTTCCAAGTGACAGGTCATTTGGGCAGTAAACATGCAAAGGAGGATCACCATTACAAATGTAAGTGAGCAGAGAAGAGCTGACCCCAGCTTTCAGGCAAAGAAACCAGAGAGTGTCTGGACTTCCCAAATACAGGTGCCGCTCCTCCCTGGTGGTACCCTTTTGCACATCGTGTAGATAATTTTCTGAGATTGACATTAACCTCTTCTCATAAGCATGCACAAGCACTGAATGTTGAAATCCACTCAAGAGCTGGATGGAAAATTTCTGACTATGGTTTTCTGTCAGGAAATGCTGGTTCAGCAAGAGGAAAAAGATGTCAACTTCAACAGTAAAAAAAGGATCAGAAAGAAGCAGAAAAAATATGATACCATTGAAGATAGTCTCCTGGGGGTTTTTTGAAGCAGCGAGGTTTATTTTTCAGTGCCCTGTTTTTACTGTTCATTGACATGTGGGATGGACACAGCCAGACCGGAGGCTGCACCATCTTTTCCCCTGTGGTTTTGCTCAGTATATGGCAAGTAATAACTTCTCCTTCCCAGGGCCTACCTGCAATAACACAGGTGATAACAGTGCAGGTAGAGAGGGAGGAACTCTTTCCCATGTCCCATCTTTCTTAAGGGAGAGAAAAGTGCCTCCATGGAGCAAACACTCCCATGGAGGTGTGCTGGGACCTGTCTTGGAGGTGGATTATCTCATTCACTGACAGCCTGCACTCCTGGCTGCGTGGGTTAACTGGTGACTTAGTAAAACCACTGGCTCCCCTTGGGTCTTGACATACTCCTCATTTATGTAGCTGCAGCTGCTTAGGTCCGGTAATTCTAAAAATGGCATCCTTCCTGAGCACCCAAGTCCTCACAGGAGTACAAAATTAAATATGCAGGGCAGAAACAAGACATGGAAGAATAAACCTGTGTTGCATGGGAAGCGTGTGTAATTTTGGTTACTGCTCTGCATTTTTTTCTATGTCTGCCAAATACATGAGACTGACAAGTAAACAGACAAAAATATATATGTTGAAGCAAAAAAGCTAAGAAAAGCAGTATTTTAGTGCAGGTCTGAAAACAGACAACCAAATAAATCCCCCCAAATACACAGCTTCGATACCCAGGGTGGCTGTTTGGTTCCCCAATTAGCATTATAAACATACCAAAGTGCTATGCATGTTTTAGAGTAAATCGCCTAAATAGATTATTGCTGTTGGACAGCAATTAAAATGATTGAGTGGTCTAATCTATGTCCTGGTGTAGTGCCACGTATCAGAGCTCTGATTTATGCATTTCCCCCTCCTCCCCATGCTGCTTCTGAAACGGGACAGCGTGGGAAACCTGGCAGTGCATGGGACAGGACTTCTCTCAGCAGTATCAGGCCACTTGTTCCTTGAATTCCCCTCCAGGAAGTGGGATGGTGAGAGGAGAGGAGACTTAGTGCTTCCCATCCCTGCTGATGAATGGGGCCAGACTTTTGTTGGACTGAAGGTGAATTCACCAGGCCAGATGCTCAGGCCAAGCCCCATGGCTGCTTGTTCCTAGGAAGAAAAGCTAGAAGATTCCTGAGAGGTTTTTTTTTTGTTTGTTTGTTTGTTTGTTTGTTTTTGTGTGTGTGTGTGTGTGTATTTTGTGTTATTGTGAAGTTCCTGTCTCAGAAGTGTTGCTTGTATTTTACTCTCCTTTTTTCAGTGCTGCCCCCTCAGGCAGAGGATACAAGAGCTGAGCATCATTTTTATGACAAAAAGGATGCCATCCTTTGCAATTGTGACTCCCCTTGGCTGGGATGTGCGTTGTTGTGACTGGCCTTCTGTGTTTTCTGTCTTTCTCTGGGACAGCTGAAGTGAGTACAGCAGTGACAGATAGATTTGTGATGGATGGACTGGCAGAACCAACATATTTTACAGAGGTTAATAAGAGTTTTGTAGCTGTTATTTATTACCAGGCCAGGGACCGCCTACATGTGTCCCTATCTCATATTGCACTATTAACGCTTCTCTTGAAAACCAGCTCATCAGCTTTCCCCCAGGCACTTGTCTGCTTTCCCCCTCTTTACAGTTTCCTCAGGCCATGCTGCCCATTTAGCATTTCCCTGAACTACAAGGGACAGACTGAGCGTCTGGGAATGTGTGCACAAATCAGATGATCCGAAACAGCCTGCACTTTTTTTTTTCTCCTGTTACTGGATCACTCAGGTGTTCTTGCTTTGAATCTCCCTCTTTGTTACCTGCCGGGGCATTTGTGGCTGGCAGTGTGTGGGGACAGGGGCAGTTTGACACAAGCATGTGCAGCACCGAGGAGCAGTCTGACCTCTCGCAGGCTCCATGTGCTGCTGCTCTAATGACAACGGTGATTTTTCATGCATGTTATTGGGAGAAGGAAGTAACTGTTCCCACATCCTAATCAGGAGCTGGATTTCTGGGGACCTTTAGCCTGTTTGTGTTCCTCTCTGAGTGACTCTCCTCTAAGCGGGACACTTTGCAGCCCTGAGCCTGTGTCAGCCCTGCCGGGGTCTGGCATTTGTCAGTCACTCAGGAGATGGGAGCTCAAGTGAGAGGTTTGCCCAGTTGCCAAACATTGTTCCTGCTATGGGCGGCTTTTGGTTCCAACCTCAGAGGAGCTGTCAGTGTTCTGACTGCTGGGCAATGCTTCTGCCAGCCCCGAGGTGAAAGAGGAGAGACAGGGCTGTCCAAGTCTCTGGCCAGATAATGCCTGGATTTCACCACCACATGATGCAGCTGTTTAGCAGCTTGTGCATGCAAACGCTGTTGAAAATCAAAGGGGCATGGGAGAAGAGGAAGAAACATTTTGTTACTCCTCTCCCCTCCTGCCTGTTTTTGTCATGCTGCTGTTCTCCTCCTGCCCCGCTCCTCAGCTACTTGGCAGAATCGCTGCCACTGCAAATGTACGTGACTAATCTGTTACTTGAGGAAACGATTCACAGGCATGAATGACCCAGGCGGTCAGGGAGCTGATGGGATCCTGTGCTGGGAAAAGTGTTTTGGGGTTTTTTGGGGGGGAGGGTTTGTTTTTTCTTTCAGAGGTTTGCTCCCTTTGTTAACTGATGGGAGAGAGATACCCATCTGAGTGCTAGATGCACGGATAGGGTCTCTGCTAAAGGGGTGGCCACCCTCTTCCCAGCCCCAGAGGCAGATGTGCCGCACCAGGACTGCACGTCCCCCTGGCTCCCTAGCCACGTGGATGCCGTTCCCTTGCGGTGGCACGGTGCCATCAGCCACAGCCACAGCCAGAGCGCAGAGGCTCTGGAAGGTCTGGGTGTGAGATTAGGGCAGATCCTTACTCGTTCCTCTCCCAACCAGCTCAGGCAGACACCCGAGGCCGTGGGACCGGAATGCTCTGACCTGAATACAGCCAGGCACTGTCCCTTCAAGCGCGGTCCTCGCCTCCCTCCACCACTTTGCTTTGCTCCGTTTCAGCTGTGCATCCTTAAGTGATTCAGGGGCTCCGGGCCAAAGGGCTCTCTGCCCCGCTGGGCTGATCCTGAAGAGAAGGGGTGATGTGCCAGGAGGTCTGGAAGGAGAATGTCATTTCATCACTGTTCTCCCGGGAGAGGTAGAGGGATCCAGCATGGGAACAACGGGGGTGGGGGGGCAGGGGTTAATGAGGAGAAATGGGATAAATTAAAGAAGGGAAAATGTAGGCCAAGTATTGGGAGAAAACATATGTTTAAACGCTGTCAAGCCAAGAATTATTTTCTCAAAAAAATAAGTAAATTCCAGAGAATGACTAAATTATTTGACACAGCTCCTAACTGGGTAGCTAGAAAATGTGTTGAATGAGGCTGTTGGTGTGAATTACTAGCCCAGCTCTGGAAAATATACCCTAGGGAGCACCAGCTTTCCTGGTTTTCCACTGATCATAATGCTAAAGTGAAATCTCCTGAGGCAGAGGGACATTAACTAACTTACAGTGCCATCTAGCCCCATCTAAGACATAAGACGTTTATGAGTGGTTGCTAATTTTGTTCCTGTAACCAGGAGGCTGAGTCACTTCAGCCCTAACCCACCTCCTAGGTCATGTGCTTGTGGATATAAGTGTATCTTGGAGTACATCCGTGCATGCAGTGGGATATATTTTTAAAAACATATCCATGAGCCATAAATGTAAATGCCTGACTGGGAGCCATCCCAGCTTGACAAATCCTATGTGTTTTCACGGCCACTCAGTGTGGGGAGGGCAGTTCAGTGTTGCTTAGGCCTGTCTGACACTTCCCATTGATAAGACCTTACTTGGGATGCCTCAGGGATTTGCCAGCCAGGAACTACTTGAGCCAGAAGCGTTGGGTGCTGGGTGCTTGCTGTGAGCTATTTGTAGGGGTTCCTCCCAGGGCAGTGCTTGTAACAGCTCCCAATCCATGGGTTTGCTCTTTCTGAGGGGAAAAAAAAAGCCAAATATCAAAGCAATAGTGCTGCTGCTATTGCTCCTCTTGCAAAACACGGTGTGAGCAGAGGGTGGTGGCTCCAGCTCCTGCTGCCCACACTGTGTTGTGACTGCATCCCTGCACTACACCTTCCACTGCCCCCACCACAGACACATCCTCCCCTGGGAAATGGGGATATGGGATGAACTCTGATGACACATCAAAGGCTACAATGTGGAAAAAGATGCCTTGGACTCCCTGGTGCAAGGTTCAAGGCCCTCCGAAGTCTGAGAGAGTCCTAAAATTGCCGTGTTAGCTCTTTGGGCATCTGCTTTTTGCCCATGTGGGCTACAGAGCGAATCAGGCAGTGCTGCTGGGGTCCGTGGATTTGGTGCAGTATTTTGGTTTTGAGTCTGCTAAGGTGGTGTCAGCCTTTCTTTTCTGCCTTGCAAAAGACTAATGCAGGGAAGGTGGCCAGGCTGTCAAAGGTAGCAAAGAACATTTTTCTATGGAAGAAAACACCCATTATCCTAACTGGGCTTGGATTACCAGTGTTGTTTCGCACTTTCCCCTTTATATTTCTTTTTTTTCTCCCTTATGTGCTTGCAGTAATGTCCATAGCCAGACGTATGCTCATGGCCTGGAATGAAGTCGAGTGCAATTACATCCTAAGGGAGCCACTCAGCGGGGGTTTGTGGAGGCAGGACGCAGGATCTGGTGGAGCTGCACATGTGCTGTTAGACCTCCAACTGCACTCGCTGTGCCTTCAGCTTTATGGGAAACGAGGAGCAGAAGGCTCAGAAATACAGCCAGTCTGGTGCACATCTGGAGGCAGTAATTGAAGGTAAAGTGTGCACCTTCTGTTCTCGATTGAATGAGGTGTTTTCTTGCATTAGCGATTTCAGCGCATCAGCACCAAAATTCTGCCTTTTAAACACCCTTTCTCCCCATTCCCCCTGCTCTTTGCTGGTCCAAACCTTTTCCATGCAAAATGGTGCTTGAAGCTGGGTTGCAGGGTCAGGCCTCTGTCCTATAAGGCTACTTGTGCCTTACTTCCTTTATCTTCAATAGCAGCAAGAAGCACATGCTGTGGCAACATAATCATTTAATCCAGGCTGGTGAAACCTGTTCTCCAGATGAACAACTGACAGATCGTTTGCTCTGTGGCTCTGCATATGAATGCAATGTTTGTTGGGGTGGCTGGATGCCGGTGCCAGCTTTCCACTCCTGTTTCCAGCAAAGCCTAACAGCATCCTGACCATGAATCTGCTCCCAGCTCCTTCCTCTGCTCTATGCAACGTGCTTGCTGCAGCCACGTTGGTGCTGGGGCTCTGCCTCCCTGGCTGCTGGCTGCTGGTGTGGCTGCAGTGGGTGAGCAGATACCTGGCAGGCGGACACAGCCCTCAGAGGAGTGCAGTAGGACTGTGGTGCCCAGGATAGGAACGTGTTTGCCTGGGGAGGCAGGTGATACCTGAAAGGGTGCAGCCAAAACTAACAAAGGTGTGTTCAGAGATAGATACAGTTTGATCTTTAGCCCCTGATACAAACCTTGCCTTGGCTGGGGAGGCTGCTCTGCCAAGCCCTCTTGTAAGGGCGTAACAGCCTGGCGGATTGCTGGTGATTCCAGCAGTGGGTTGGAGCAGGGACGTGTGCTGCTGCCCCCCTTGCAACTGCTGTGAGTTAGCAGGGACAGGAGAGAGCTGCACCCCCTGTTTAAGACCTCTGAAGTCCTCAGGTGTGAATGTCAGATGTGAGGAGCCAGTGCTCTCATAGTCTCATGTGTCATCATAGAATCACAGAATGGTTTGGGTTGGAAGGGGTCTTAAAGACCATCGAGTACAAATCCCCCTGCCATGGGCAGGGACACCTTCCATTAGACCAGGTTACTCAAAGCCCCATCCAATCTGGACTTCAACACTTCGAGGAATGGGGCATCCACAGCATCTCTGGACAAACTGCTCCAGTGCCTCACCACACTCACAGTTAAGACTTGTACCTAATCTAAACCTACTTTCAGCTTAAAGGTATTACCCCTTGTCCCATCACTACATGTCCTTGTTGAAAGAGCAGGGCCAGTGGTTCATTGCACATTGTGCAAATGCATGTGCTCATGTAGGTGTTTCTGAGTGCCCAGCACTGAAAATCTGTCCTCTCCAAAGTGTAGGAGGTAATTCTGGTGAACAGCCTGTCCTGCTCTGCTGTGGGAGGCTGCTAGCCCTTGTTTGAGGCTTCTCTGTTTTCACGTTCCATCTCTTCCAGATTTTGTAATGCAAGAAGCAGTTGAGACTCTCACAGCCCAGCTGATGGCTTGGTGGTGGCATGATACCAAGGAGAGCACTATGGTGTGCACTGGTGGCAGCCACTGCTCTGACCAACAGTGTTAGAAACTTACCATGTGAATATGCAATGGTTTTGCAGCCATATTTTTTTTATCTTTGGCTTGAAGAGCAAGCTGAGGGAGGGCTGGGGTTTTACCAGGGCCAGCTTATGCTCCTTGAATTGCCTGATCTGCTTGCATTTCCTCTGGGGTTGGAGAGCTGAAATAAGCTGCTTGCTTTCAGATTGAAATCCAGACTTCGTTAAAGTGCCTTTTTTGAGAAGAGCACATGTTAAACATTTTTGGGGCCAGCACTGTGAGATTGGCTCAGCCTCCAGAAACACTTTCCAAAGCTTGTTGTCCAGAATAGTGTGCTCTAAAAATGCACTGCATCTCCCTGCACTAGCTGGTCTGGCCTACTGTGGCCATACAGGATTTTTCTTTCAGCTCGGATGAGATCCATATTAAGATCTGTATTTGTTGCACATTGCAACAGATTCTTTTTCTTTCTTACTCCCTCTTATGCACCTCCAGTGCCTGGCTCCATGCTAGACCAAAGCCTGTGGGGTGTTCAAGGAGTGCAGGTCTGGGCCGTGTATCACCCTGTCACAGGGGGGATGGGAAGTTTGAAACCGTCACTGGTATTTTATCTTCAGTTTAGCATGGCTCAGGTTTGTCAGCAAAACACCAGGATCCTGAAATGTCAAGCGTGAGGCGGAGCTGGGAAGAACATCCTAGAGCTCCTGGGTTTCTGCCTAGGGCTTTGGACACAGCTTCAGTCAAAGCTTCCCCCTTCCTGAAAGGAGAAAGGAGTCAAAGTGTAATGTTTGCATCAGTTATTTGAAGTCCACTCGGACCTATTCAACCCCCTGCCTCTGCATTTCTTTTGGCAAGTATTAACTAATAAGGAAGGGAGTAAATCTTGCTTGAAGTTATTTTTCTTCCTGCTCCTGTGTCCTACCCCCAAGCACCCCATGGCAGGTGTTAAGGAAGAGAAAAACAGCGCTCCTGCAGAGACAGATTAGCAGCGCACAAAACGATCTCTCCTCCTTATGCACCTCAGAGCCCAGAAACGCCCCCATCACTCCAGCCTTGCAGCCCAGCTGTCCCAAACCCCAGACAGCAGGGATGGATAACAGCAGGCTGCTCCCTGCACTGCAGCCCAGGCGATGGAGGAGATAATGGGAATGATTTCTTGGTACAAGTACAAGCATGAATCCTCTGAAGAAGTATTAAGTCTAGCTGCGGTGGAAAAAAAAAAAAAAGAAAAATGAAGCAAATGCACACACACAGCCTCGACCTCATGTAATGTTGGAGGGTTTGGTTGTGTCTGACTTCTTGCTCAGCTGCTGGTCCTTGAACTTCTCCAGATGTGGCTCCACCACTGGAGCAACAGCTGGCATGCTGTGGGGCACTGCAGGGCTGCCAGCTCTCCCCACTGCAGATCAAGCCTTGCATTGTGACACTGGGGGATTTCCTTGAAGCCCTCGTGCCTCTCTGCCAGAGTGCTGGGATTGTGTGGGAACTGTGGGTTTTGATGGAAGAAAAAGGGGTGGGGGGGGAAAGCTAATTAAGAAAAAATGTTTCTAGCACTCATGACTGTGTAGGAAAATTAACAAATAGGAAATGAGTGTGACCTACAATGAGTAAAATAATAATCTTTTTGCCCTGAGCAGGGCTGTATGAACTGTTTGGATGACATGTGGCAGGGGTGGGGTGGGGAGAAGAAAATGCAGACCTGCTCAGTGCTGCAGGCCTTTTGCCACTGCGGCAGAAAGAGTAAAACCTTATTTTGCCACTCTGGATGCTAACTCATGATAGCAGTGGATTTAGCTATAGTGAAAGACATAGTTGGTGTTTTCTGCTCCTGGATGCTTCCTTTTGCCAAAGATTACCTCAGTGGTGGCAGCCCAATGCAGGGTATGATGGTCCATCACAGATTAACTCCTAAGCCTTAGGGTGTTTTGCTAAGTGAGGTGCCAGACCAGTCTGTGGAAATCTTGTTCTTGAATTATTATTTCTTTTAAATGTTAGACCCTGCCTGCAAAGATGAAGTGTTTCCTGGCCTCACTTTTCAGTATTGCTATTCTTTCCATCCTCTACTCCTTCCACAGTGGGTACAGAGACATAAGCTTTCAATACCTGCAACTTTTCATCTGGTTTGTTAGCAGCACTCTACATGAAAGGGACTATGAGAAGCTGGAGGTGCTACAGGTAAGCATCCAAACAGTAATCCTAGCTTCCACAATGAGGCAGTGTGTTTTGTGTGGTTAGAGAGGCAGGAACAGGGCTCATGAGTGACAGAGCAAAAAATCAGTGATTGCTGTTTGGCAGGAGATATTTAAACTTTGTCAAGCTAGGCAAGTATCTCCATTGTGGTCTCTGACTCACAATTCAAATATGCTGGGAACATTTGAGGGGGCTGGGTCAGTTCCTTAAGCAGTGGGAAAACAAGGCTTTAATGCATCACGGCATAACTTTGGGTCTGTGCTCTACTGTTCTGCTTTTCTTTGAGGAAACTGGTGTGGCTGGCAGTGGGGAGAGGGAGGTGTTGTGAAACCACACACACACACACACTCTCACATGTGATTTTAATCCCTCCTAGCAGTGTTTCTGACTCATTTGACTGCGGTGGCTGAGCTGAACCACTTCTGACTTGCCCTCCTGAAGGTGAACGGAGGACGAGGCTGTGCACTGGGGCTGGTGACAGCTCGGTCTCCCCCTCTGCTGCAGCAGCCTGGCTGAGGTATGCAACGCAGAGGAGCTCGTGGAGGGGCTCACCAGCCCCTTCCAGCTACTCGGTACTCTGTGTGCACACAAAAGTATCACAAACTGGCTGGTTAAACCTGGTTTGCAGCTCTAGTGTGTGGTCATTATGGTGGCAAAAAGCAGCTGGGCTGTTCTGGTGAATCAGGCTGTGAGGGTAGGGAGGCTTGCCAGCCTAGCTCGGCTCTCCTGCTTCCTTCCACTGCTGCAGATAGCGCCGTGCAGCCTCCCGGGGAGGGAGCTGCGTTTATGCCCTTACCAAAGGTGTTTTCTGTTGATATGGCATATTCCTACACACGGAGGGGAAGGCAGATATGGCCAGACATCCTCTCCCAGATCCTGTTGCATGGGTGAGAGCAGCTGCTGGCAGCGGGGTTGCTCCTTCGTGCTCCTCCAGCTGGAGGCAAGCACCCGTTTGGGGATGCTTTCCGGAAAATACAATTACAAAGTGAGCAGATGCTTTCAGTCCATGGCTTTGCACCTTCTGTTTCTGGGAGGGGCTGGTGGGAGAACCGGGAAATGGTGCTGGAGAAGTATGGCCAAAAATGATCAAGACCAGGTAACGGGCGGCCATATGGCAGATGAGCTGCTGGCTCCCTAATTAAGCCAAGTGCTCGGGATGCAAGAGGTTTGGCTGTGCTCAGCTGAAAGCCTGGCTTCCTGTGTGTTCCTCCCTGCTATGATTCTGACCAGAAATTCCATGTTTGACCTGAAAAATCTTCCAGATGAAAACTTAATTATAAAAGTGATATATTCCCACAAGAAACTTCAGTGTCAGCAAATAAGCATTTTTTTTCCCTGAAAAACTGTTTTATTCACACACTGAAAAACCTGGCTCCCGCTGATTCCATGCTAGAACATTATCCTGGCAAAAACTCTGGTGATTTGTTTAATAAAAATGATTACGGTTTGCAATTAGCATCCATGAGACATACAATTCGCAAAGAATTGATACCGATCCTGAAGTCCTCTCGTATGGGATACATTCTCTTGACAAGTTATTACATCATGACCTATGCTATCTCTGTGATTTATAAAAGGTTTCTGGCAGTGGAGAAGTGGGATGGATCAATCATGGGAGTGTTAAGCCAGATAACAAGATTTTCTTTCCTTTTGTGCAACAAATGACTTGCTTCCTGCAGAGCAGAGGTGCAAGCATTTTCCTCCAGACGATGTGACTGTGTAACGTGGACTTTATAGAAATTTTCTGTATGCAAAGGTCTTTGCTTGTGGCTGTTATTGGTTCCATATTTACTTGGGATCTCTGCACGCAGAGGATAGCTTTTGGCTTGTGAAGAGGAACTTCTCTGAGGCTGGACCATTTCCCCTCACACTCCTGAGTCTCTCCAGGATTGTGTGAAATGCACAGGAAGGTTGCTGGGGGCAAGACGCTTTTCCACATGTAACAGGAAACTTTGCAAGCTCATTAATAAAGGCCAAATAAAATAAAGCTTGGAAAGTCAACATGTTTGAGAAGAGATGCTGTTCTGGGAAACAAGTGGAGAGGAGGTTAATATTTATGTGAACAAAAGTCCAAACTGTAAACCATAATATATCTGTTAGCTCATTAATGGGTCTGATGCTGACTAATTCCAGGGGTGTTCCTGCTGCCCAGCAGCAAAAGTGCAAATAAGTGGACAGCTGTGATTTAGTGCCAAATATTTAAACACATCATGACAACTCAGGCCACCCACACTCTTAAGTAAATAGAACTTCTGGAGAATCATTTCAAACTGGGCTGAAGTGCAGAGCGGCCACTTTCATGTGCATCTCAGCCAAAAAGCCCTCGAGTGTTTAGGACCTAACTTTGCCTTCTATTACACACTAGGAGCCCCCATTCACTCCACTGAGATTGCACTATGTAGCTGAGGGTAGAGCTGACTCTTGATGCTAATTGACTTTTTCTAGCTCAATAAGTACAATTTCACATGTAAATATGAATGTGGAACAGATCTGGACTCGATTAGCTCCTGAATCCTTGACAAAAAGCCATAATTGTTTTTCCAGATGATGTTTCTTTGTCTCTCTCTTATTTTCTCTACACTTTAAGCTCAAGGTTTTAATAGGCTTATAAAATAAATACATGAGTGTAGATTACAGTGGTATCAGAGGTGTGAGGAAAGCCCTTCCCTTCTCTTCAGCAGCACTAAATGATTGCTTGGTGTACGCTTCAGTTATGCTCTCCAGAGCCTTGGGTAGGGGTGGCTGCAGATCTGATGGTGGGAGGGAGGGTATTTCCAAGACAACACTTAGCCTGGGGCTTCCATTACAGATGTGAAGGACCTGTGATATATCTTTTTTTTTTTTTTTTTTTTTTTTTTAATTCCAGGTAGGCAATGAAATCTGTGCTAGTGGCAATATTTGGGGCACAGAGTTGTGGGGGGAGGGGAAAAGCAAGGGAATATGGAAAAAAATTCTATTTATCAGGGTAATCTAGTTTAGGAGCACAAGTACTAAAACATTTTAATCACAGTCATACGGCTATGTGTAACTGCAGGGCAGAATTAAGGCTATTTGTATGCCTTGGTAGCACACTGCCACACTTCAACAAGTTTGAATTTATTTTAAGCATTACTTTAACTCTGAATTCCCTGGGTTTGTAATGTCTGGTCTGGAAATAAATGCAACCTCTTTATATCATACTTTGCTCTTAAAATAGGCTTTCCACTTTAGCTCCGTTTCTGTTGCCTTGGCAAGAGCCTGGGCTGTCATTTCCTGCCCTGCTGGGTTTGCTGTTTAAATGGAGAGGGCGGTGTATCCGAATAAAGGAACACAGCGGTAAAAGCTGGGATTGGAGATGGATGGCACATGCAACAGGCACTCCCGGGGCTGCTGTGTGCACAGCCCAGTTATTGCTTTAACTGCCCATGCTTGACTATCTCCTGCGTGAATGTGTGGCTACTGTTGGCACAGAGATGCTTTCTGTGGGGGTAGAAGGAGCTCACAGGGGATCAGAGTTTCAGATTCAGTTTTATGGCTGTGGAAGTGACATTGTGATGTCAGCTCCCAGTACAGCTGCTGGAATTGGTGGGGTGATGGTCAGCTCACAGCTCTGGAGCTGTGTGCTGTAGCTCTGCATGTGCCACGATGGAAAGGCTCCTTCTGGCCAGGCTGGGCACAGCTGGCCCAGCAGCGTGCCCAGGGATGTGGCACAGAGATAGTTCAAGAGAAGTTGCACAGAGATAGTTGCAAGAGAAGTTACTCCATTTCCTTCCCTGCAGGGGAAGTCACCTCCTCCTCCTGTGACAGGGAGGGCTGGGGGGAGTTCTGGGGACAGTCAGTGCCCCGGGTGTTTTCAACACGGGGTTCTTCGGACAAGGCTTCTTCTTGCTAGGAGGGAAATGGCATTGTTCCTGGAGTTTCTCTGCCTTGGCTTCTGCCAGTACCTCTTCGCCCCAGTCCCAAGCCATCCTGCTGGGCTTCTTGCCTTGCCACACATCCAGAGACACAGTGTATACATATGTCCTCCCTCTCTCCTTCACTCTTCTGTGCAAGCTTCCTCACTCTCTCCCTCATTTCCCCCAATACACCCATGCTCTACCCCCTGACTAAAGCAAAATTTCCCTCTTTTTTGGCAGCTGGCCTTCCCAGGGGCCCAGACTAACAGAAGCCTGAGCCCTGACTGCCTGTGCCTTGGCCAGAGCAGAGCAACTCTTTGCTGAGAGATAATGTTGCCTTAAAGGAGAAGGGATTTTTTATTTCCCCGTTTCCCTACCCTGCTCACCCATTTGTTTCTTAGCTCCCATGAGGAGAGTGATGCTTGTGCCTGGGACCTGCTGCCTCCCAGTCACCTACTGGGAGTTCCCCTCTTCCCACACAATCTTCCTGGCTGTGGAGTTCATCTCTGAGCCAGGCCTCCTGTAATTAATGCAAGCCTTGCTCTTGACTTTCTGTGAGCTCTGGATAAGACCTTTCCAGGACTTGCAGCTTTCCTCCAGCTCAGCCCTTGCAAGCCAAGTGATGAGGCTTCCAGGGCTTCTCCCACGGGATGGCTCCAGTGCATGCATCTCACTGTCAGGAAGCTTTTCCTGACACTCAGCCTAAATTTTCCCCTTTTCAAATGTCATCCTGGCACTCCTACTTAGCATGCACTTTCTGTGCGTCTCACTCCCTCCAAGCAGGCTGTGCTTTTCCCTCTCCACTGCCTGGGCTCTTTCTGGTGCTTGCTGGCTGTCACCCACTTTTCTCGCACCCGCCTCAGCTTGGCCAGTCCAAGCACATTATCTTACAGCTCATTTCCCTTTATAAATCAAACCTCCCAGGCATTTTCCTCTTTTTTTTTTTCTTTTTTTTTTTTTCCTTTTCCCTTCTCTCCGTCACACAGGAGTGATTTTTGGGTGTCTGCCCCATGGTTCAGAAATTTTTCTCTCCCCTTTTGCTGACAAAGTTTTTAGTGCAAAAGTGCTGACGTTTCTTTGTTGCTTGTGAACAACTCTCTCTTGGGGTAATGAACGGCTGGGAATGGGTAAATGCACAACCAGAGGTCCTGGGAGCAGCCCAGGCAGGTGCCCCTCAGCCCCTGCTGGGCTCATGCAGCCTCTCCAGTACAGACTCAGCTCCTGCAGTTGCCTTCCGTTGTGTGGAGTCATAATCACTCTCCCCTGTTTGGACTCTTCCCATGGAGTTCATGGATCTGAGGGTACTAACTCTCTGCTGAGTTAGGTCTGTGTGGGCAATGACCTTGAGTTCAGGGAGGATTGGAAGGGAAGAGGGGCAGGCTCTACCTCATGGAGTGCACACGTGAAATGCCTGCATGTGCCTCATTTCTTTATCAAGCCAACCTGAATGTGCTTCTGATGAGGAATAAAGCAGCACCAGAATGGAAAAGAGTAAGTGACAGCTTCCTTTTCCTTCTGTGTCCAACTTCTTTGCTACCACATGACATGAGTTTTGTTCAGGATCAGGAGCTGGGGTGAAGGGCCGAGGTGCTCTCCCCCTCCCACTGCCACTGGTGTTGAGTTCTTGCTTTGCCATAGCCAGATAATGAAGGTTTCATCATGCAAAGTGACAAACACGACCGTGGAGGTTGCCATGACAGCTCCCAGGAGAAACTGGGTCAGCCCTGCAGCCCGTGGAGGGGACCAGTCATGGTTGCTTGGTGGTCACCCACGAGCCCACAAGAGCAAACATGTTCCAGCACTCATTATTGAGCTGACTGCACTGGTTCTCTGTTTCCTGGGAGGAAACCAAAGAGTTTTAAACTTGGTTACCATTTTAAAGTTAGTGTGGCTAAAATGGTTGGTTGGAACCCACACCACTGCCATGGCAACAGATACATACACATTTTTTTGGAACATGAAATGAGAGCAACTTTTCCTGCGCATAAGTAACTCTTCAGAGGAGAAGATGCTGTGGAACCAGAACTGGGAATGACATACTAAGGGGACCAGAGATATCAGGCCAGAAGAGTTGAATACAGGATCGTTTCAAAGTTTAAAAGAAAGTCAGGGATGAATGGTGAGGCTGGGAAAGTGTTTTGGCCAGTGAAATTCCTTAAATAATAGTGTCCTCCATGGACTTCAGACTAGTTATGAAACACATCATTGATCTGAGGTCAAAATAGTTTTTTCAAAAGATAAGGTGCATGTTCACTGATTATTGATCCCTTTGGAGAATGTGGTCATAAGTGTTTCAGGGGAGCATTCCTGGGAGCTGTGGAAGATCTATCCTTTTTTTCCCAGCCATTTACCCTCCTCACCTTCTATATATCCCTTTCAAGGGTATTATATTGATCTGTTAATTCTCCTTTTCTCCTACTACTTGCCACTTTCTAGAGAGATGACCCCAGTGCCTGGGATTTGGGTACCCTCCTTGAGGAACAGAAGGGACGAGTAAGGCACATCCACCAGTGCCTGCAGTGGAAAGTGAAGTCAGCACTGTTCCTTTCCTTTGGCATCACCATAGCACTGTGCAGGGGAAGGACAGACACCGATGGCCCACCTCCCATGGACAGTGTATTATCAGCGTACTCATAATAGAATAGTTTTAGCCTTAACTCCAGCTCTGCTTTTGTGTAGATATCACTGACGGGTAATGGTGTGACTTCTTCAACAGTACCACTATTCAAGCTGTGGGTATTTCCATGTAAAAGATGCTACATACTTTTGTAGAGATCAGGAGATTTTTGGGGAATGGCACAAAATATAAATTAATGCACTGAACTGCCTTTTGTACACACGCATGTGTGCACACACAGACACAGACAAAAGTGTGGATCGAGTTGCCAGCTCTGCTCCATAAAAGTGGTGTTGATTTTGAAGGTTTTGCTGCTGCCTTTTGCAGCCTCTTTCCTGTCGCAGGGGCAAGGAGCACCAGAGGGTTAGCCCCACAGGGTGCCAACAGCTTGGCACTTTGCATTGCGTGTTTGGAGGGTCACTGATCAGGTGTTAGCTGGCCAGGAGCAGAGCTGTGGTAGTGACCCGGCCCTTAGGAGGAAGTGCCTCTGTTTCTGTGCAGGTAGTCAATATTGCACTGTTGGGACAGCAGTTTAGCCATGACAGAAAACAGCCCTGTGCTTGCTGAGCACTACCACTGTGCAAGGAGTAGTCATCTGAGATGGAACTGAGCCCTGGCTCAGGCAGCTGGTACCGAGGCTGCGTTGGGCATGGGGTGTTTCAGCACTGGGATGAAGCCCCTCTAAGGCATCAAAACATGCAAATCCTTCCTGCTGGCCTCCTCCCTGCCTGGTTTTCCTGTCTGTGGTGGTTGACCCTGCCTGGACGCCAGGTCCCCACCAAAGCTGCTCTATCACTCCCCTCATCAGCTGGACATGGGAGACAAAATATAATGGAAGGCTCCTTGATCAAGATAAGGTCAAGTAGAGATCATTCATCAATTACAGTCATGGGCAAAACAGATTCGACTTGGGGGAATTAGTTTAATTTATTATCAATCAAACCAGAGTAAGATAATGAGAAGTAAAAGCAAATCTTGAAGACACCTTCCCCCCACCCCTCCATTGTTCATGGGCTCAACTTCACTCCCAAATTCTCTACCTCCTCCCCACAGTGGTGCAGGGGGACAGGGAATTGGGGCTGTGCTCAGTTCATCACACATTGTCTCTGCCACTCCTTCCTCATCAGGGAGAGGACTTCTTACCCCCTTTTCCTGCTCTAACCAAGGGTTCCTTCCATGGGAGACAGTCCTCCATGAATTTTTTCAAGGTGTGTCCTTCCCACAGGCTGCAGTTCTGCATGAACTGCCCCACTGTGTGTCCCTGCCACAGGGTGTAGTCCTTCAGGAACAGAACTGCTCCGGTGTGGGTCCCCTGTGAGGTCACAGGTCCTGCCACCAAACCTGCTCCAGGGTGGGCTCCTCTCTCCACATTGCCACAGATCCTTCCAGGAGGCTGTTTCAGCATGTGCTCCCTACAGTCACAGCCTCCTTCGGGCATCCACCTGCTCAGATGCAGAGTCCCCCACAGTGAACATCTGCTGCACAGTGGACCTCTGGGGTTGCAGGGGTACAGCTACCTCACCATGGTTTGCACCACAGGCTGCAGGGGAATCTCTGCTCTGGTGCCTGGATCACCTCCTCTCCCTCCTCCTGCACTGACCTTAGCATCTTTAGGGCTGTTTCTCTCACATGTTCTCATTCCTATCTTTGGTTGCAATTGCTCTTGTGTGACAACTTTTTCTCCTTCTACACACATTATCTCAGAGGTGCTACCACCATCAGTGATGGGCTCAGGTCCATCTTGGATCTGTCTGGCAACAGCTTCATCAGACATGGGGGAAGCTTCTGGCAGCTTCTCACAGAAGTCACCCTTTTAGCAACCCCACTACAAAAACCTTGCCACAGAAATCAAATACTCGCTCTTGGACATCATCTTCTCTCCAAATTGATCTGAAAGCATTCCTTTCCAATGTTTCTAGAATCCCAGAAGGGAGCTTAATCCCTTCAGCATCCTCCTCATGCAAAGTCTACCTGGGGTGCCGGATGGCTGAGTAACCTCTCATGCACTGAGAGCCATTAACATTTGAATTAGTGACATGAGGATAGCAGGCGATTATCCCATTTAACAGCTGTTGAGTGCTGTTGAAGGGACACCCTCAAGAAGAATGAACAAAAATGTAGTGGATTTTTCTCTTGTAGTAAGGGTTTCCCTGCCTTGTATGAATATTGACGTGCTCCCATGCTTGAAAAGTGGTGCATTTTCCACAGGGACATCTTCTGATCTTTAAACCTCTCTCGTGTAGAGAGCTGGACACCTCAGTACACCTACAGCGTGCCAGCATACAAGAGTGAGAAAGTGGAAATGTCCCACGACAAAAAGGGAAGTGGTCCTGGGTATTTGGGAAACAGGCTAAGCCAAGCGTGAAGAGAACAATCATAAGAAAGCTGCAAAAAGAAGCAAAAATTAAAGCATCTCCTCTGCTCTAGAGCATTTCAGTTGTAAGAGATGTGCCTGGGATGGGCCTGACTGCTCTTCTCCTAGATGGAAATGTGACTGCTTCTAGAGGCAGGAGGAGCCAGGCACCAGTTAGAGCCCCCAGTGTGATAAAAAAGATGAACAAAAAATCCCCTCTCTGAGGACTTGGCTAGATGCAGAGACATGCATTTTGAAAGTGTAGGATCTATTGGACATATTGCATAAGGAAACCTTTCTATATGCAGGGCATTTTTGCAAAAGAAGGCAAAAGTAGCAGGAATTATTACAGTTATTATTGTAGGCAATGCTGCAATACAGATAAATCTCTCTCCTTTATACGACTCCATTCCTCTTGACAGTGTGTTCAGCAAAAAGCAAGGTACCAGTCGTCATCATCATGAGGAAACACTGTCTGCACTCCTGCATCAAAGACACTAAAACATAACTCTCCTCATCTCCCACTCAGAGTCTCAAACATGAGTAACTATGAGGCTCTGCCTTTTAGAGTAAGCTGAACGAGCTGAGGATGCCACACTTCCACGAGGATTCACCTATGTCAGCTCCCACTGGGATGCTGGTGACCAGCCTCACAGCCTTTCAGGTCTGGCCCCTCACTCAGATGTATTGTTGATGCCTGATCCACTATTTGAAAGCTGTCTCAGACAGGGTGCCCTGAGATACTTGTGGAAAGTCGGCTTCATTTTTCCTCCCAGAGAGCAGCATCTCACAGAAAACAGAAATAAACACCCCAGGCTTTTGTTTTCAGTGCAGAGTGAAGTGGCACAGTGATGTGGGAAAAGCGAAGTGGCTTTTTTGTCCCACTGTGACTGGAAGCTGATGGCACGAGGTGCACTTTGGGGCAGGTTAACCCTGCAGGGCTAGAAAATCACTGAAACGGTGAGGTTGTCCTTGGGGCAAAAGTGATGAGAGTAGGCAAACATCTCAAGCTTTTTTTGTGGAACTGGAGGTTTTGGCTTCCTTTAGACTTGAATATAAACCTACCAAGCCAGAGGAGTCTGTGGGGTACAAGATTTTTCCACTTGACTTTTCAATCTCTTTCAATACAATTTTTGTCTTCTCTCTCTCTAATATTTTCTTTCTCTTTGAATAAACTTCCTTTGAGGTGGGTGCAGTGGCAATATCCAGGCACAGGTGAGGATATAGAAACATTTATACTGTTAAATAACATCCTTCCTATTATTTCCTCCCTAATTATTTTTACCCTCTGTGATGACCACTTACAGTCTAATGAATGTAAGCATTATTTCTATACAAAGTAGTGGTAGCAACAAGAGGAAGACACCTCTTTTTAACCTTCCTTGTTTCTAAGCAGGCCTTTTTCATACCATGCTTACCACTTATCTGACCAGTAAATCTGCAAATACATGCAAATGGTATTTACTGTGTTGTTACATGTACCTCGAAGCAGATGGTGAGCCAGTACCAAAGCTCACATTTTTACACCTTTATGCAGCATCTGGGGAGCTGGATTAAATTCCTGCCCTCTTTGGAGCTTCACACAGAGCTCTGCCTCTATGGCAAGTGACTCACAACTGCTGCCAATCCCAACTGCATTGTTTCAGGGTATTTTTCATCATACAGTATGAATAAAAGAATGCTGACAAACTTCCTCTACCTCCCCGTCCCCCACTGCCCGCAAGTGATATTTCCAAAGAGCCATGCCAAGGTTTTGAGCTATCATTGTATGTGCTGCTGGTGTCTCAGTCACCTGGGCACCCTCCTGCTTTTTCCATGCACTGTGGCCCAGTTCAGCTGATATCACAGCATCCCCGGGCGCTGTGCGTGGGCTGTATGGTGAGGCAGATGCAGGGAGCTGGAGGTGCTGCAGGATAGAACCCAGGGCAGAGGGCTGAGTCCTCTTTGCTCACTGACATGGAAAAAGGAGTGGGAAGCACACCTCACTCTGCTAGGACGTGAGCTGAGCCTGTGGAAAGAATTCTGGTGACATTAAACCATCTGAAAGGCTGTTGTTAATCACTGTAAGGAGATCAGGCAGGTCTGTCCTGTAACCAGGGCGAGCAGCAGGCTGTGTGGGACTTGGGTGACCCTGAGACACCAGAAGTTGCTTTGACTCATCCGCGTGAAGGGTGGGAAGGAGAGGGCAATGGAAGAAGGGCTTCCCAAGCTCGGGCCTGAACCACAGCCTGTTTGAGAGATGCCAAAGCCCACTTGCCATGGACACACAGACGCAGTGCCTAATCCTGTGGGCATCCTGTGCCATAGCCACTGGCAGGGTGACTGGTGCACAGGCTGTTTCACCAGCTCTCGCAGTTTGTCCTGCAGGTTTGCTCATCACTCCTGGATATGGTATTGCTTGCTGGCCCTGTATGCAAGCCCTGCTCAAAGCCTGTGGGGATAAACGTGTGAGATGGCTGTTGCCAGCAAAAGTGAAACCCACCTGTGGAGTTTCCTTGGGAAAGTCCTGTCTGCTGAGTAGTTCAGCAGTGAAGCAGCACTGAAACCTACTCAGGTTTCCTTGGGTAACACCCAGCCCTGGGGAAAATCTCCCAGGAGATCACCCTCAAACACAGACACACACACAGAGCCCTCATCCCAAAGCTCTGCCCTTCTGCTTGCCACCCAAGAGCAGAGGATTATTAAGCAAAAAGGGTTCTTTCACTGAAATCTGACCTGCTTGGAGTGGATGTCTTCTTCTGGCATCATTACTGTAGCTCCCTCTTTTCAGGGAGAAGTAAGATGTATTTTGTATCTGTTTTGGGATGAGAAAAATTGCGTCTTCAATATATCTGTTTCTTGAGTGGATCTGACATCTTTTTATAGCCAGATTAATAACTTCACCTCACACCGCCACCTTTCTCATCTCTGTAGCCTTAATTGCCTTCCCCCCCTGCAACACCCACACTCATTTTCATCATCTCTCCTCTCTTTTTATCGTTTTGTTTTTGGAGGCCTCAGCTATGGGTCATTCCTTCCCATCCATGATGTGGTACTTCTTTCTCCTGCACAGTGCCTCACGGTGTAACTTTCCCCACTCACCTCCTTGAAACCTGTGTTTCTCTAGGATGCAGTGTCTTTCTGCCTATTTTCTCTGGCATAATGTATCACAATTCCCAATCTTCCTACGCAGAGACCTGCCCAGTATCTCCTTCCCATATCCTCTCTTTATCCCTCTCTCTTCCTCTGGGCAATGGCTTACTGCCTCTTTGTCCAACTTGGTTCTTTGGGAAGCACCTCTGTTAGCTCTCCCAAGCTCTGCCTGCACATCAGGCTCCAGCACAGCCATTAAAAACATTGCCAATCCCTTGTTTACCTGCCAGCCAGCCAGCCAGCAGCCAAGTACTGGTGAACAGATCTTCACAGGCAGAAGCAGCTTTACTGGAAAGATACTTTGCCTATATAAATTGCCATTTTGGAAGGAAAAACAGGCCTTGGGATGTGCACTCTGACACTCTGAAGTCAGTGGTCCTCTCTGGGATTCACTAGGCTTCCTTCTCTTTATGTTTCCCACTGCAGCCAAGGCCAGGCACAGGAGCACCCACTGCACTTCCCCAGTGTGGTTGACCAAGTACAGGACTATTCAGGGCCTTTTCTCCAGCAGCTGCTGAGTGCAGGGATCCTTTTATAACCTTATATTCACCACACAAGGGTGGATACAGCAAGTAGGGCAGGTAAACTGAAACCCTCTCTGAAACCCTGGAGCGTGGTGCACAGTGGTGAGCTCAGCTGGAGAGCTCAGCAAGTTTGCAGCCTGTTCTCCCATCTAGTGTTGGAGTTGTTCAGCTAGGAATGGACCTTCCTTGAAAGTAGTCCCTTGCCTCCCCTGCCACAATGAGCTCTTTCTCTTCTGCTTGAGATCCAGCAATGGGAACTGCTGGGAGAGAGAATGATTTCAGGGTGCAGGCTGTTTTCCCTTGTGGCTGAGGGGATGCTGTGTTTATTACCTCTTTCCCTGAGAAAACACGATTCCCCAGGGTGACTCCACTCTGACATTGTCCCACTGTTATAACAGTGGCTGACAGATGCTCTTTCAGCTCTTGGTCAGTATGCAGGCCATTTTGGTAGTGAGATACAACAGTGCAAGGAGCCATACAGGTCAAGGAGAGCTTTCTGGGGAAGATGGCAGTGTTTGGATAGAGGGTGTTCCCCTAGGCATCACCTCGGAGATGTCTATCATTTATTTCAGATTTAATCACAGCACCACTGAGAGCACTGATACAGACTAAGTCTCAGCATGGTAATTTCAAAAAACCCCAAGTCTGAATGCATGGACATTTGCTGGTGTACCTCCAGACCAGAAAGGACAGTGCCTGTTACTTCTTCCTGCCATGGGAGACATTGTGAAGGTCTGAAAGCAGCCTTTGCAGAGCCAGGGTGTGCAGCAAGTATGCTTGGGACATCGGTCCTGTGTCTCTCGGCTTGGGGCTCCCAGCACAGCGGTGTTTCTGAAAGTGGGGCACCACGCTGCTCCCCTACACAGCTGCCCTGCTCTCAAACACACCCAGGCATCTGCAGGGGAGGGGAGGTACCCCTCTGGCTCAGGCATGGGCCGGATGGCAGTGTGCCTTTGACCTAGAGGAATGGAATGCAGCATCTCCTGGTGACTGAGAAAGCTCGGGTGGTTTTGCACATAGGAAGCTCCTTTAAATGTGTTTCCTCCCACCGCCTGGCCTTTTGTTTTTCAGCCATGCTTGATGCTGGTGTTGGAAAGCTGAACTCCCCAAAAGTGAACTTCCTCTCCTACTATAAACTGACCCTTGGGGTTGCTATAGCGACTGCAGAGCGGCCAGCAGGCTGTGTAAACACTCCCTCCCGCTTCCCATCACACTGGGCCTGAAAGGCTGAGCCATGGGATGTGCGCAGCAACCTGGATTATGCAGGCAGTTGTGAAATGCAAACCCGACAATTTCTGTGCTTCCTCCCTGCTTCCCCCCGCGGGAAGGCAAACCCAGCAGGCTGGAAGCAGGCACAAACACGCCCGTCCTGACGAATTTGGGCATATGGTGTTGTACCGCAGAAACCAAATCCAGACACTTACCTGGGGAGCTTGAGCAAGATGTGGAAATATATGGTGCAACTGGATCCTCTGCAACATCTGATTCCCTTGGCCTCACTAACTGTTGAATTTCCAGCTGTGTGGGGGGAGCAGTTTGATACACACATTGTCACAGCTCCTTCTATGTAATTAATTGTAACAAATCAACCAATCAATCCATCAATTTCTGGGTCCTCTGTTGCTCACTTTGATGTCAGCTCTCCCTCATTCATTTTCTTTCTTTCCTTTTTTATTTTATTTTTTTTTTTAATAAAGACATTTCATTAAAGTATGCCCCTGGCTCTCTGAGTCACTCTCCAAACGCTGATGTCTGTGTGTGACTATGTCCATCCCTGTGAATCCAGGTCAGGTATTTCAGCAGCAGTAGCCTGGACGACACACATGTGGGGAGGTGTTTCCTGAGCAGAGCGGGGTATGCATCCCTTCCAGCCACTGCAGATGTTCTTCCAAAATGGCTGGTACTGCTTAGCCAGGGATTCTGTGAGAGGCAAGCTAAACCACTCTGCCGGGAGGAGGTAATCAGCTCTGCTCCCACGGGACTGAGATGCAGCTTGCTGGGTTGTCTTCCAGAAATAGGGTTGCTGTCCTACTACAACAGACCTGCGACTCCTTAAAAAAGCACAAAGCACATCATCTCAAAGGTGTGTAAAATGAAGGCCCTGCTCCAATGCTGTCTGGAGGGCCCATTCAGAAGTGTCAGGCATCCTGAAAAACACCTTCCTGTGCCAATGGCCAATACACACTTTTGTTTCGCTGTTAAGAGACTTCCTGGCACGAGGATGGACAGACTTATGTGATCCCATCTTTATGTGTGCTGTGTGTCACTGACCAAGTTGATCGATCAGACACCTGGCTATACAGTCACAAGCTGTCCAGGGATGCCCTCAATTTCCATCCTTTCTGCCATGTCAGAGAGCGTACACAGCTTCTGTTAAGCAAGGTACCAGAAGAGGTGGAAGAAAAGGAGGTTTCTGGGAGAGTGCTCGTCTGTAATCCTAAAATGTCCCTGTGACTCAGATCTGAGGAGATGTAGAGGGTTGGTGTGGCCTGCTCATCCATCACAGCGAGTCATTACACCCCAAAGTGAAAAGGAGCCTTAAAGCCTTGCTCCGATTGCTGTGAATGAGAGCAACAGGACATGTTGCACAAAGTATGCTAAATCAAGGGCAATTCTGATATGCATTTTGTTACAATACTCAGTCCCTATAGTGTTTCACTGAACAGATGGCAGGAACTGAATCTGGTTAAAAAGGGTTTTCTGAATCACTTGCAGAGACAACTGAGAGGCAGGCAGAGGCATAAAGTGACACACAGCTCTGAGCTCCTTCTAGATCTCAGTGGGTTTGCACTTCTCCATTCACTCCATGCCTGCCTCATTATGGCATTTAAAAATAAAGCAGCTGAATTAGTTGGTGTCAGTACATGGTCTTTCCTGCTTCTGTCAAAGGAGTGCCCCAGTGTCAAACAGCGCTGCCAGCCTGCCTGTGCTCAATGCAGAAAAAGTGGTGAACTCGGTAATGTGATAATGACAGTGATGCTCCCATTTTCCCTGAAACTAACGTCACAGAAATAAACAGCCTGCAAATCCCATATTCAGGTAGGGGCTTAGAAAGTGTGAAGTGGGCCACATGCATCTGTGAAGTAGCTGGGGAGAAAGGAAGCAGGAGAAAGGAGGAAAGGCAAAACAGATCTGCTTTGGCAACTCTGGGAGCTCAAAGATTGCCCGTCAGGTGAGTTTATCATTTTTCCTCAGAAGGAATCTTAAGCCAGATTGGCCCTGATGAGGGATGGGACAGCTTCAAACAATGCAGCATCTGAATTATGTCCTTAGAATCAGTGAAAAACCTGGATGATTTACAAGTTATCAAAACCTCTGCAAACCTCAAGAGACTGGGGCTTTTTTGTGCAATTTTGGATGATTTTTCTTGGGAGGCAGGCCAAATTTGTGGGCCCCACAGACAATGGCCCCACTTAGTTCTCCAAACCTGGCCACCCAGTGCTGGGGCTGCATCTCAGCTGAATGCCTGGCATGGCAGGGAGCACAAGTACACACCACTTGAAGTCACCTGCGGTCTTCATGTTAGTGCAGCACTAAGGAAGCCTGAAGGAAGGCAGTGCAAGGGACCTTTCAAATCTTTCCTGCATCTGGCTCCAATCCAGCTGCAAATGGCCCAGGGATGCCCTTTCCAGATGTGCACTGACACCGGGGCTGTCCAGGGAAGATAAAAATTGCTGGGGGAGGGAAGGGGAGAGGATTATTAACCCGGTTCAGCTTAAAAATGAGGGGAGGTTTGTGAGGCTTCTGCGAGGTCTCCCTGCTGCAGGGAGCATGTTTTCAGCGGCGCCTCTGGCCGTGGATTGCGAGTGGCTGGCCGGCGCTGCGGTCGGCTGCTGTTGCCTCCCAAAGCTGCAGCAGCATTGTTGAGCTGCAGACGTGCAGAACAGCTCACGCCAAGGCCGTGCGCTCACAGGTGATCTTTT
Organism: Climacteris rufus; assembly: GCA_013398175.1. NCBI lineage: Eukaryota > Metazoa > Chordata > Aves > Passeriformes > Climacteridae > Climacteris > Climacteris rufus. The sequence goes on along the minus strand of VZRZ01004119.1, from coordinate 1,403,589 downwards.
GGTCTGTACATTTTCCAGCAGAGCTGGCAGCTGCTCCTGCAGTGTGCATGCTTCGTTGGCTGTCCAAAGAAGGAACTGGGCGGGCGTTGATCCAGTTGAGGCGGTTTCGAGGAGTGAAGGCAGGAAGGAAAATTACCAACTTTGACATATGTTGCTCCCTGCAGGTCTCTCTTATTATAGCCTGGCGGGATGTCAAAGTGCAGAGACACGACCCAGAGCTGTAACACACGATGGCTGCTTCGCCTCCTGTCCCACCCCTTTCACACAGGCAGGAGTGGCAAAGCCATTTCTGGCATACCAGGAAATCCTGGTTCTTGTTATTATCAAGGAGGGAGCGCGCAGTTATACAACCTCGAGCTGCCATCAGCAGGACCCGTGGGAGGGAGGGGGGGAATAGTTCACTTGGAAAGGAATGCTGCAGTGTAGGGCAGTGGTTTTGACATGCTGGAGTGAAACTTGGCATAAGGGAATAGAGGGAATTCGTTTGCCAGGTAGACGTGGCACTTGAGCAAGAGAACAAATGAAATGGCAGTGGAAATCTTGAAAGATCTGAAGAGGTGGCTTGTATCTGCAACCCTTAATGCAGGTTTGACTGTGCTGGGTGTCCATATCTTTCTAACAACTGTTATTTACCTGACCCTCTGGCTCTTTCATCTTGCCAGCACACATGAGAAGCCAGCTGTGTGCATAGTCCTACTCATGGTAGGGCCCCCAGCTTGACAAGAAATGAAGACTCAGGGTTCAGTGGCCTGAAGTGTTTGTCAGCCCTTTCTGATGGCAGAAAACTACTTACTTTTCCGAGAATATTTATCCACTCTAGTGTGCCGGGAAGAATGTAGTGTGGCATAGCAGCCACCCAGAACGATGGCAAATATTTGTTTCTGGTAAAAATTTGCTTGCCACATGTCTTCATTTGCAGCATATCTCCTGTCTTGGAGCATATGGGGAGTGGTCTGGGGTGTCCTTCTTAAATGTCACTCTGAAAAGACTGAGTCTTAAGGACAGTACCTAAGTGGAAAGCCTGGAAGAAATACACATGTGCATCAAGAAGTACTAGGTGTGCTTTGGATTAACACCTTTCATTGCCCCTCCTGACAAGCCCCTGCCAAGGGCTTGACATCCAAACAAACATGTTAAACCTTCCTCTTCACAGATTCTTTCTGCTGGGGCAAGTTCCCCATTGCTTGCTTTCATGCTGTGTTTTCAGCCGTTGTTTTTGTAGTCTGTCAGCACAACCTTGAGAGAAAGGACTTTGGCTGAGAGCTGAACACACAGTACCAGCTGTACTGATTTCCATCTCCTGGTATGCAGCAATGGACTTTCACACTGTGCCTTCTTTGCCTCCCCCAGCTAGGCTGAAATCTCTGCCCACAGTTTCTGCTTTTCTTAGTGGTGGAATTGACTTGGCCATGAGAAGCAGTGGATTTAGGCTCCTGCAGCCCAGCTGTCAGGAACACCTTAGCAGGCTGCAGGCAGCCATGTGGGATGAGGGGCTGAAGTCACTGGAGGACTGTTGCTGTTCCAACAAACTTTGGGATGAGCAAGGGAAGCTGGAATGCATGAGTAGATCAGAGAAGAGGAGGAAATGAGTGGAAAAGGGAGATACCGTGTGATGGATGGGAAGGAGAGCAGAAGGGCAGCGTAAAATCACACAGGGGATGGGCAGGATTTGAAGAATAGGGGCAATAAAAGATGAGGGAGTGTTATAAGTGCCTAACTCTCTGGGGAACTCCTAAGAAATTGGGTATCCCTCCCTCCCACCCCCATCTTGGACTGTATTTTGAATAGAAAAGAAACCCAAAAGTTACTTTAGTGACTCTTTTTTTGTTGTTGTTTTTTTGGTAGTAAAATGGTCAGGTTGTTGCACTGTGATTTTTTTCCTTTGCATTCCTCTGGTTAGAGCAGTGAAGCAGATTAAAACCAAAAGTACCATATTCTGCACTTTGTCACATGTTTTGCTGCCCTGTCCTTTCTGTGACTCTGGCAAGGAGAAGTGCAAAGCACAGACGTCTCCTCGCCCTTAGCAGGGGTTTTACCCTGACCTCGTCACCCATGTAATGCAATGTTGTTACCTGGCAGTTAGGATGCTCTTTAACCTTAAACAAAGGTTCACATGAAACACAGGCCTTTTGTGTGAACGGAGGGAAAGAAGATAAAGAAATTGGGCAATGCCAGAATAATAGTGTGCCTGGAACAAAGGCTTGGAAGAGTAAGTGGGAAGAGGATGCTCCAGCCTCCTTCTCAAACATCCTTTGGGTGCTAGGACATGATATAGAAAGTCCTCCTTGTCCTAGTTTCACTTCAGTTGTAAGGTCTCTTCATCCCATCACAAGGCCTGCAAATACTGGTCACCACCAGCTCCTTTCACCTGCTTCCCCTTTGCATGCCTTGGAAGAGGGTGTAAAACTATTTCTACAGTGGCTCCTCTTTTGCTGGTGTTTGTCTTTCCAAAGTGTACCTAGCACACCTATTTTCTCTGGCAGAACTTTTATTTGTATCCCAGAGGACATGTAAGAGTTAGGGTCAGCTTGACATGAGTGGAGTACTGTACAAAGATATTTACAGCTGTTTGCAATGCTTGTGTTGAGTATGAAACCAGCAGCAATTAGGATCCAGGCCAGTGCCTTCAGTGAATAATGGTCTTGGTTACTTGGAAATATCAGATGGCTTCAGCTTTATGCAGTTGCTATGAGGGAAAAAAGTTAAGTAAACAAAGAAAAAGAATAAGAAGAGGGAGTGGTGTTTTTTTTTTTTTATTGACATAGTCAAGAAGAACAGTCAAAAAGAGAGAAAGAAACTGAAAAACAATACCCTGGGTCTTCTCTTGCAGACCACAGCACAGAACATTTACTTTGTGAGCCTTCATGTTCAATATCCTTTGCCATGAGCATTTTTGGTTCCTGTCCCTCGGAGACCTTTCTTGGAGGCCAATGTTGTTTATTTGGGTGCTCCACTCTTAGGATTTGTTTCTAACACTGAACATATGATCCTGTTTGCCACACAGTCCTGGGAATTCATCCCTATAAAGCACCTTCACATCTCATGGCTTCCATGGCAGCTGGAAGTACTCAGCAGCATGTCCCTGGAGCCAGCACTCAGCAGTTGTCCCTTTCTTGTAAGATGTGTCCAAACAGTCCACTTAGTTTCCTCTGGGGGTTTGAAGATGGGGGATCTTGAAAAGAGATTATTTCTGGAGGTTTTCCAGAGCCACAACCTGCCTGTTCCAGAGATGCCTTCCTCTCCTAAAGATAAAGAAGAAATGCTTTCAGATTCCTGGAAATAGTTTAATTTTGTCTATCCTTGGATAAATAAGGTAATGTGAGGGAACTGATTATATTTCTTGATATCCAGCTGTGGAAACAGGCAATTGGTCAGCTATTGTCCACCTTTGCCAGACTGGCCTTGGACTGGCCTTTTGTGCTTCTCCTCCTGACTGACAGTGTGGGTCCCACCTGGACCTGGGAGCTTCTGGGATTTTTGGGCTTGTTTCTCTTTTCTGGTGCAGACTAGCCCCAGGTACAGAGGCAGGCACAACTTTTTCTCAGCATACCACTGTTCAGAAATAGAGCAAGACTGTTTTGCCACCCCAGAAGAATCCCTCTGAAGACTCTGAGGTGAGGCAGAACTTCTCCTTGCAGCTCGTTTTCCCTGCCCACAGCAGGAGTTGGCTCCTCTCACAGTGTTCTCCACAGTGGCCCACATTTTCCCCTGGAGATGCAGCCTGTAATGAGGTCAAGATGGAGGGACAGTCTTTTAGCAACCCTTCAGCCTGCTCTAGCAATGGAGGATGGCTGCCAGTGCATCTGTCAGTGGGACAGGATCTGGGTAGTCTTGCCTTCTAGCAACGATGGAGCCAGTACTTCCAGACCAGTGTACTCTTGCTTGTGATGACACTAAAAAATCCTTGGCTCCTTGCAGGCTGCTGGCACACACAGCCTTCTAGAGCACTGGCAAGTTTTTAAGGTTTTGTCAGATGGGAACAGTGGTGGAGAAAAGAAAAGTGAAACCAGATGTTTTTCCTTACAGTTGCTTCATATTCATATGGGGGGGGGGG
>VZRZ01004119.1:1349474-1399521 GCA_013398175.1 Climacteris rufus | reverse complement strand
GGGGGGGAGAGAAGAGAGGCCATAAAAATGTCATAACCCTTGATCCCTGAGGCTCAGCATTATACTATGCAAAAGCCAGTGCTATAAATCCACACCTCTGCCTCAGCAGCTGAGGGTCCTGACGGCACGAGGCCGTTGTGATAGCTGAGGGGGAAGAATCTTTGTGTTTGTCAGCAAATGGAGGAAACTGGAGGAAAAAGCCTTTGGGAAGTTAATGCTGATAGGCTACTTTTATGGAATCAGTTATTTTTTCACATTTCTCAAGGGATGCATCAGTGCTGAGTCCTGAGGCTCACCAGCAGGCTTAGAAATTTGGGATGTGTTTGCACTGCAATCAATCTATGCCGCAGGCTGTGCCAAGGGAGTGGAATTAACTTCATCCTCCCCGGAACAGGCTCACCTGCCAGCACAGCCAAGGCAGCACAGCACTGGGCTGAGGACTTGCTGCCAGGGCATTCACCTGACTGGCCAGACGGGGTTTTGCAGCCCTTGCTGCCCTGTGCTGGTGCAGCTACATGTCCCTGAGATCTCAGGCACCCAACCTGGGTACTGCCACAATGCAGTGCAGTGCCAGCAGCCATGGAGAAGCAGTTCAGATCAGAGGGTCCAGCTGGTGTCAGAGAAGAGCTGCTAGGAAAGTCTTTCCAGTCCTATCATTTTTTTTATAGTAGAGGCTGCTTGTGGTAATCATAAAACAACTACAAGGAGTGCCAGGCAGCCCTCTTCCAAGGAAATGTGAGCTTGGGCGAACACAAGGATGGAGGAGAGGAAATGAAAGTTGTGTACACACAGGCCTTGAGCCAAACAAGGATTTAAACAGAGAGTAGCCAGGCCTTTTCTGCCCTGTACAACAGGACTGTGATAACCAGATATTTTTCCTTGATATTTCTTGATATTTCCATGCTCAGTTTCTGCCTACCTATCAGCAAAGAGGAAAGGCTTTCCCTGATCTGATACAGACTGTATGGAGTGGGAAGTGTCTTCAGCCTTGCAGGGCAGGGTTAGGAGGTGATTTCAGCCCCAAGCCCAGATTCTGAATCTGAATTTCCCTGCAAGATCAAAAGTGACCAGGTTTAACCCTATTCTGGGGGAATAAACTGTGTTACTTCATAGGATTCAGGTAGTTTGCTGNGCCCTGCCGGCTGTGCCTGCAGCTCCCACGGCAGGAGAGGACTGTGACTGGGTGTCTATATATATATATATGTAGTGTGTATATATATATTGTGTCTATATATATATTGTGTCTATATATATATTGTGTCTATATATATAATGTATAGAGTTATAGCTCTACTTGTACTAATGGGTGTCCAAGAGCAAAACCAGCATGAAAAATGGGGAATGCACAGACAGGGCTATGGTCTTGAACTTATAAGATCTCATTTTAGATCTCAATTCAGTCAAAGACTGCGGTGGTTTCTGTGGGCAAATAATGTAAACTATTTTTGGAGCCTTCTGCCCTTTTTCAAAAGCAGTAAGAAGCCCTGCGTAGTCTGTGCAGGGCCCTGAGACTGCATGGTGTTAAGGTGTTATGACAGTGTGGCCCAATTGGTTAGACTGAGTTTTAAAAATATTTTCATATGGGAGTTATTCATTCTGTAAAATAATTTTGTGGAAAGACTGCAGGGCTTTTTTACTTTACAGCATGTTTTGTTCACAAAATGACTAAAAGTTTAGTCTTTTTGGAACAGGAATTGCAGACATTTTACCTCACTACCTTATTTCTCCTCTCCATCAACATGCCAAGTGATGGAAAGTTGGAGTCATCTGCAAGCTGCCTGACATTGCAGTTGCACTGCTTGTGCTAGAGCTGGCATCCTGGGCATCCTGGTGCACTACAGCTACTACAGCTATCAGAAATAGGTTGGTCTGTGGACAACTGTGCTTGCATCAACTTTGTATTGACTGGGATGTTCTCATACACAGTTCTTCTGGTCCCTCATCACCAGTCATGTTTTCTAGACCTCTGGTCTATCTCACACTTCTCTTCTGGGCTCTTTCCAGCTGGTTGGTGTTGAAGAGTTATCTCCAAAACCAGAGAGCAATCCAGCTCCAGCCTGGATAGTCCTGGGTGGAAGGATTACTTCACTTGTCCTGAGGGTTTTTCTCCTGATCCTCCCTGATACTTCTCTGCAGAATACGTACTGAGACAGTGGTGTTGCCATCCAGTATCTGGGAACTGATGTATTTCCCATGGCATATTGTTCCTTGTACTTGGGTCATTTGACATTCAGTCTCTGTCTCTGTGACCATTTCTTCATCTTTCCGTTGGACATGGAAAGAAACTAATGGAAAGGAACTTTTATTATTGACTCAGACAGTTGATCAATGTTCATTTGAGGGAGTCTGGCTTGGGTGATGGAGTTGTGGCAGGCCAGAGCATTGGGAGTCTGAAGCAGATGTTAGTGGCAAGACTGAAATGTAAATGCTGATGTTACAATGCTCAGTTGTGAAAATACTAGTTAGCTTTGTCAGGGGATGGGTGTTGCTGACTGGCTTTAAAAGTGATTACAAAAGATTGCCTGGTTGTAGAAATGAACATAAGAATAGTTTTGCATCTCTCTTTGAGTTTGGGAGTTAGTAATAGCCAGAGGGTGAGGATTTCATGTGCATACCTATCATCTCCTGGCATTTTGCAAAATGACTGAAAACTTCAGCCAGTTTGCGAAATGACAGGTTTCACAACAGAGAACATAACGTATGTGCCTTAGAAGGCTCCCGCAACTGAAACAGAGCATAACTCAACAGCACCTTTCAGTGTGCAGTGAGAGATGGAGTTAGTCTGAGGAGAGAGGAGTCTGCTCCCTCCATCAGATATTCTTCCTGTCTCTGTTGCAGTTAAGCACTTTGGAGCCATTAGGAAAGACAGAGTGGCCTTTAGACTTCTGTTAACCTGGAAACTCCCCTAGTACTGCATTTTTTTTGCTCTTGTCAAAAAAACTCCTCCCCCTGCACCCAGCTGCTTCTCCCTGCTCTTTCTGTTTTAGTTCAGCACAGCAGAACTTCTCCAGGATTAAAAGCCACTCCGTCTGCTATGCAAGTGTTGGGAGAAGAGAGTGATTGCTGGGCAACTGATGAGCTGGGGTGAAAGAGTGTTGGGAAAGAGAGCACAATGTTCTTTTCTTTTTATGGAAAGTGATATATTACTATAGACCACAGTAATCCAAGGTCTGCTCTTAGCTACTTCACGATTAACGAATAGGCCCCACTTGTGCTGTACCAACCATTTGTGCAGCTGTGGAAGGCACGAGGATGTCAATTAATCTTGATTTGTGCTGTAGGATTGCTTCATATGAGAGGAAATTTATCACTGGGTTTGGTTTCAGGGTACGTAGATGGACATCGTGCTATCTTTGCAGGGAAAGCACAGGCCTCCAGTCTGCCAGGCAAGCCACTAGTCCTTGCTGGATCTTCCCTGACAAATTCCCTCTCTTCTTGGGAGCCTTAACTCAGTCTAAAAGATGGAGCAATCAGCATACAGTACAAAATGTTTCTCAAACTTTGCCCAGTCTGTCCCTGTGTCACACCCATTTCAGGGAAAAGAAAAAAAAATAAGGCTTTTGCTCAGCCATATAAGTGGTTGTAATTATTATTTGTGTGGCAGCTCAAACTTTGTGAAAAACAGAATCAGGTGAAGCCCTCATTCTGCACCAGAGACCACAAAGCATGTGTAGGCAAAAAACTCAGAAACACGAAAAAAGCATAGGCAAGCACATCCTCCAAGAACAGATGTGTTATCTTTTAAAATTCCTTCTACCACCATCCTGAATCAGAGAAAAATGAATTTACCTTCCAAGCTGCAAGGCTCAGAGAAGTAAGTAAGCAGCAAAGTACAAAAGTGGTATTCTTCTTACTGGCTTCTTATGAGACGTCAGGTTTGTGTTGAAGAATGAAGCTGTTGTCTGTGAGGTGTGATGAAAAAATACGGAAAAACGTGACTTGTGACAAAATCATGAGACCTGCCAAACTGTTTCTCAGACCAGTGTCCAAGTATATCTGTTCTCCTTCTTTATCCAGCATAGCAGTCCCTGCTGCACAGAGCCCTGCTCCCCAGAGACCAGGCTGCTCTGAAATTGTTGCAAGGCAGCACATGCTGGCTGATCTAGTCAGTACAGGTCAAAGCAGGGAAGAGCATGGCCTTCAGCAAAAACCAGTTCAGGGACCTGGAGAACTGGCTGCCTTTGTGAGACCAGGCTGAAGGGCTGGCTGCTGTGCCCCTGCTGTGATCGCTCCCTGCCTGACCCCGCTGGGCTGCAGCTAGCTCAAGCATGCCAGACACACTGATTGCAATGTGGAGATCCCTGTGTGCGAGCCAGAGGAGAAAATAGCTGGGCAGATGGTGCTATATTAAGGGCAGAGCATCTCAGAATTGTCTGCTGGGATTCTCCAGGGCCAAGGGTTCGTCTTGGCCTCACTTGCTCTCTGCCTTCCCCAGCGCCTCCTCCTCTTCTGCCCCTTATCTCCCTTACAGGTCCTCCCTTGCTGAAGAAGCTGCGGGGTGATGCACGGCCCAAGGGGTGCTACCTCCAGCTGGAATCTGGGCGTAGATGAAACCTGGCTGTATGAAGCCTGTGCCCCATCTGTGTTCAAGCAAGCTGAAGGTCCCTCTCTTCCCACGCTCTGCTCCCGCTCTGTGCTCTGCCACCAAGTCCCAGGGCAGGACCCAAGCGGCAGCTTTTCGCTGGGATGGGCTGGCATGGGCAAGGGAGGGCCTCCTAATCTTCTCTGTCAGCAATCTGCTTTCTTCTCTTCAGATTCCATGGGGGAAGGACTTGCAGCAGCATGTTTTTATTTTTCCTCTCCCAGGCTCAGCTCATCTCCTTTCCCCCTCCCACCTCTCCCAGCCAGTACCAGCCCTGCACCTCATCCCTGCCAGTCGTCTCTGCCTCCCTCCTAGCTCTCCCCTCTGGTTCCCAGCTAAGCTCCAGTGAGCAGGGCAGCAGGCAGAGGTGGGAGGGGAGGACAGTGACAAGACACAGCTGCTGTCTGCACTCAGCAGCTCTGAGAGTGGCCCCTAGTGCCCAGCAGCAGAGCTGGTTGGGCAAGGATGGCCACATGGCAGGACACTAGCGTCCCCTTGAGAGGTCAGCGCCTGCTCCTGGGGGTCGTCTTCTGTAAACGGAGGAGGCCCATCTTGCACAGAAAACAAACAGGAGAAGTGAAACACAAGGGTTGATTATTCAATTGAAGAGCCTGAAGATTTGTGGGTTTTCACTTTACCCTTAAATGCTCTTGGTGGCACTAAGACCATTTCCTGGTGCAGGGAGGTCTCCAGGAGGCTGAGCAGAAGTTCCCTTGCCCATTTCCTCTCCAGCACTGCTGGAGAACAGAGTCCATGTGTTGCATGACTTTGAAAACATCCTGATGGATAGCACGAAGACAGCAGCTGAAAGCACGTGAAACGGTCATCCTTCTTTATCAGGGCAGGCATCTGGTGTTTGGGGGGCTCAGAAAGGAACGGAGCTGTGTGGTCAGAAGTGATACGGGCTCCAGTGTGGTGTATCTGGGCTGTGACTGACATCCCTAGCTGGTCACCACAAAAGACTGGAGAGCAGAAAAGCCCCAGAGTTGCTCTAAGAAATGGATTTTCAGAATCCTACCCATACAGAAATCAAAATGTGTGTTTTCACCAGTCAGAATGTGAAAGGATTAAAGATGGAAATACTGGGATTGATTGTTATGGGTGTCAAAAGGGATGCTGGAAGATAAAGCAGCACAGCAGCCGCACAGGAACAGTAATACAGTCACTCAGAGATGCTGCAAAAGACGTGACACAGTGGTCGTAATTTGCCCTTTACAGCACACATTTTACTTGGTTAGATCTTCTGTTGTAAAGATAATTTTACCACCTGTGAGACGTTTTTATGACAGTCCTTTTCCACACAGCCCTTTCATAGTGTTTTGTTCCATATTAAATTTGATAGATTTTTTAAATGTAAGATTGTCACAAAAAATTTTTGATTTTTTCCATCTCCTGAACTTATAAAAATATTGTCCACAGCATTGCTCCCAAATATTTTTTCCTCGCTGTTAAAATATGACACTCTTGGGTTTATATAATGTACTTTCCAATATAATTTGTGGTCTTTTGCCCCTACCTATCATGGTCTTCTCAGAACTTTGTTATTCAGGATGACTCTGCATCCACGAGAAAGGAGGCAGGCAAAGTCCATGGCTGCCTGATGCAAAGCGCCAGTGCTCAAGAGAGGGAAATACTAATTCTATTGTAGAAAGCAATGTGACATGCCATCTGCACAATGAGGGGCAGTTATGGTCATTCATGTTCAAAAAGATTGATTCATGCTGAAACAGGTGCAAAGAAAGGCAGCGGGAGGATTAGGGTGTTGGAGAGCTGAGGTTATAAAAGTAGACTAAAAGAGCTTGGCTTATTTAGTCCAGCACCACAAAGGCTGAGAGAGGGATATGATCGCTCTCTATAAATACATCCTGGAGGTTAATGCTAAGGAGGAAGAGGAGCTATTTCAGTTAAAGGACAATGCTGACACAAAAGCAAATGGCCATCATAAACCTGGCATGCAGAAACCGAGATGGGAAGTCAGGTCGATGTCAGGCATTGCTGCAGGCAGGCTGAGGGCAGGGGGCTGGGGCAACCCACAGGAAGGTGTGTGGCTGTCACTGCCTGTGTGAGCAGGCTGGGCACAGCAGCCATGTCCCGCAGGAGACATCTGCCCAAACTTGTTCAGTGCTGTGCTGGGCAGGCAGCCCAGCAGATCCCAAACTCTCACCCAGTCAGACCCTGAGGGCAGCACCAGCCCCGAGGTCCCTGCCTGGCTGCCCAGGGCTCCCTCATAGCCAGGACCCCACGTCAGCCCCCAAGGCCATCAGCCTTTGCCCAAAAAATGTGGCAGTGAGGTCAGTCTTGGTCTCCAGCTCCCCACAGCCCTGCCCTGCCTGCCCTGTGGGAGATGCCTGGGGCTGGCACTGCCATCCATGGGACAGGCCCCAGCAGCCATGTCAGCCGTGCTGGCAGGGCTGGCCTGATCTCCATGCAGGGCTCTCACCAGCCCACAGGTTACAGTGGCCACAGTAGTCTCAGTTTGCCTGCCTGGAGAGGAAGGAAGCGTCATTGAGAGGGGGCACCCGCTTAGTTTCGTGGCCAGGGGAGGAGAAGTTTCCCCTGTCAAAACCAGGGTAATCTTGGGGTATGGAAGGAAGCAGTTCCCTGGCCAGCTGCTGCTGTGGGGCTGGGCCCAGGAGCGCATTTGGTTCTCCAGGGCACTGCTGCAGCAGCTCAGGGCGTTCCCAGGGGCCGCTGACATTTTGTGCCTGTGCCTGGCTGGCTGCTGGAGTTAGCCCAGGGCCGAGGAGTTCTCTGGATGTGTCTGTCACTTGAAATCAATCGCATCATGTTGTGCTTCAAGTCTTAAGCAAGACTTGGACTTAAGCTCTTGCTGCCTCGCTGTTGGCAACATGAGCAGATGAGTGAGTTGCTCTCAGTGATGGGAGCTGAGTGGCTTCTGGCTTGCTGAGCTGGTTTTATTTCCACTCTACACCATATGCTTGCTGAGAGTTTCACCTTTGGATCAGTGGGATGGAGAGGAGCTGCCACTGAAACTTCCTCCCTCTGAAGCATGCTCAGCCAGGATCTGAGCCTTGCCTCTCTTCCCCAGACAGATGATGCTGCTTGCTCTTGGGATGCTCTGCTGGTACAGGGCACACCCCACCCCACTCACCTGAGGACCAGATGACACAAAGCAATGGAGCCTGTACCTATCTGGCAAGGTCAGCTTTTATTGCTCCTTGCAAAACAAATAACATCGCAGTCACAAGTATTCCAGCTCAAGTCAGAAGTATCCCAGGTCATGCGTTTCGGGGCTTTCCCCCTCCTTCCCTTTCTATTTTCATTGCTGGAAGCTGAGGGCAACCTATGGGATGAATATTTCACTCCAGACTTCCATTCAGCTGTTAACTCAGGATGTTTGCCAGTAATGCAATTCTTCCTTATATCACCAGGATAATAGCTGGGTAGGATGTCAGATGGCTCATTCAGGATGAGACATTACCACACTTTTATTCCTGGCATAGGATGGTATGTGGCTGTACTGCCTGTGGGTAGGTGCTTGGCTGACAGTGCTTCTTTAAGGAGATTTTTTTTTTTAAAGTAAATACCTTTTCTCTTGTTTTGCCCAGTGAGTTCTGCTGGCTGGGACATCCTGTATCAGAAAGGGATCCATCAATGCATGTGTTAGATACCTGCTGCCCTCTAATGGCTGTCTGTCCCTGCAAGCCTTGGGACAGCATGAGTTTTGTGCATTCGTTAAAAGAAATCTGTTTAGCTCAGAACTTTTTCCAGTTTTCATAGCATGGGACAAATCTTTGGAGAGAAATTGTGGAGAGATGTCTTCCCTACTCTTCATCGTATAATGTGCCTCTTCCCTGCACTCGGTGCAAACCCCATCTTTTGCTGCTTGCTTCTGCCACATCCCATCCTGCTTTGATTCCTGTTAGGGAAGCACTTGCCCCTCCTAACAGCTTTAGATATGATTTAGAGGGTGGACAAACAATATCAAGAGCGTAGCCCTTGAACTCCATCAGCTTTCTGCAGTCTACTAGAGACCTGGTCAGAGAAACACTGCTCTGGACTTGCCAAACACTTGGAGAGAGTTCAAACAGCTCTATTGTGAAGGTTTTCTGTGGTAACGAAGACACATAGTGTCAACTTCTGCTCGTTCACTACCAGACATGTAATAATGTCTGCTCTGTTCTGAGAAAATTATCAGTGCCCTGCCTGCCTTGTTGACTTAGAGGGATTACATTTCTTGGGAAGTGGGACCATGCAGTTCCCTGCTGAATGGCTTGCGGCTGCTTATCAGCGGGCAAGGTACAGCACGTCGTTCCCCCAGGAGCATTCCCTGAACCAACACGGGCTCCCTGAAAAGGCTGGTCCTCATCGAATATTGTGGAGCTCTTCTGCCTTACTCCCCAAACCCAAAATCTTTAAAACTGTCTGGAGGTACGCTGATGTATTGGAGCAGCACAGGGGAAGCAGTAAGATATCTGGAAGGAATTTTGCAGATGAGTTAATGATCGGTGGAGTATGAAGAATGGTACCGACACAGCCTGCATCTCTTTGCCAAGGAATCTAGCATCCTACTGAGGACTGGAGTCCAGCAGCGACAGGGGAGAATGAAAGATGAATTGCAATTAAGCAGACAAACAAGCACTCTGAGAACACTTGGAAGAAAGTTCCAGGGGCTGGGTCCTGACTTTGTTCACAGCCTTCTCTCTCTTTTGACTTAACTACTTTTGTTAATTTTGATAGCGATCTCAAAGAGAACACAGGATCACAACTGTTGTTCCACCACAGTTAACCAGACTCAGTGAAAGTTTAATGAAAACAGCAAGGCTGCAATCTTTGATATTCCCTCTTCTATTCAGCCTGGAAAGTACAGTTTTAGTGTTCTATTTATAAAATGTATTTTAAATCTGGGTTCATACATTTTGGAAGGTGGAGGGGGATGTGTGGAGAAAGCCTGGCTTCATTCAAATCAGTGGGAGTCTTGCCATGATTTGCATGGGCCAGAATTTCATCCTTGTTTATGTAGTTTTGCAGCCAGGCTGAAGAATATTAGGATGCCTGGGCCAGAAAAAGAAATCTTGAATCTTAACACTGCTGCAAACAGTTGGGGTAAAAATGCTGGGAAAGTCCCAAGGAAATTGAACTGGCATAGAATTCATGTTTAGCTGGCTGTGTTTTGGATGCTCTTTTTGTGCTCTCCATCCCCTCTCTCACCGCCTGAACTGCGAATTATGAGCTGCAGACCAGCCTAATCTGCAGAGAGCTGCAGTTCTGACACACAGCCATCTGCAATGCCTTCACTGGCAGGGGAATGCCGGGTAGCTTTTTAAGATCAGATAATAGGCTGGTGCAAGACAACCAGAAGTCTGAACATACTTAGTAAGCAATGTTCCTGACTAATGTAGGCAGCAGTCTGGTTAATAGCAATCCACACTCAGTAGCCAAAGTGCTATGGGATGTGCTTGGATCAGGTCTGGGCATGCACCAAGTTAAAAAACTGCTCTGTTACATAGGTTGGTTTTTTTAAGGTGCCATTATAGGTCAGTGCAACACAGTGAACTAGGAGCCATGTGTGAAAAGGATTTCTGGGTCACATCTCTGTTGCTGAGCATTTGCACCCGTAGGGTTTTCAGGTGGTCTTTCTGTATCTAGTAGCACTCATCAGCTTCTAAATTCTTCAGTCTGTGTCTGCACAGCAAAGAGCACATGCAGCTGTTCATTTCATTTGACAAACTCTACACCTCATATTCCAGAATCACAATGAACATACTTAAAAATTTTGTTTTGGATAGAACAATGAAACCAGTAAGTTGCAGCGTAGTTTTTACCTCAGAAGCTGCACTGATTTTAAAAATGGCAATGTCTGTGCACCTGCTTCTTCTAAAACAGTGGGATGCAAGGTACCATACAAACTAACCTGAACATCCACATACGTCTGCAACACTCTAAAGTGGTTGTGTATTTTAAACTCATTTATTCTCACAGGTACCAGCAAGAGCTAGTCTGGATTGTTAAAACAGACAACTCTTAAGGTAGAGCTTTGAGCTAAAAATAATTTGCTCAGTCCGAGCATCCACATAAGGTTGTGCTATGCTCCATAGCTTATCTGGTCACAGTGACTTCAGAGGGACTACACTGAAGAATGCAAGAAAAAAATTTGGTCCCAGGCTCTGATCTCAGATCCTCCTGTGGGCCACAGAAGCATGTAAAGCAGCACTGTCCCTTCTTCCCACAGAATTTCCCTCAGAAGAACAAGGATCTGGTCAAGTACAGACTAATCCTGGACCCAAACATGATGGCTGAAGAGTTGCTGGACTGGATCCTATAGGCCTTGTTCAAAACAAAACAAAACAAAACAGACAGACCCAACAGTCCTGCTGACACAGGTTGGATTTTTGCCTTAGGGAGACCTACTAAGTTTGACACTTGGCAAATGAAAATTGAAATTGTTGGAGTGACTTTCCCCTTTTCTTCAAATAAACATGGCAACACTCACCAAAAGCAACTCTCCACACAGAACAAGCTTGGGTTCCTCTTCTAGGCAGAATTCATTAGAAAGAATTTTGTTGAATCTCACTGATATGCTGGTGGCTGTAACGAGCTGGTTATAAACAGAGTAAAGGGACAGCCCACAGGCCCTTTCCTTTCCCCTACCAGTGGAAAAGGGATGGGTGAGATTTCCCTGCTGTTGTTCAGCTGTTGGTTAACAGAAGAAGCTGTTCTCTATTTGGGCTTGTGCTGGTTGAGCAGCCCCGTCTGCAGCTGTATCGTGTTACACACTGTTATGCAACCCCATCCTCTCTTGCAAACAATGACAGGAACAACCTAAATCATGAAACATAAAGACTATAATTAAAGAGGGGAAAGTGCTTATTTGGCATTTGGGTACCCACAGCCAATTCAGATTAGCTGAACTAGCAAATCACTTGGCACAAGCTTAATGAGACCAACATTTGCACTGGACTAAATGAGGGTTGTTTTACCCCACTGTTGGCCAAGACTGTAGTGTAACCTGACTGATGCTGCCATGGTTTGGGCAGTTCTCTCTCTTCCTGACAGACAGTGACATTTACACTACAAACAGGAAGAGCCTTTGCAGTCAAAGGCTCTGCCTCAGGTTCTGAAACCATTAACACGCAGGGGAGCTCTGGTCCAGGATGATGCTTCAGGTCTGCTTCTTATGATTGGAAGTGTGCAGGTGTACAAATCTGATGGTACCTGCTCAGACTATGCCCTACATTTCCCTGCTGGGCTTACCCTCCTCATGCTGGTTGGGGGGTTTATGCACCTGAGCAGCTTGTAGCTGCAGCTGCCTGTGAAAAATGGAAACTCTCAGCCAGGACCTCTGAATCTAAGGAGAGTGTGCATATGTGCAAAACCTCTGAAAGCTTTGGAAAGTGTTTCTGAACCCTCTACTTCATCCCTCCCTCCCATCTCTTAGAGAAAAAAGACCCACAGTTTTAAAGATCTGGTATTTCTTTCAGAGTTTTCTTGCTGGAGGTCTTCCTTGGGGAACCCAGATTAGTAGCTTGTGCAGGCATTAATAGAACAGCAGCTGTTGAATGTTAAACAAAGAGAGATTTTCATCCAACTGATTGCTAGATATTTGAATTAAATTAGAATTAATTAAGAATAAAAGCCCTACTTCCCTTTTAGCTTGCAGCTTTTACACTGGTGAACATCTCCAAGGGGTTCAGTTGAGTTTTCTGATTTGTGCCATGGCCATCAGGACGCCAACATTTCTAAGTAAGGTGAAAAAAAAATGGGAGTGGTTTTATATTGCTGCCTTGGGGACTGTGAAACTATATACCTGCTAGATCTTCAGTTGACTCTAGAGGTATCTAGCAGGAGGAAGAAAAGAGCTTAAGTTTAAAATATAAAATATGAGGAAGATGAATCATCACAATTTTGATGCTGATGGCTCCACCCACCCATTTTAATCATGCATCTTCCCCTTTTTTCTGCTATAATCATTCTCTGTACATAGTTAGGATTATTTTACGGATCACTGAATGCCAGAAAGGGTGAAAGTTACACTGTCTTGGTATCAGTGACACCCACAACTTACAAATTTATATTGGATATGATGATAATCACCCATGACTCTGGGCAAGTAGGTCAACAGTTTAGTGTCTGGAGAGTCCTGCAAAATATGATGACAAAACACTGCAGCATCTGTATCACTGGTTGCATAGTGAACACTTTCTTATCCCACAGCTGTCCAAAACCCTGCATTATCCCTTCCCACAACCACCCCATCACAGCCAGAAGCTAATCTATCTGAAGAGTCAGGCAGCTTTTCAAATGGGAAAATGTGGCATGATATTGAATAACAGCTCTATTTCTCCATATGTGTACATTTTTCACAGTTAATCTCTCTTTCTTTTGCCTTGATCTCTGAGAGGATAAGTTCAGGCATCTTCATCTTGGAAATAGCTCTGTGTTGTCCAGACAGTTGGATAAATTTGATAAGCTGCAGGTTATTCCACAAAGACATCTTTAAGGCTGGGGTCTGTGTTTACCAGGACAGTGCAATATCACATTTGACTGACTAATGTATCAGTCAGACAAGAGACATCACCTCTGCCAACACGAGACAATTCTTGAGCCCAGATATACCTACACCCCAGCTTCATCTCAGAGGCTCACATTCACAGATGCTTCCTAACCTCCTCCAGGTTTTAGGCCCTCATTCATTTGTACATCCTGAGATGAGAACCCCAGCAGCCCTGGGCCAGCTGAGGTCTGCTTCTGCTCAGCTTTGCTATAGACTTTGGATGGGAACCATGATGATTTTGCATGCCAACAAGCCCTTAATTGCACCCACATTTAGATAGGTCCTCCCTTCAGCTCAGCTTAGCTGAGCTCCCAGCAAGCAGTTTATGTGCCTGAATGTTTAGCAAGTGGCCAGTATTACATGCTGATTGAGGGGGGCTTATTCACAGCTGGGGTCCTTTCCAGGCTGTAAGATCTAACAGAGCCTAGGCAGGTTTGTCTGTGGAGAATTTGCAAAGTGGAGCTCGTGGAGTTTATTCAGTATTCCCTTGCCTTGAGGACAGACTTTGCCTCACTAGCAGCTCTTACTTTGCCTTTAGAAAGGATGGAAGTGGGAGAAGAGGGGGCTGGAAACATTCTCAGTGCAGGCTCCTGCCTTCTCCTTCATGGAGAGATAAACTGATCTGACACTCCATCTACAGGAGCTTCTCTGATTCTAAAGGTACTGTTGCCAGATAATTTTTAAAGAAGTCTACTGTTTATTTTTAATTCTCTAAACATGGGCTTAAGTTCACAGATAACTGTCCTTTTTATATATAATTTTTTTGAAAAGCTACTTTAGGAATATTTACACCTAGTCTGATTCTGAGTTTCAGAACCAGAGTCTCTGAAATGCTGCAAGGATCACAGGGAGAAACAGCAGCCTAGGGACTGCCAAAGAAAGGCTCTTTAGCAGCCTGTGGTGTCACCCTACAAAGTTTTCCAGATTTCTCCTGGGAAAACTGTTTTAATGGATCATGGTGCCTTGTTGAATGGAAGACCTGTTGGGTACTTGATATTTTTTCAGAAGTCATGTTTACAAAATCAGAGGCTGACATCAAACACTTGTTAACTTAAGAAGGTGGAATTGTGTGTTATGTTGGTGTATTCTTCTGAGTCCTTCCTTTGCCTAGACTATCAGTGTATTTTCTACTTTAACTCTGTAATGCCAAAAGCCAGTTGAGATGGGTTGTTCTCTTTTTCAACTTTTAGTGACTATAGTCAAATACAAAGAGTTAATCTCTTCTACATATTTTAAAAACAGAGGTTCTCCTCTGGCTCAAGTGCTTCTTTGTTGAAGTCTGTCCTTTCTTTACTCTCTACTTTTTGGAATCAAATTTATGGTTGCATCTCCACAGAGTATGAAAGTTTCTTTTTATTATTATTTTAAGTAAAAAATATAACTGCTGTGGTGTCCCACTTCCTGGATGACATTGGCAAATTTACTTGTGGCTACTGACATTTCAAGGGAACCATCTTATACAGGCAGTCTATGTTTGGCTAAATTTAGCAAGCCATGGATCAAGTGGCAAGTATGTTCCACCCTGAAACCTATTTTTGGGAGGAACTCAGGATAGGCACCAAGAGGTTAAAAAGCTGTATGGGGGAGAAGGAAAAAAAAAAAAGAAGACAAGAAGCAAAATATTTTGCAAGAATCGTTGCTATGTTCTGAGCTTCAGCTCTTGAACACTGTGGCTCTGAATCACGTTCACTGGGGAAACAGCTGCAGCTGTTTAAGATGCTACTGCTCCTCAGCTGTTTGTTACCTTCCTTTTGCAGGCCGGGGTCTGAACACAAACCTTCCTCAGCAGTTTAGATTTAGTGTACCCCTTTCTAACACAAAGCAAGTAAGACCCAGGCATGTACCCATTTCCCCCAGCATCACTGGGGAGCGCAGCAGCTCCTGCAAGAAGGCTGTCGTGGGCATGGGTACTGTGAGCAGCCCCAGCAAGTTTCTGTAATGCGTTTGGAAGGGCTGCGTTCATGTGTGCTGTCTGCCTGACTGTACCCTGCTGTCCCTGTGCATGCAATATGTTTCTACCTATTCAGTTGGGACTGGGTTAGTTAGAAGTGTTTTGGAACACATTTAGTGCTTGGACTAAATCACTGAGAAACCATGGTGTGGACATGCTGGTCTGTAATTAATTGATTAATGCAGTGCTAACCAGATAAAAACCGGTTGTCAGCTCGCAGAAGTGCATTTGTATGGGTTGGTGTGCGTTTATCCCAGCAGTTCAAACCCTGTTTTGATTCAATTGCTCCTAGACACTGTTTATTCCCTCCTATTGAAGTGTACATTAGCCAAAAGGATGCGTCTTGCTGTCCTAGAACAGAGGTGTAGCACTGTGCGCCCATCCTCTCCCGACTGCCAGGGCTGCCCTGGGATGGAAGATGCAAAGCAGACTGCCTCCCTGGGAGCCCTGCCAGCGCCTGACTCAAGGTGAAGGCTCTCGGAGACGGGCTGTAATGGATGAGGGCCGCGCCCGGTCTGGTTCAGCAGCGCACCTGGTGCTGCCCGCTGCAGCAGGGATTGAGAAAGACACCGGTGTTTGCTGGCACGGCCCCCTGACAGCGTGCCTGCGGCTCACCCGGGCTCCCCGAGCCGGGCCTGTGCACTCACAAAGCTTTGAGGGCTCGCACTGCCCCAGTCCGTGCGGGTGGGGAGCTGGCACATCCCCCCCGCCCCTTCCTTGCTGGAGGAGGGAGGGGGTGAAACTAGTCTGGGAGCAGGTGAGTCATGGGCTGTCTCCTTGCTTTCTCATGGGGCAGCCTCTTGCTTCAGGATCCAGAAGTATGTCAAAGACAGGAAAGGGACAGTTATTTTCTCGTGGGGATGCTGGGCTGGCAGGCTGGAAGTGTAGGAGATTCCCAGCTGTGCTACTGGCCTCGGCTTCCCCTGGAAACAAGAGAGAGATAACAGTTACTGTGTCATGGATTTCAGACTCTGGAATATCAAACATTACTGAAGGGAATATTCACGGGCCTATCAGTTTTGTGTTTTTATTAGCAATACTGGCACTTAAAATGACAATAATCTGTGTATCTAACAGACTTTTCATCATGTAGCTTGCTTGCTTGCTTATTCCTTTACTGAGCTCAGTCAATAGCCAAAGTAGCTCAGGATATTCTGAGTCAGCTGTTAGTGCAGTGTGAGAATAAGCATGATTAAGATTTTAAAAAAGTTTTGTAACTGGAAAAAAGAAGAAAAAGTTCCTTTTTGTTTTTTGTTAGGATGCACTAAACAAGTTCTTCTTATTAAATCTTAACACAGAGGTTTTGACCAGCCTGAAAGTCATTGTGGTAAAGAAGAAACTGATGCAGTAGATACTTTTCGTGCCCAAGTGTTTCGAAGAGCTGAGCTGAGTGTTCCTGAGTTCAGTACTCTTCCTTTTCACAAAAGTCATGAGAGCACATCATACTCAGCCTTGAAAACACCTTGATCTCTGCAAAACCAGAGAAGGCCGTGTTTATGTTGTACTCTTAGAGCTGGGGGGAGAGGGGGAAATCCCATCCCATACCTGAAAGGAAACACACCTAATTTGTCCCCTTCCTGGGGAATGATCAAGTATTTCTCAAGCCACAAGCAAGCCCCTGTAAAGGACCAGAAACCCAATTTAATAATGATGCTTTTGCAAGCAGCCTTAAAATTCCAACAAAAGAAGACAGAATTAAACCTCTTGAAAATACTGCTTGACCTTATTTAGGGAATGCAAGCTGAAATACAGTTTTCAGATCAGGCTCATACTCCCTCATTTCCACCTTGGTGAAAGTGAGTAGAAGGGACCATTTCAGACCCCTCCTTGCATGCAGGATACAGTATTAAAGAACAGAAAGCTTTACTTCAAGGCTGGAAAGAGAAGGAATTTAATTTCCACCATAATTGGGGATCTTTCCTATTGATTTCAGCAAGGGCTACTGCAGACACAAATAGACTGAGGTCACACTGCAAATAGACCAAAGCTCACTAAAACTCGTGGTGGAGGGAGAATCTGCACACACCTCTACACTCACCCACCCACTCCCCTTTTGTGGTAGAAGTAGGAAACAGCCAAGACACCCCTAACGGTACCTGAAGGTGGAAATACTGGAAGCACTGCCTCAAACACACGATGGGCAGGAGTGCCTTCATCTGGCTATTGACTTTTCAAATGTGAAAGGATTGAGGAGGGAAAAAGGATGGTGTTCTTCTAACGATTGAGGAAGGCTGTCCTAACGCCCTAGCTGCTGCTGAACACACTATCCAGCTCTCCCCCTTCCTCTGTTCCTCCTTCCAGACTATGAAGTGAGCTAACTGAGGAGACACAAACCCAATAGTGATTTTTGTTTTTTAATATTTATTTATTTATTTATTTTAAAATTTCAGTAGGATCAGGTTGCTGTGGGATGGCAGGGGTGGTCATGCTGGCCTGAGGGAGAAGCACAGCTGCTGACAGGGGTTGTAAGGATGTAAGAGAGAGTGATCTGAGGGTGAATCTCAGGATAACAAAATCTGCTGAGTCTTGTGTTGGCAGCTGAAGCTGTTAATGAATGGGCTGTGTATATGCTTTAGGGGATGAGCAGATCTATTAATGCCTGGTATTGTCAGGTTTGCTAGCACACCAGCCTGTTACTGGAGGTGGCTTGGGAGCAATATATGCCATGCTCAGCTGTCCCCTCTGCAGGGCAGTAATTTCTGTCACAAAAAGAAAGGGTCAGTGGCCCACAACTGGCAGTGTCCTTGAATCCTGCAGCAGGAATAGCCAGGGCCACTGTCAAAGTTTGAAGAGGCTTTTAAACAGAGTTTAAATGAATTTCAAAAGGTGACATGAGAATGTGAGCAAATACATTGCTTGTTTGATCTCTGCAATGTTCATAGTGGGGGGGGAGAAAAGAGGAATTTGTGCATTCTTTGCAAGGGATGGAGAGAACACCTCATTCAGCTATCAAATCTGCTTGTAATGGAAACTTACCACTCCCTACATTTTTGGCTGGCTGCTGAGGTCAGAAGGGGTAACAGTAGTGCTGTGCTGGGGTTAGTGTTGCTCTAGTAATGAGGAGGAAGCTTTGTCTCATCCTTGTAGGCTGAAATAATCTCTTACTATGGATGCAGATGATACTTAAGCCATTAACACTTAAGTGATAAATATCTCCTCGTGTGGTAAAGTCCTAGGAAAGTAGCTTTGATAAAAACCAAGATGATTGTCCAACTGGAGACTTTCTATTTTCAAGGCACTTGGACTGTGTTGGTGTATGACACTAGACTAGCTCTGACAAGTAAAGTCCCAGTGGGGCAATTCATAAGGCTTCTGGCTTGGTCCTTGTCTTTTTTGAGGGCCCTTCAAAGCAGGCAGTGGGCTACTCTTAAATGCTGATCCTGGCAATGCTGTTGCAGCTGAGGCACTGCAGCCCCATCTGTGTTTCATGATGGTCTTTTCTGTATCAGAAGGCCAGGTGTGAGTTCTCTCTGTGGGAGGGGAGAGGCTGCCCGGCCCTCAGGAAAGCTGGCAATTGGCTTGATTTCCAGAAAAATCATTGCTTGTGGGTAGTTTCTATAATGAATCCCAGGAGCGCTTGGGAAATGGCTTTCCCTGGTACCACCAGCTCAAGACCATCCTTCTGATGGCCTTGGTGGGAAGCAAGGTGGGCACAGGCTGGTCTGAGTGCCTACAGCAAAGGCAGTGTTTTTGAGAGGCATTGAGCTGCCTGCATGTACACAGGTCAGCTCTTCCACCTGTGTGTGATATGTGATGCTCAGGAAAGGTGAGGTGTGCAGTACTGATGTGCTGCGAAGAACTTGTGGCCTTTCTAGCCAGAAATTGGGGCACCACTGTTCCAGAGCAAGCAGTGTGGAAAGCCTTATTTGCTGGTACTTTCTGCAAGTGTGGTAGAGAATGGCCAAGTTTCAGGGGCAAAAAAAAAAAAAAAGGCCATGAGAACTTTTTAAATCACTAAAAAAGGCACAGATACTGCAATCTTTGCTATGACTCATCTGGGCTGTTATTTGAAGAAGGCTGAACAGTTGTGGACCTCCTTACTCAAGGGAGCAGCCCTCATTTGTGAACTTGCTGAAGCTCTGAAAGTAGAAATGGTGTAGGTGAGCAGTTCCCATGCTGAGCCTCTGACCACTGATTTCCCTCCAACCACAGCCAGATGCAGCTTAGGGAGAGCTAGCAGGTCACAGCTGGCTAGTTACTTCCCACCTGTTGCTTCCACTGCTGTTAAACGTGTTTGAGAACTAAAAATCCAGCAGATACATTCTCATCTTCTCTCTCCTAAAAACAAATGATGAAATAGTTGCAGGAATATCTCATTCCTGGATGGGGCTTTGCACTGTAGTGAGTGTTCCTATTGGGGGGTTGGGGTGTCTATGAAGAAAGCTGGTGTCTGCCTTATCAAAGTGTGAGTAGAGAGAATTTCAGGAAGTTTTTCGCACTTGGAATTTTATTCCAGATTCACAGACAGTCAAAGCACTGCTGTGAACTGCAGCAGCTTGTTCAGTCACCTCCCTTCAGTGAACAAGCCATGCTCCCTTGGGGCCTTGCTGGGACATGAAAGTGCCGACAGATGCATTCTGGAAAACCTTGCAGCATCGCTGTCTTCTCCCTGGGGATTACGGACTTGTTGAGTCCTACGAGGAAAGACTATGTCTTCTCAGCTCAGCAAACCTGCTGAGGAGGGTAGGTCTGTGCTGTTTCACTGTCCGGCAGCCCGGGCACTGGGCAGAGAAGCCTGGCTGTCCCCGGCCACCGCTGCTGTTTGCTCAGGGAGCGGGAGTCGGGCGATAACGTGTCCCTCGAGATAAAGCGCTTTTGTTGTTCGCCTGCTGGGTCAGAGCTCGGTAGGTGTTCTGCAGTGCTGTGCGTTGAGGGTGTAGGCTGTTTAAAAGAAATTAAAAAAGGGACTTTGAATGGGCTGGGTCAAGGTGTCAGAGGGTTAAACCAGAACAGTTCCGGCACTTGCTAGAGGGAGAAAGTTGTATAACATCACTATACACCAAGTAAACCTCTACCTCTCTGTTAGCCAGTCCTTTGTGCAAGAGGGAAACACTCATGGAATCATAAAGCCACCGTCTGTTTAACGAGCTCTTATTTTTTTTTTCATTCGAGTTGTTGCTGTGGTGTATCGCCATCCTCAAGGCAGGAAAAAAGATTACTGGGGGGAGGTAAGAGCAGAAAAAAAAAACCCACCAACATAAAAATCCAGTCTACTAGAAAGGCTCAGCAGTTTAACAGTGCCACCTCCTGGCTGGCTCTGGCAGGGAGGGTTGTCCCAGCTTCCCACTGACGTGTCCCACACCTACAAGTTACCAGCAGCAGCCGTGGAGTTCCACACACGGATTTCTCACCAAGCGATGGACGCTGCAGGGCTGCAAAAGAGAAAATCTGTTGCAGCCCTATGCATGGTCAGCACAGCAGTCAGGAACAGTCTTTGATGTGTGAAGTCTGGCCTGGGCAGGATTTTGATTTTTCCACTTCATGCAAGTTTGGTGTTTTTTTTTTTTTTTTTTTTTTTTTTTTTTTTTTTTTTTTTTTTTTTTTTTTTTTTGCATTGGATGAAAAGCCGTCCTGATCTGGCCTCCACCCCCAAGAATGGGGGACTCAGAACATAAAATGTTTCGATTCATGGGGGGCAGGGAGGATAGGACAGATCCTCTTTGGTAGGTCTGATCAATGTCCAAATGCTGCTATTTAAATTTCATAAAAGGTTAATTAAAGGCAAAAAGTTAAAAATGTACTTTGAAATTAAACCCCCCTTTGTATGGCACAGTTGTAAAGTTTTCTCCTTATAACAGGCCAGGATTTCCTGGTGTGAGTGGTTAGCCATTGTTCCATCCTCTTGGCCTCTGATCAATTAGCACAGGATCTGGGCTGCTGCACAAGGCAGCATGAATATAGGCAGGCAGCCCTGCTGTGGCTGCACTTGGTGCTGCTGCAAATATCTCCTGAGCCAGGATGATGTGAGGATGGCACAGCCAGACTCCTCCTGGAGTTGCTGGGGGTCAGCTGGAGAGCTAGGATTTGCCTGGGACGGAGGAGCTGTAGCTTGGGATACTGTCGGAAAAGCTGCCCTTAGGGATGCTGGTAGAGTAGGGTTTCAGCTTTGGAGGGAACCTTGGTTTCCCTAGAGGATTGGGTTCACAGAGTTATTTTGCTGCTGCACTTGAGTTTCCGTGAAGCTGAGCAGGATCCAGGACTTGCAGGTGGGTGGCAGTCCCCACAGCAGTTTAGGCATCTCTTAACCTCCCACCTTGTTTCCCCAAGCGCTATAGTGCTCTTCTGACCCCTGCAGAGTCAGTCCAAGGAGAAAGCCCGAGGCAGAGGTGTGCAGCTTTCTGCTGGTGTGGTTTGTGAGCAGGTGTGCAGCAGAGCAGAATGAACCTTGTGTGGCTGCAAGGGAGGGAAGGGGAGTGCACAGCTGAGGTGGCACGGACATGAGCACAGCTCCAGGGGCCTCTGTGCTCTGCTCTGCCGTGGATACTGTGTTTGGGATGGCTCCCAGTGTAGCTGGGGCAGGACTTCATCAACAGGGTGCACTTCTTGAGGCACATCAGCAGCTTCAACAGGCTCTCAAGAGCACTTAGAGATGTGCACACCCTTATAGGTGCAGGGAGCGTTTCCCTCTCTAAGGAAACACTTCATCTTTGCAGACGTTCCAGTAACAGCATGGGTGTTGGGTTTTACTTTCTGTAGATGGTACAAAATGTGATCACTTATGCAATACAGCAGACTGGCTTTCTAATCTTCCCTCTGATGTACCACTTTGGCAAGTTCTTTGGATTTATATCTGTGTTTCACGGTGTTCCCCATCCTCCTCTCTTTCATCTCATTCTACGGTGTTTCCTGTGGGTGTAGTTACTATTGAAGAAGGAGAGGAGGCAGGAATATCTTGAAATCACTGTGATGGAAAAACCTGGTAGTGTGGTAGTGCCTCCTAAACAGCACCTCAGCCTGTGGTAGGGCAATGCAGATACCTTAGCAGTGCTTTTGATGTGAGCAGTGCTGGACCCTGGGACCTTGATCCTTCAGCCCAGCTGAAGGTTTTGTGATATGAGCCAGGCCAGATAATTTTCTGAGCCTAAAAGAAGTAAATAAAGCTGCAGCGCAAGGTCAGTATCTTGACACAACCAGGAATTTCTTCAGCCAGTTTTCTGCTGAAGCCCCCATATTGTCAAGATACAACTTGATAGTTTGGGACTTTTCTTTCAAATATCTGGTGATGAGTCTTTGTCTTACCAGTCCTCTTTGCTGTGTGGTCCCAGTCTGTGTCTGGAAGATTTCTCCATTTAATCCATCCTTTAGCCACTGCTCTTTCCAGACAAAAGTGCTTTGTTCGATCTGGCTGCATCCCCTGACTTCAAGCAGAAAGTCTTCAAAATTTGATATTTGTCTGTTAGCTCTGTCTCACCTGTATTTGGTGCTTCATCCTCAGGGGAAGGTAAGTCCCAGAAAATTAGCAGAGAAACCACCTCTCAGTACTGAGGCTGATATCAGTTATGTGAAGTTCTGCCTGGAGAGTTTGTTATTTCAGTCAAGCCAACATAGAAAAATTTCCCTGAATAGTTACCACAGTTGGACTAAGATTGATTTTTTTTTTTGCCCACAGAATACTCTGATGTGCTTAAGCCCAGAGTCTACTTGAGTCTGTTTCTTAGCTTGGCTGTACTTGGGGTTTGTGTACTTTGCTCTTTTTTGCTGGCCAGTGGGAGCAGTTTGCTATTGTAGGCAATACCATAAAAGAAGACTGTGTGAGAAAGCAGCAGTGACTTGGAGGTGAAAGAATCCTGCAGTGTTATTTGCTTCCCACCTTCTGAAATTGCAGCACCAAAGCTCATTGTATTAGTGGCTCTAGGCCTCTTTCTTTGTACTCATCAGCCACAAGGTACCAATGTTTAGTTGAACTCTCACGGTTCTTGTTACGTGTTTACCCTTGGAGATGCTGACAAAAGAGTTAGGAACGGAAAAGTATTGTGTGTTCTTTATCTCGGTCTGCAGTTCCCTAGGAATCCAGGGAGACCTTGAATTTGATGTTGCTTTCCTGTTTTAAGGGAGCAAACCAAGCTATGAATAATAAATACAAGCTCTGGGGCAAAACTGTTTTCCATTCATAAAATTCAGCATTAAAGACTGAACAGTAATTTCTCAGCCTGCTGCAAAGCAATAGGAATTCCATGTTGGGACTAGAGAGATAGTAAGAGTTTCTTCAGCTTTTGCTGTGCCACAGTTAATAAATTTGTTCATCTTTGATTTTTATATAGCTAGAATAAAGGTGTCTCCAGCTAAGCGATGCAGATTTGTGAAGTTTTCAATCTGAGGAGTTTGAACTTGGAAAAATAAAGGCAAAGCAAGGCCCTTTCTTCTACTGGCTTCTCTCTTGGCTTTCAGAATGAGAAATAGCTGGGGCATAACTCGAATAAATCAAGGAGCAGGAACAGATGAAAGTTATGGTATTGTGTTTGGGTCTGAATCAAAACTTATTGCATAGACACTGAAATTTCTGCTTCAGTGATTACGGCATGAAAAATCAAATCATAGGATGCCAATAAGTTTCTGTGGTCCAGATCCTGCACTTATTTGTGTTTCAACACCTTAGGGGTCCTGTTGGAGCCCAGGCAGAGCATTGCAGGAAGGGAGGGGTAAATCACTATCAGAACAGTGGTGCAATGGTTGAGGAGGATCTCTGGTTTGAGTGCTCTCGTAGAGAGCATCTCAAGCATTCAGTAGGGAAATGTGATTGTGACTCACTCTCCTCCCACCCTGGAGCAGGCTGTTGTTTTCTGAACTGGTGACTGTCAAGTGGTAGAAGGAGGTGAAGGTTTGCAAGGGGCAAGAGAGCAGCCTGGATCAAAGTATTTATTTTTTCAAGGTAAAGCTGCATTAAATTGGGGAGAAGCAAACCAGCAACAGTGAATGATATAATCTGTGCATTTTATCACTCTGCTAACCCCAGCTGTAAAATTTACCAGAGGAAGGCTAATAAAATGGGAGCCACACAAGCAAACAGGGAACAGGATTATCGGCAAACATTTGTTTTGGCTCTGGTGGAGCCATTCCCCTAATCTAAGTGGTTGGAGTTTGAACCTCTTTTAAGTTGTTCCCTGCTTGGACTGGGAGCGCCCTGATCTTGTGTTGATGGCATCAGTATCGTCTGTGCAGCTGTGTGGAAGAGGGAAAGTATCAGGAGGGAGAGGCAAATTGTGTGAGGCTGCTTTACTGCAGTGTGAGACAACACCAGCTTATTTTAGCTTTGCCAACAACTGCCTGGTTTAGGAAAACAACCTAAGGCTTATTGTATAACTGGATAGTATAGGCATTATCACAGGGCCAATAGGGAATGCTTTACCATTTGCAGGCTCATGCCTGGCAGACTGAATAACTCTGTAATCCTTATCAACAAAATAGCCCTCTGGCAGAAATCACCTTGAGCCCCAGGCTCTTCCCTTACAGAGCCTCTTCTCTGTCTGATCTCTTTCTTCAGGGTTTCCCCTTTCTCCCCCAACAAGAGCTGCTTGTGTCCCTCTTGGCAATGAATCTCTTGGCTGAAACAAACTTCTCCTCTGATCCTTCCAGGCTCCATGGTTGGTGTCTGGTGGAGGGAGGTGGGGGCTCATTTGGTGAGTGTGTTGCTCTTGTTCAGTCTCCCTGGCTGGGGAAATAAATAAAGAGCATCTGGGAGGAGGTACATGGGCAAGGAACATATGCAGTCTCGTGAGGGAGACAGAGGGAGGAGAAGGTTTTAAGCCCTCAGGAATGGGATCTTTCTGTGCAAACAACTTGCATCTCACTTCAGATGTTAAGGGCAGAGCAAAGACAGCTTTACTTCTGACTTTCTTTCCACTGTTTTTTTCCCTGTACCATTTTTGTCCATTCTGTATTTTTTCCTATTTATTTTGTACTCTGTTGGGGAGATTGTTGTAGACACCTGTGTGCTTGAGTTTAGGTTCATTTTAAGGCCAACTGATAATGTGTTTGCATTAGAGAAGCAATAGGGAAGCTGGGCTTGAAGGTAGCTCTCATGATATGAATGCCTCTCCTTCCTGGGTCAGGGCGGTGCTGAAGCACCACAGAGTGTCTCTGACTCAAAGGGGAGACCCGGCTGAGCAGCAAGGGAAGAGAGCAGGCAGCAGGAAGTTAATCCTGTGGGTGTTAGTCTGCAGAGAATTTCTTCATAATACATATTTTTACAATCCTTATTTTTAAATAGCTCCACGTTATCCAGCCAATGCCAGGCCAGAGTATTTGTTTTTGGGTGCCTCCTGAAGGTGTGGGTATTGAGGGGAAATAGAAGCAGTCTGCAAGGCTGGCAGTGCAATTCAAACCAGAGTTCCCCTTGCTGTCCCTGGGTACAATGCGTGATTTTCTGCCCTCGTGTCTGCCACAGTCAGCATTCTTGCTCTGCATGAGGAAGGTCCTCCATCCATTTTGTAAGGTCTAGGAAGACTTTCCTGTTCTAGGCTGGTTGATCCCTGTAGCATGTGCCCCATCCTACTGCTGCACAGAAATGAGGGTCTCAGTAGTATACAGACCTCTAATGAGGCTGGGTAAGAGCTGGATTTGTGGGGGGACTTCCACACTGATCCAGGGATGTGGTCATGTGAAGGAGTGGTGGGAGGTCTGTTTATGTCTGGCAGTCTGGGGCTTTGCCTGCTGGGATACAGAAGTCTCTGTGACTAGGCTGTGCATGACTTGGTAGAAACGCTGTAGTAGCTGTTTTATTGCAGCTTTGGCTGATCAGTGAGTGTATTTGCAGCACACTGATGACTGTGTTTGCCTGAGCCCTGTGGGAGCTCCTGGGGAGCAGACTCCCATTGCATCTGTCTCACTGAAGCATTTGTCAGTCCTGGGATGACTGAATAACCCATTGGAGAAACTGGGGTCTATGCCCTAGGTGGATTCTTCATCATGGCCCATTGCATGAGAGCTGAGGGTAAAGACAGGTTCATGCTTTACCTTCCCTGTGGCCTCTGGGATAAAACCTTGATTTTGGTTGGAATAACACCACTTAGATGTCTCTGCTCCCCCTACTCTCTTTTCTCATGCTGCAGAACACTATCAAAACAACAAAATGGAGCCACACATTATTTTAGGGCTATACTGGGAAGTGTAGGAGACGGTGTATGAGAAATTTAAGCAATGGATCTTTATGGAAAGCATAGCATCTTTCGATATAACAGAAGTAAGAGCCTAAAGACACTTCCAATTCAGACAATCTTGCCAGAAAGGGCTGAGAATCTAGCCCAGAATCTGGCCATGGGGTTCACTTATGCCTCAGACCCCTCACTTCAAGGAGAGCTATGTGGAAATGTGCAGATCTTTGTTTTGGCAAAACCCAAGTGCCTCCTTGCTTAGGATGCAAATCCCTGGAGGATATTGCTCTCACCTTTGCACAGCTGAGCTATATTGAGAGCCTGGTTGTTGCTACAGTGCCCTCACTTTTTGAGGCTATTTCAGAAAAATAACTGCAGCAGCTGCCAAATGTACTTGAATTCAGATGTGATAGTGTGAATACACCACATCTTCTGGGACAACAAGGGATTCATTTGCTGTACTGGGGTCAGTGAAGATGAACTCTGGTTTTGTTGCTTGATCATGTTCAATGGTGTCTCATTAGAAACTGGAATTCAAGGAAGAAACCAAGGTACTCCTTAGGCTGAAGGACTAAAGCCCTTTATAATTTGGAGGACAGCTGAGACCTTGAGCTGCCAACCCCTGAATGGTTTTTAGACAATGAATCTCTCCTGTCTCTGAGGTATCACAAACATACCTTTCTCCTGCTATGGAGAAAGCTCCAGTTTAAGTAGTGGAATGTGGGTTTAAGATTTAGTCTAAGTTTTTCAGTTTAATTCAAATAGAAAGAGGGCAAGCAGGTTTTGTGATAGAAAGCCATAAGCTGTTCAGCTGATGCTGGGAGTGGGGCTCTGCCATGTTTGTGTGTCAGCTGTGAAAGGTCAGTGATGGAAAACCTCAAGGTTGAAAATCTGATGCTTTAGAGATTAAATTCCTACTTTTTGTTCAGCTGAGACTTCTTACATCAGATTCTGCTATAGATGCTTTAGGGGAGTCTCTGCACCATGTGGAGGTAAAAGTGGATTTGTTTGCTGTGGTGGGCCTGAAGACCCGTTTATATGTGCCTGAGGCTGTAAGGAGCCTGGTGGATTTGGCTAAGAGGATCTTGGCTATTATGGGGTTGGTTTCAAGTACAAGAGCTTAAACTAGCACCGTGACTGTTTTTAATCTGCTGAGTCTTTCATCACATAACAGATCAAAAGGCTTGGTGGCAGGAATTTGGGTTTTAATCATGCTTTTGTTGTGTGATTGCAGTGGAACAGAGCTGAGCAAGTGGACTCTTGTGTGAGTGCTGCTGCTGAATGGAGTTTTGTTAGCTTTCCTTCAAGGTATGGCTCTTCTGATATCTCATGGGAATCAAGAGGGGAGAGAAATGAATCTGAAGAGCTGCTGACATGAGGAGAAAAAAAATGTACTTGTGTCTTTATTGTGATACTATTCTTATTTATGTGGCCCTAAAATGCAGCAATGATGGTGACTTGGATGAGCGGTTTCCAAAATCGCATAATTTGAACCCTGATTTGGGGAGTGGTGATCAAAGCTGTGATGAAGTCCCTGACCTTCTCTCTTTGATCCCCTCCTGCCCCAAACCAGGGTATAATAGAAATGGGCTGAAAGTGCAGTGTGATAAACGTGCTCTGTCCTACCTTGTGGTGCATGCTGGTTCACGTTCAGCAGTGGCAACCCTCCCTGTGTGAGTAAGCTCAGAGACGCTCTTTGCTGGTGTAGCAGGTGGGAGTCTTGTGGCACAGGAGGACAGCAAGGCTCTCCCTTGCTGCTAGCTCTTAGCTGCTCGGAGCTGTTGGTCATCTGTGCAGCAGGGATTCTTTGGCTGCTCAGGAATTTGCTTGAGCTGCGGAATGTGGGTGTGTAGGATGGAGGCCATGTGTCAGAGCTCTTGGGTGGCCAGATGTGAGCCACAGCTGCCCCAGCTGTACATGTTGAAATTCTCCAATGCTAGGCATGCAGCCCAATGCTCATGACCATCCTTTGTAAACTTATGCTCATCTCCAGGACCCTCCTGTGTCTCTGATTCCTTCCCCTACCTTTCCAAATAAGAACTCAACCGTATTCCCAAACCTTCCCTTATAGGGAAGGACCCCAAACAGGTCTCTGCACTCTCCAACTGAAGATCCTAATCCTATGTTCTGCCCTATGCTTGGTTATCTATCTACCCGTCTGTTATGCCAGCTGCAAAGGCTCCTGGAGTTAGAGGGTTTGGGGATGTGCTGCACTTGGAATATAATTTGTGTTACTTCTACTGGGGCTTCAAAGCAAGGAACAGTTTGTCCTATGTGAATATAAAATGTGTGTAAACGTGACTGATACTTCATATCTAAAATGTGCTCTTTGAACTTGTTTCTCTCATCTTCCCCTCCCCCCCACCTTAAACTTTGGAGAGATCCTAGAATCATGACAAAAGAGAAAATCAGTCTTTCAGTATGAATTTATTGAGAAGCAAGAAGAGCACATAGCTTAAGTACAGAATGATTCACACATCACTTAAAAGATATTAAAGAACAAAAAATTCCAGGTAGACTCCAGAAGACTAGGATTATATGAATCCAGTGACAGGACATTGATCACTGGAAAAAAAGGCATGTTCATCCTATTTGCTTTTGTTCTGTGGTTATAACAAAATCTGCACTAGGGGAATCTCCAGACAGGCTCAAGAGAAGATGTAAGATGTTGAGTTCTGTAACTGCATAGTATGGGATATATATGAAAGTCATCTTTAGCCTGTGTTAGAAATGGATACCTCCATAACTTACTGCAAAAAGTGTTTAGGCTCTCGCCTGTTCTGCCTCATGCTATTTTCGTCCTAAGATGAGAGTGTTGGTATTGGATACTTTCTTCTTACAGCTGTATATATTAGAAGGAAAAAGTAGGCTACAGTGTGCATTTAGAGATAAAATTACCAGTAGAGGATCTAGTAACTTCTTGAAAATAGCAAATTAGGAGGAGGAACAGCATCAGAATCACCATGTGAGGATTATTTTCTTCAGAATTATTGTAGAATGCAAGCAGCCTACTTGGCTTGAATAGTTTTGATAGTCTGTAGCTTTCATGAAATTGGTTTGCTGCTAATAATAGTCTAAATAATTTTTCACGGTAAATTCGGCACAAGCGACAGTGACGTGATCTTCATTAGTCAGCTTTGCTGAAAGAGTGTAATCTCCCTGTGCGAGACAAATGCAAAGCAAGAGGTTATCCCACCAGTAGTGTATAACTGCTCATGTTTCTTTTACTGAGTCCTCTTTCTAGAAAGAGAATAATGCTTTTCCCAACAAGTTCCTCCAAAACCTTTCTGGTCCAGATGTTTCAGAGGTGGTAAAGGACTTGTCCATATTTTCTGCCGAAATACTATTATCAGGAATATCAATGCTGACAGCACAAATTCAAAATGAAAACAGTGCAAGAAGAAAGAAGTGTTTTGCTGCATAAAAAATCCCTTCCAATGTGTGTAACTTCTCATGTTTCTTATGAGCAAGCACAATATGGCCTATCCATAGTAACTGGAAAAAGAGGTGCTCAGCTGTCTGGCACTTCTCTTCCATAGATCTTGCTCTTCAGTGTCACTGATACAAACTTTTATAAGAGAGCACCTTTGGAGGGGGGGGGTGTGTATAGGTGGCTCAATCTAAAATGAATTCCTATATAATAAAACAAGTAGTAGTCTATTTTCAAATCGTGTAGTTAAAATTATGAATTCAGCCTTTGGGGAGAACTTCTATCATTACAGTGCAAAAAAGATCTGAACCTTAAAGAAGCCATGACTATCTTGTGTTGGTCAAAATGGTTCTCCCCAGACACTTGGAGAAGAAGCACGCTCAGAGGAGGTGACAAGGCTTACTTGACAGGCTTGGAGGAAGAGGTGAACTAGATTTCGTTCACTCTAGATTGCTGGCACTACAGTAACTATTTCTGTTTTTTTTGTTTTTTTTTTTCCTGAAGTGTGAAGGGGAGTGAAATATGGGGTAGGAGAGCTTGGCACAGTGACCTCCTGGCTTTGAACCACAGAAAGCTCTTGGCCTGCTTAGAACCCTTCTAGTTGTGGAGTTGAAGGAGGCACGGCTAGAATGAGTCAGGTTTCTTGACTTTTGCTTTTTACAATGGGATTTCTAAAGCAGTACCTTGTGGAGAGCGGCCAGCCCCTGGCGCAGGAGCTCCCTGCACTCCCTTGGAGGAGAGATGCCTAAGGGCCAAATCTCCCCAGAGATAAGAACTCTCCTAAAACTTAGTGACCAACAAGTTACCCCCAACATGTCTTGCTTCTTTTATGGTAATAGTCTGTATCCTGTTGGCTAACTGGTGTCCACCCCACCCCTGCCTTCCCTAAATAAACCCCTTGTGAGTACCCCTGATCTGGGGAAAAGCCTAGCTTCTGGTTCCCTTCACAGGGATGGCTGAATAAAGCTTACCTGTGGAATTCACCACGCAAGGCTCCCTCATCTCTCTCTGTCCCTGGGCTTGCCCAGGTGATTTCATTTGAGCTGATCTCACAGAGACCTGAATCACTATGAGCTGAATCCACTCGTAGCCAAAGCGGCTACACTCTTTGAGACCACCCGTCGCTCCGGAGAAGTTACAAAGGCCCCTGGAAAGGCTCTTCCCTTGCGGGACGCTTTCTCTAGGAAGGTCGCAACCCTGGTTAGCCTTTGGGCATTCCCCCGGAAGTGACAGCACCTGACCTGTGTCCTCACAGAGAGGTTCAAGTTAAGAGTAAAATCCAAATTTAGAGAGAAGTTCAATGGCAACATGTTCATGAGAATATAGCCTTGTTGTAGTTCCTGTGTGGACTGTGCAAGCATCCCTCAGGTTGCTCAGATGTTTTTTGCAATGAGCAGAAGATGATTGTTGTAAGAATAACTCCTGTTTTGCAGCAATAATCCAGCATGGGAGGATGGTGTTATTTGCCAGATTGATTAATTAACAAAATAGGCTTCCTATTCCCTTTCTTACAAGCATGTTAACTCTCAAAAAACTTAGAGTTTAATTCATGGAAGGGAGCTCCTGATAACTAATTTCCACTGCTTATTAATGATTAGATTTTTTTTTTTCTCCTCCAGAATAATTTTTTGCTTGTGGTGGAAATTTTTTATTAAAAGAGGATTATGAAGAATCTTGTAATTTCTGGCTCCAAATTCAGCTAATTTGCCCAGAACTGTAGTTTTACTTGTTGGTGCGTGTGTCTCTAGGGCTTCTTCTTGGGTTAAAGACCTTTTTCTCAGTTTGCCTAGAGACTTTACTATGTAAGTGTCCTCAGTATATTAGTAAAGCTGCTCCTGGAGCAGGATGCTGATTGATGTGAGCTCAGGCATTCCTCTATGAGAGATCAAAAGGCATTGCTCAACACAGCATCTCTAGGTATAGCCTTTAGGGGAAGTAGGCTGATTGGGGTGGGATAACACCCTGCATAAGGGGGTTCAGCTCCCTGTGGGAAAGCCTTGTGGAAAATGAAGGTTGTGGTTGCTGCTATTACCAAGGGAAGACAGAGACAAATGAGATGGTAGCTGTTATGGGGCTCAATCCTCCCAGAAGCCAGCTATACCTGTTATCACCTCTGCAGGTCTTGGCAAACTCGGTACTTTGGGACTTATATCTTTGTTCTGTATCCCTGTTCTGATCCTGTTTTTGTTTCCTGCAGTGCTGAGCAGACCC
Source organism: Climacteris rufus (assembly GCA_013398175.1). Taxonomy (NCBI): domain Eukaryota; kingdom Metazoa; phylum Chordata; class Aves; order Passeriformes; family Climacteridae; genus Climacteris; species Climacteris rufus. The sequence continues at coordinate 1,367,742 of VZRZ01004119.1, read as the reverse complement.
CAGACTTCATCTTTGAGGCTCTGACATACGTTTTATGTCTGCTGATGAAGAACTGAGAGCTTGTGTTGTGCCTCTCTGACTAAATCTAAGGAGGATTTGACTGAACACCTGAACTGTGTGCTTTTGCAGTGGCGACTGTGATCCTTTCTTTGCCACATTCTTAAGAAGATGCCTTGATTATCAAAGACCTTGCCTTCTTCCCTTCAATCCAATCTCTTCATTGTGTATCTCTCAAAAATTCTTTGTAATTTACCAATCAAATATATCTTCCTGCTGTACCCTGTTAAGAGATTGGTGCAGTCAGCATTTGAGATCTATCTTTCTTTGCAAGGTAATTTGGTTGAACTTCTAAAGGAGACTTAGCTGTGTGTCGAGAAGGCTGCTGGTAAAAAGCATCAGTAATAGATGACCAGGAAATTCAGTGCAGTGCCTAGAGTTTTTTTACCTTCCTAAGAAATTATTTCTTATTTTAAAGCTCCATAAATCCAGTAAGTGTGTTCCTGGCCCAATAACTTGTACCTTCAGTTGCTACCTAGAAGACCTCTGTCTCTCTGCCTGACATCATGTATGTACAGTGGAACACATTCAATTGCAACAGCTATCTAAATTACCTTTATAGCCAGAGAGGATGAATGAGCTTCTCCAAATTGCTCAGTTCACTAAGGACTGAGCAAAATTGCAGCTTTGGTCTCTCAGGAGTCCCCTGGAACTGCTTCTTTTCATGATATTTTAAGAGTAAGAAGGGGGGCCTACTAAAGAACTCTAAGGCTGCCTGACTTAATGCTGGTACAAGAGATTTGCTATCCTAAAAACAAAAAATCTTTCTGTCTCTGGATAGTGGTGCCTCTCTAATGCTTTAAAAGCAAAGCCACTTAATTTCATATTGAAAAGGTTTAGTCATGTAAAACATTGTCAGATCCAGTGTGCCAGACAGGGAAGCTTGGAAAGTGCTGGTGTGATTGCTGGTAGTCCTCTGACCATACCTCATGTGGAAAGCCCTTCTGCTTGGGAGCACAGCTGTGACCAACTTACCTGAGGGATTTCTTTGATTCCCAATGTGACTGGTCCCTCATAGTAGAAGTGTTCTGAAAAGCAACAATGGTGATGTGTGGTTAGACATGCAGCACATGAAGGAAACAAGCAGCGGATCATAGATGCTTTTTTTGTAATGGCATTTCAAAGCCTCCAGTGACAAGTGTTATGGAACTGCAAAATGCTCTATACACAGTCTTGCAACAGCCCTCCTGAGAAAAATATCAGACTGTGTACTGCCTTATGGGGAAAACAAGGCAGAGCATGGGCTTAAGGAGGATCTACAGCCCCTGTCTGAATGGAAAAGGGGGCCATGTCTTTGCACAACCAAGTGGATGTTCCTATGTCATCGCGCATCCTGCAAACGTGGAAATGAAAGGGGAGAGGGGGGAATTCAGACTCGAGTCCTTTAGCATGAACTATTAAACACCTGCAGCTGCAGTAGTTGAACTGTGCTGTTTTGGTAGCTTTTAGAGGAACCTATCTGAGCTGAGTGTTTGTGTAGGTGTGGACTTCTGACTGCTTGCTGAACATGTCCTTAAATTAATAAGAACATGTCTATCTCACTGCTGAGGGAATGTATACCAAGAAGTTACATGAGGTATTAAAGTCATCGCAAGTTGTTGGTGACTGGAATAGAGCCTGGGAGTTCCACCTTCCAATCCTCATCTCCCTAATCGTGCGAGGCATGCCTGCTCTTGGCTGTTGAAGAAAGGGCAACTTTGGCATTAATGGAGAGAATTAGCAAGCTGTTCTGCAGTTCCTCCTACTTTTTCATAGCTTACTGGGCCAAACTGTGCAGACTTGACTGAAAATAAAACTTGTAGATTTTTCAGTATTTCAGAATTTCTTGCACAACTTGCCCCACACAAGTCATGGAAAAGTCTAAGAACTGTTTAAGGATTCTCTTTTGTAGGTGTCATGAAATACTCTTTACTTTGACAGTGACAGAGGAGTAAGTGTTTATATGAGTATGTGCTGGCATCTTGATGCTTGTCACTTCTAGAGAGTTGTTTTAGTCTAGTCTCACTGTTGGTTTTAAACTGTTTCTTGCAAAAGGTTGGATAAAAGGTTTGTAACATCTTTAGGTTGTATGGTCCATCTGACCATGCATGAACTTGGAAAACAGTCCACAAAAGGTCTTCCCACACATGCTATGAAATACTGTTTGTGTAACAAAATTTTATGAAAGCATCATGGCTATAAGGTAACTAGGAAAAGGAGAAATCTGAGAGATTACCTTTGCTTTAAGGAGAAGTTTGTTTAATGTAATGCCCTGATGATCCTGGGAGGTGGAGAAGATGCAAAACAACTCAGTGTTGCCCTGAAAAACCTAATCCCAAAAGAGAGAATCTTGGTTTGTCAAACTCAAAATGATCAACTATGCTACAGCAGTTGTACTCTACTCATTCCCCTCTGCGTTCCTGGCTAATTCATGTGGACACCAAGAAGTCTTGTTTGCAGAGAGCAGTCATCATTGTTGCTTGCTTCTGTGCACGAAGCAAGAGCCCAGGAGTCTGACACATCTCCACTGAGAGAACTGTGACTCAAAAATTTTAAAAATACAGAACAGCCCACCTCTTGGTTCACAGCTTTAATAGAGTCTAAATGGGAATTAAAGCCACTGCAGACTGCATAACTTAGGTGATGAGTGACTCCCTTGGCACTTGAGCTGTGTGTGTGGATGTGTGCCAGGGAATACTGGGAGCTGCCCATCAAAGTGATGTGGACCCTGCAGTGGTGGGGTTCATGCTTTGTCCTTTTGTTCAGTAGAGAGCCTTGTAGGGATTACCTTTTCCTCAGTCAACTCAGCCTAGCAAATCTTGGATGACAGCAGAGGAGAGTGGAGAGGAAGCTGGGCTGTGAACAATCACCCTTCCACAAAGTCCTTCTCCACTGGGACATGGAAACTCCTCTCGGATCATGTGGCTTGTTAGGGTCTCACCTAGGCTCTCAGAAAGCCATCCAAATCTGAAAACATAGATGCAGCATTCAAGCTCTCCAAAGCCTGTATTTTAAAATGAAGTAGGAGTCATCAGGCCATAAATTTGCTTCTGAAATGATGGCAATGCTAATCTCTCATCTAGTGTAGGTAGAAGCTATTTTTCCCCACACACTTCACTGTGATAAAGTAACTAGATGAATGCAGAGTCTCAGGACTCTGCCTCAGCCCACTCTGAGAAGTTTTCCTTGATTTCTCTGATGTGTTGTAGCTATGCCTTTGCTCAGTAATCAAAGAAATCACTCTTATGGTCTGTATTATTTTTTTAGGGAGCCTTCAGCTGCAGAGCTGGGTGCTGCGTGTCCAGTTTAAGACACACATTTACTGCTTTATATTTCAGCATTGCCCTTATTTAGCTCTTTTTAACCTGGGGTCTTGCAGTGGCTCACAGTTATGAGTCACATGGAGCTACTGGAGAGGGGCCAATGAAGGGCCACTGATATGGTTAAGGGACTAGAACATCTTCCCAATGAGGAGAGACTGAATGAGCTGGGACAGTTCAGCCTAGAGAACAGAAACTTTAGGAGAGAGCACATCAATATGTAAAAATACCTGAAGTGAGGTTGCAAAGAGGATGGAGTCAGGCTCTTTACAGTGGTGCCTAGTGGCAGGGCAAGAGGCAGTGGGCACAAACTGAAACACAGGAGGTTTCTCTTGAACGTCAGGAATGACTTTTTTTACTGTGAGCGTGACTGAAAACTGGTAGAGGTTAGCCAAAGAGATTGTGGAGCCTCCATCCTTGGATATATTTAACAACCTTGCCCTGGAGATGGTCCTGGGTAACTGGCTGTAGATGGCCCTGCTTGAAGTAGGTGGGCAATGGACTAAATGACCTTCAGATGTCCTTTCCACCCTCAACTATTCTGTGTTTTTATAACCAGTTCTCTGAAAAATTCCTTTGACCCTCCTTGCTTCAAAGGGGAGTGGGAAAATATGCTGCTTTGAAAGTATGTCCTTACAGGAAAGCACGGGCAGCTTTCACTTTCAGATAGTTGAGACCTGTCAGGTAATGCTATGGATTCATGAATCTGCTGAATTCTATCATTCATATTCACTTTGGACCATGAAAACCTCCTCAGTGGATTGGGCTTTTGAGAGACCATTCAGTGTTCCAGTTGCATGAGGATTTCTGTTATAATTCCAGAAGTGTAAACATCCTCCAAGGCTTGAAGGACTGCAATTTATCACAGAATTCTTCATATGCATTTTTCTCCATATATTCATACATTTTTACATTGCTTCTTTGAAAGAGGATGAACGCATCTGCTGCAGTAACTGTCACAAACGCTGAGCCTAGCCCATTAAAAGAATTCTGTGGTCTTCCTAGAGAAAAGCCCAAATGTAGTTGCAGAAAATGTGCACGCATTTGGAAGAGCATAAACCATGAGTGCATTTTTCCAATTAAAAATTATTCTTTTTATTTTTTGGTCTGCTGGTAAGTTATGGTACCTGTCAAGCATGCTGTCATTACTGATGTGCTTTCAGGCCTTTTTCTTACAGACTTATCTGAAGGTGATTTCTGTAGAGCACCCTAGAAAATATTTCTAACATACCACTGATTCAAGGTGATATTACTGTATTTTTTTGTAACAGCTTTTTGTGGTTTTTTCTACCAGAAGTAACTTAGTCCTTTTCATTGCTAGTGAGCAGGCCTTTAGTAGCTTCCAGCCTGAAGCAGAGCTTTCAAATGTGTAAGAACTTCCTGAGGATTACTTAAATTACTGTTATCGTTTATCATGAAGATGCCTCTCCTTCCTGACTAAACACCTATAATGAAATTCTCACTCCTCTTTCTCAAATTTTCCTTGCACTGAAAGTCTTTATGCGTTCTCACACTCTTGTACTATATAAAGGCCCTGTACATCTGCACCCACCTCTTCCTTTTTCTATGTTTTAAATATTTTTAGAACTTCAATGCTCTGTGTTGCAGTTCTTCTAGGACACGATCTTGCCCATGCAACTGACACACAGCTTCTGTGGGTTTTATGGATGTAGGAATGATGTGAATAACTGCCAGCTGTAGATGTACAGTTGAGTGGGAAAAACACATATAAATACATAAACAGATGAGAAACATTCACTCTTTTTACTGGGGAGGAAAAGGTGAGATGAAGGGGCTAAGCAGGATGGCACTGAGTGTTAGCCCAAAGACCCAGCTTTGTGGTAGAGTTGCTTTCTCAGAACCAGGTACCTAAACTCTCAATGTGATAGCCCATTTTGTAATTCGTGTTATGTTCTCTACTTTTATTCACAAACACTATTTTAGAAACTTGTTCACGGTAACACCTACTGAAAGGGACAATAATGTAAAGAATGGAGGTCTGAAGCAATGGGGGGCTTTGTCTATGGTTTGGGAGTGTGCACAAGGAATTGTGCAAGTGCTCTGATGGTGCCTCTGTCAGTTGAGCCTGAAAGAAAACTTACAGAGAATGCAGCTCTTTTTGTCAGGAAGCTTTGTTTAAGCCTGCAAATTGTGGTTGACACATTGCTAAATATTACCCTGGTAGGTCTTCTACTCTGATTTTAGTGATTGTATTGGGAAATCTGTTAAATCGTATGTAACTGTTTTCTTTGGAGGAAACAGGGAATAACCAGCACTTTCTACTAAAAAAGAGGAAGGCCTGAGTTCATGTTATGCCAAAAAGAATTTAGTAATCTTGTTGCTATTGTAATTAAATGGACAATGGCCAATTTCCTCACAAATTTTGAGCTCACAACTTCACAACAGACATATAGCTCTAGGAAAAATATCTTGGAATCCTATTTAGGAGTCCTAGTGAGCAGTGCCAGACATGATCTTTGCTTAACAAAAATAGTGAATACTATATGATTATGATGAACATGAAACCTCCAGCTATATTAAGTCTTTCCAGCACAGAGAGTATTTCCAGTCATGAAAAAATTGTAGGAGAACAAATAAAAATAAAGAAAAAGAAAACTTTGCTCAAACACCCAAGGCTTTGCCACATCTGTCTCTTTTAAGTCTCTTTTTCTTGTAGCCTCTACACTGCTTTTTCCCACAAGTGAGTGGACCAACAAAGCCTGTAGAAGGATGATGTTCTGTCTAATTTTGGAAGAGGGAGGAACAGGCAATTTTTGTGAAAGGCAAGCAAATTTTGTGTGAAATTATATTTGAACTCAGGTCAGGTCTGGCCAGAGGTTGGAAATGTTGCCTGTACAACAGGGGAAAAGGGGCTCTCCATGAAAAACTTCAGTTGAAAGGGCTCTCTGCTCCTCTGTGCCTTAGTAGGCTGCATACTTGGCCATTCACATGTTGTCCTTTCTGTATAGGAATTAGGTAAGATTTACAGCTGTGCTAATATGGTAAATTATGCCTGAATTGCCTTAAATTGGTCTTCAGGTCAATTCTGTGCCCTAAAACATGGGTTAGATTCAACTGTCAACTAATTAAGAAATACCACATTTTCAGTTTGAACCTGTTTGAGAAAGTTCACTCCTTTCCCACTGTGACTTAACGACTAAATAAAAGCAGCTACTGAATGAGAGGGTGTGTATTAAAAAGTGCATGGCAGAGGTCTTTGCACTAAAGTAGGGATGCTTCTAAATGAAGATATATAGTATTGTTTAAAGAACCAACTATGGATTTATATCATAATGTACTTCAATTAGCAGCAACAATCACCCGCCAGTTTAAGACTAAGAGACCTGGAAACCCCAGGAGGTCTTGGCTTTGTGGCTTAATATGTGAATAGCAGTTTGTGCTCAGCTCAGGACTGACTCTACTTCTCCTTAAAGTATTCACTAAAGGGTGTTATTTAGTACTTCATCAGAATAAGGTAGTTTTTCAGTAGGTCTGTGGGTGGGTTTTTTCCTCTTGTAATTCAATATGCAATTGAAGAAACTTCTGAATTTAATTTTTTGTCTCTCTGGCCTACAGGATTTACATAATTGGTTGCTCATGCAGCATTTCTCTATTATTCTTTGTGATAGTTCTGTGCAATGTGAAATGACTTAGTAATTTTTCAGGGGCTGTGTTAGCAGTTGTGCTGTGCATGGTCTTTAAACTCATGGCCCTTGCACATGAGTTATCGCTGTGTTTTCAGGTTGAAGATGCAAGTGAATGGAAGGAAAGCAGAGATTATGTAACTAACTGGTGTTCTAACAACTCAAACTTCTCAGTGGCTCTATCTGTTTATTACAAAATCAGCCTCAAGACATGACCATAATGTAAGAAGGATTTAAAAATAACTGGATAAGATATGTGGATATTGCAGTCCAGAAGCATGACCATAGCTCTTCCAGACATGGCATGGCTAACTTGGCACTATGTAGCCTGGGTTGTGGCAGAAGGGGCCTTGAGGTGTCCAGGCTCACCTGGGCCCAAAGATGCCTGTTTTCTGGGGGCAGCTGGTAGCACTCTAAACCAAGTGAAAACCTTCACCAGCTGGCAGTGTGACTGGCATGAACTGAATTCATCTGACTGCTGCATAGGCACATGTGGAACAGAAACAAGATGCAAACAGTCAATGGTATCAAATAATATCTGGTTCCAAATACCCTTATTCAAGCATATTTCCTCATACAGTGAGTTAAGAATTGCCTTTAAGGACAGGAAGTGTGACTTGCTTAATAGCGAAGAACATGTTTAGAGTGGTTGTTTGTTTGCTCAGCCACTTCTTTTACAGAACTAGCCTTTATTTTTGTCATATTTCTTGCTCACATGACAACCACATGCCTCTAAATAGGGCTTATGAGCCTCTCTGCTGTTGGATGGGGTCACATAACCACAGATATTTTTTTATGTACTTGAAATCCTGTGTGTGTGCGATATTCTGTGATTAAAAGTAACACAAACAAACAGGCTGGGGGGGAAAGTAGGCCCTTAAATTAAAATGTCTCTGTCCCACTGTGTTTCTGTCACCCATTAACATGCTGTTGAAGTAAACAGAACACTACAATGTATTGGTGTGTTCAACAGCACAGCGGGTGCATCCTGCTTGGAGCATTCAGTAGCCATCAAACACTTTGAGTGCTACCTAAATTACCTCCTTTCTTCATTCCACAGAAAATCATCTTAATATGACCCGGCCCACAAAGCGTCTCTGAGTAGGTTAAGACAGTCTTTCCATTTATGATCATGTCCATCTTGATATGGAGTTCCTTGATGCTGTGTCCTACACAGAAAGCAGAAAGAGAGCTTGGAGAAAGTGCAAGGGTAAACAGTTTTATTATTTTATTTTTTAAGATATTCTGTTTCCCCCACCGCTGTTTGAGCTATTAGATGTTTTCTTTTCATTGAGGATACCTGATATATATAGAAATCAGTGCTTCAGAAACAGGTCTGTAAGTCCTTCAAGGTATATGGAAAGAGACATAATAGCAGATATCTTGGTTGTTGAATAAACTATGCCCATGACCATTTTCTGACTCTGAGGTCAAATGGCATAGCAAATCTCATGTCCTTACATGTAAACTTTATTTTCTTCTGTTCTTAGCAGAGGCATCATATCCAACAGGCCCTGGGCAGCAACCTGTGACCTGTAACTGCTGCCTGGGAAAACAGTAGCTGGCCTGAGCCAAACATGTGCCAGGGACCAGCACAGCAGCTTGACAGTGCTGGGAGGTTGCCTGCTTGTTCCTGGCTTGCTAACACAGCAGAGCCAGTGAGGCTGCTGGATTTAGAGGGAGGTCCTGTACTCTGACTTGGTGGAGAACTGTTTGCAAATGCCTGTACTGCGATTTTTGCAGGCTTGTTTACCTTTGCAGTCACCTGAAACCTGATGCTCCCTGGACAAATGGGCAGCATGTCTCACCAAAGGGAGACCTTTTGCATGCAAGGAAGCATTCCCAAGTGTTAAAAGACACTTGGCACACAAACTTATTCTCAGGACCAAGAGCATACAGCAGCACTTTCATATTTATTCTCTGGTAGTAGAGGTTTTAGGTGAGCTTGGGGCTAGAACAGGTTTGCAAGAGGTGGCTTTCCTGTGTAAGTATCACAAAGCCAGCTAATATTAAATTGTGCAGCCAGTTTTTACCTTTTATTGCTGATCAGTCAGGTGCTAAAGGGTATAATTTCAGATAGTGCAGGTGGCAAACTGATGGCATGACTTCTTAATACCAGCACTCAGACATGAATTAGCTGTTTAGGGTGTGAGAAAATAAAAATTTACTTACTTAGTACCATTGCAGCTCTGATGTTTAAGGTGTGGGTTGTGATATCAGAACAACGGTCAATGCTTAAAGCAAAATCTTGCTGGGGATCTGTTGGAAGACACAAAGCAGTGGGTAACAAGTTGTACCTTTAATGAGATACTGACTGTTTAGAAGCAAACAATAAAATATAGAGGTGTTATAAAAAAAATTACATCTCCTTAAAAGTTCTCCAAGAAGTACTCAGAGTTCCCATACCCTGTGTTCAATAGCTATTTCTGTCCTTCCTGTCACTTCAATCTGAAGCACATTCAGATGATAACCTATATGAGGCTAAAACCCACTGTATAGGAAAATAAGTTCAAAGAAATCAAATTGCCTACAGTGGTGGGTAGTCAATACTTATTCAACAGCAAAGTCTTAGCAAAACTGCTCTTCCCAGACTCTGCACATTGCCATTCCTTCCCCAGCACTGATGAGCAATTGGTTATGAAGATGTTTTTTAATTAATTTGTATCACAAGATGGCTTGGTGAGGCTGATTAGGAAACTGAATCCTGGAGTGGGATGGAAAGTCCAACACTGAAAATAAAATTGTGTTAACTGAGATACTGCAGTACTTTATGCTCAGTTCACCATTCTGTGATATTTCTAAGCTGGGAAATATTCTACATTTCTCCTTTTCTGGGAGACTTTAGCAGAGCTGTGGAGACAAAGAGAGCCCTTTGACTGATAATTGTCATGAATGTGGTCTCTGCCAGTTCCTACAGTATCCCTTTCTCTGCAAAAGGCTCTAAAACTCTTGATAAACATAATTGTTTTCCTACCACTTCCCCATTCTTCCTTGCTAGCCTCCACGAGACTTGATGTTATCCTGAAGGTTTGCTGACGTGTCACTCTCTGGTGACAGGCAACAGCAACCCCTGACAGCTCATCTGCCACAACCAATAGAATGTGCAATTGTTTTCCAGAGCTGTGGCAGGAGGGGAAAGATTTGGCCAGTTTGGGAAAATACTTTGAGCCTCAAGGCTTGCTTTAGGCATAGTTTAGTCTCTCATTATGGCTTTTCAGCCAGGCTGTACATCCAACTTCATTCTCTGTGGAAAAAAGAGAAGCAACTGTGGCATGTACAGAAGCAGCCCTAGGCTCCTTGGTTTACACAGAGCTGGTAGTGACAAATATAGACTTGAGAACCGAGTTCTGTTTCGAAGTTATTGTTACTTGAGCTAATCTTTTCACTGAAATGGAAATAACAGGTTGGGAGAATTTTCCTTTGATACTGTGGTGAAACTTGAGTCACGAGTGTCCTCTCTGAGGCTGATCCAGCATCCCCATAGTCTAACCCTGTTTTTGCAGCAGTGCCCCACAACTGTATCAGCTGGCAAACAATGAGCTTGTGCCATCAAAACCTGCTTGCTTAGAAGGGATCACAAAATGAAGAAAGTGTTGAGAGGGCTTGGGAAGATCTAACTAAGCCAGACAGATTGTCGATGTGGTCTAAAATGAGTACCTGAGCCCTAAGTTCTGGTAAATTAAAATAACTGTTCAAAGGAGGGAGATAAAAAGCACTGGTATTTCTCAGGGCTCTGTGATCCTGTGCTGGATTTTGTCCTCCAAACCACTAAAGTAGTCTCTGCAGTTGCGTAATCTGCTTGGGACAAAAAGTTAGTGCCTGGAGTTGTTTATCAAGTGTGACCAGAGTCAGAGAGTTGTCTTTCCTCTCTTTTCTTATTCCTGTCAGTTCTAACTTTGTTTTTGCAGCTTCAGAAGCTGTTGGAATCGGTTAGGAGAGCAGCTTCCTGCTCCATCTGAAAAGCGTGTCAAACTTCTCTTTTCTCCAGGACCGTTACTCCTGCTTCCCCTCTGGTTTCTACCAACCCTCAGGGCTTGGGTTTCCTCTTTCCTCTGGGCTTCTGCAAGAGCCCCTCGTTTCTGTTTTGTGTGTGGTGTTATGATAAGGTTCAGGAAGCAGCTGCTTAGATTCAGAGCAACTTGGGCATTGATGCCTACAAATAGTGCTCGTTGTCAAATTATTAACATTGTCAGTTCTGTAATTTCCAGAGGGAGTTATGGTCAACATGATATTGGAACATACATGGTGCTCTTCTCTTTTCAAAGAGACTAGGCTGTGCTTTAATGAACAAATTAAATCATGGTGTTAGGGCTAGAAATTGAATTTTTAGTTCAAAACTTCATCAATAACTGGGTGGAAAGAGTATGTTCATGAAACCAAGCTTCTCTGGAAAGCTTGGGCTTCTTACAATGATCCTGATCTCAGGGTTATTTTAGTTTGGATGTCTGTTTTATTTCTATGGGTTGAGCTATTATGCCAGATGACATATTTCACAGTGCATTGTAGCCATGGATTTCTTTTACTTCACTGCTAGTGATGCAGCACAGGGTCCTGGCATATCCAGAGAAGTGTTGTCTGGTCCTCAGAGAAGAAGAGAGTGTGGAAGCACTCACATGAGAAATTGTAGCAAAATTTGTGAATTGAAGCACTTGGATTTTGTGTTGTTATGTTGTTGCTGAGAAATGTAAAATTTTCCACTGCCAAAAGAAACCCCAATTAGTTTTCTGACCATGTCCCTGTGGAAATTCCTGCTAAGACTTTGAAATCCAACATCTCAGATACTGTGGTGTATGTGGGGGCCTCCTGCTGAAATCAATTGAAAGGATGGCTGTGTTGCTAAATCTATGGTGCCAGGGAGTCTGGATTCCCAAACATGTAGGCTGAAAAGTTGCTGCTATAAGGAAGTTACTGAAAATGGTGGGGTTTAGCCATTGGATAAGTGAAGATGTCTGTAAATTCTGCTGTGCACTAAGGGACTGTGTCATACACCTCTTTCCTTAAATTGTGAGGAGTCCCTCCTGTGGCAAAGGCAACTCAACGCAATTGCCATTTTTGTGTTTCATCTCAGATGTACAACTGTGAGTCACTGTGTGTCTCTTATGGAGGTTTAATACTTATTCTTTCTTGTTTGCCTCAATCTGAAGTGAGCTGGTTAGACTGAAAAAAATACATGTTATGTCTTTCACATGTGCAGAGCAATAACATTTACTGCTAGATCTCTAAAATATGTGGGGCTGCCCTTCAGCCTTCCACTTCCCTGCAACATTTCATGGTGCACAGTACTGTATGTTCCCAGACTTCCCTCCACCTACTCCCTTCAATCTGCTCCCTCTTTCATAATCAAAGCTAGAAACTCTTCAACTGGTTGCAGAATTTTGCTTTTCCAGTTCAGCTTTGATATATCACCAACACTCCTAATGTTGTTGGGAATTTTGCAAACACATTGAGGTTTATCAGTGAAAATCTGCTTACTGAGGGGGAAAGGGCATTTTTTTTGTGTATCTAGTGAGAAGTGCTTGGGCTGCAACATATTTACAGCTAGCATGAAGGTGTCTGGAAGCAGGATTTAAACTCAAGTTTCTCTCTAGACAGTTCTAAATCTTTCAGGCAAGTGATCTGGGAAAGGGGCAAATCTTTGGCTTTTGTAGACAAGCAATGCACTCTAAGATTTTTGGACCTGTTATTTGAACCTGATGCTGTGGCTAACGCTGACCTGCCAACTGTATCTAGCACTGAATGTCTGGCTTCTGTAGTAACTTTTAGCTCTCACTGCTTTGTGAGAGGTAAATTTGGGATGTATCTGGCATCTTGCCCCTGATCACCCATTACATGGCTTCGTGTCATCTGAGCCCATGCATCCCACTGTCCATTTCACTCTTATCCAAGCACCCTGGTGGAGATCTGTTTCTATATTGACTTGGGATGTGGCTTTCCTGGCATACCATGCACACTGGCACCACAGTGCAAGATTTCAGCCTGGCTTACTATTTTGAGGTGCTCACAGTGCTGGGCTTGGCTGGGTTTTTCTTAGAAGACTGAGCAGGTGTGTGTAGTACAGCTTAGAAGCTCAGAAGAGTTCCTGAACTTTCCTTTCTAGAGTTTTTTTTTTTTCCTTGCTCTTGTTCTTGGTGGAAGGTTCATAGGTAAATTAGCTCAGACATATTTATGGAGGTGTAACCCTAGTGACGAGCACAACAGACAGGTACTCCCTTTTGTGCCCTGGTTACTGCAGGTGTGGGGCCAGTGGCTCCTGCCCCTAGTGAACATGGGTGTGCACAAAGACACAGGGCTGTGAGCTGGAGCTGCCTTGCAGCCTCCTGGGAGGGGATCTCCAGAGCAGAGGATTAAGCAGACAGCTGGGAATGATAACGTGCTCACCCTCTGCGTCTATGTCCCCCTGAGCCTGAGCTGCTAGATGACTAGCTGGGCATTACAGAAACTGTATGGCCAGAGGGGAAGCACCTGTTCTAGGAATTTTGCTGTGCTGGTGTACAATAGCCTCTGTGTTTTATTCTTCCCTCTACCTCCCCCCATCTTGTTAACTAACCTGTACTAGTTTCACTCTCTTATGAATCTGCTCTAAAATCACATTGTTTCCATATGAGCATGAAAATCAGTGGTATGAGTGAATAGCAGCAGTGAGCAGATGAGCTATGCTTGTAAGAGTCTACATCTGTTAGCCTTGGAGTGGTAAGACCATCCAAATTGGTAAGCTTTGGCTGTTTCAAAATAATACTTTTAGGAGCAGATAAGCAACAGAATTGAATGAAATGTCATAGCTGCACTTGGCTAGGGTCATATAAGGACAAACTTGTGCTAGAGGAGAGGGAAATTAGCACAGGGAAGAAACATTCAGCAACTACCCAACAGTCCTCACCTTCAAAGCTCGTAATAAAATTAAATGATTAGTCTTTACAACATTCAAGGTGATGAAAGGAGAGGGAAAGAATGAGGAACTGTTTGGGATTTCAGACTTTATGTATTCATTCAACAATTTCCCTTTTATGTCTATTTAAATAAATTAACCGGAATGCTCAAGGTTATATTTGACACTGAAATCTACTTATAAGGTACTGAGGAAGAAGCATTAGGTGAATTAGCAGCTCTTCGGTTACGCATCTGGATTTCCCTGAGCACCTTCAGCTTCATGAACTTCCCTTTGGGCCTGCCTTCACTGCATGCCACTGGCACATCCAGACATGTCTGGGAGGGGCAGAGTGACCCTCTGTTCAGAGGAGAGCAGAATAAATTGTGAGACTCACACTGGCTGTGTCTACTTTATCATGGGAATGCTTGATCTCAAGATGCTTGCCTTAGCCGTGACCAGCTCCAGGCTTTTGCCTGGTTGGGACAGGCACTCTGGCCTCACTTGCAGAAGGCACTGTAGGTTTTATCACCTGGACTTTTCTGGTTTGCTTGGGCAACAGAGAAGAGAAGGAATAAGGAAGATTAGGGTTTGTGTATCCTTAATGTCCTGGGGTCACAGACTGTGGGAGTTCCCCTTTGCAAACAGCGCCATCAGTTTGTGGTCTCTGAGGTTTGCTTAAAACCAAAGCTCCTGGAGATGTCTAACGGAGTGAATAACTCTTCTTCATTTTAAAGCTTACATGGCTGTAGAGGGAAGCCTGAAGAGCTGGTTTCAGTATAATCTATAAGCTAAAAAAGCCCAGTACACTAGCAAAGGAAACTTAAATATGATTTTAAAAAAGTGTTTATGCAAGTTAAATCATTTCCAGTTCTCTCTCAAGAATACTGAACACTGGTAATGCAGAGAGCAGTTGTATGCTTCTTGGTGAGATTAAGGCACAGACATTACTGGCTGGTGCTTATTTATGGCCTCAGTTTTAGAGCAAGGGGAATTCAGTGCCTTACAAAATTAGTTTAAATAAAGGACAAAGACTTAGTCTCTTGCTTTTTCAAATAAAGCTCCTTGCTGAGTATAACTGATGTCCAAATATGCAAATATTCAGAAGCAGTAACTCAGAAGGCTTCTCCAAATGTCAGGTAGAGAAGAGAGGAAGAGATTTGCTGGTACAGGCTGTGATGAGGTGGAGGGAAGCCCCTGTAAAGGCAGCAGGTGTGAGGGGCTCTCTGCAGCTGGTGGGCTGTGTTTGGGAATGGGGGGGTGTCACTAGTATTCATAAAGCAGTCTTGTCAAAGACATGCCCTGAGTCTCCCTGCCTTTTCCTGCCTGAACTGCCTTTCTTGAGGATTGTTAGAGCTGTTGGCCAAAGCTTGAGGGGAGATGAAGTGTCTGAAAATTCTTGGAGTCTTTTCTTGCTTTTGCCAGAGGTAGTATTTGGAAAGGGGGATGGGGGTGTCTGTGCTTTGTGTGGTATGACAAAGCTTTATCCAAGCCTGTTTAAGAGGACAAAACTGAAAGATGCAGGCTTTGAGAGATAGCACATATAGATCTGAACTTGATAATCCTGATTCGTCCTAGTTAGCTTGAGAGAGAAATGCAGACAGGGCAGGCTTCAACTGCAGCAGTATAACAAGAAAATACTGCATTAATTTGGGCCCAGCAGGGACTGTATTAGAGAGAGAAAGTCTTTGTTCTTCTGTTGGTAAGAAAACACCATGCACTGCATGAATAAGATGCTTACAGTAACTGCCTGTATTCCTAATCAGAGCTGTCTGTTCCCTCTGCATGTGGTTTTTTAGTTTTTTTTTTAATTATTTTTTTATACTGCCCTACTTGAGACTGAGATCTCTGGACATCAGTTCTTGCCAAAATGACTGGGGATTCACACCAGACTTTCAGACTTGTGTCAGAAATAGAACCACACGTTGCTAGAAACTGCCCTGCTGTCAGACACATGCCATGCTCTGGGATAGCAGCTATACTGCTGATTATACAAAACAGTAATCAGCAGCATACAAATGGGCTAAATGTTCCCATTTTCCCAGGATGGGTTGAAATCCACTGCAGGAGCATGGCAGTAAGCTACAGTTGGAACGGCATGCTCCCTCTGCCAAGGAAACTAGCTGGATTCCCACCTGCCTGATCACCACTGGATAATTTTACAGGAGCCATCCCTCTTCAGGTGAAGAGGAAACTGAAGCATTGAATTAATTTATGCCAAAAGCCTAGCTTTTGGCAACTGGAATCTCTCCTGAGTCTAAAAGCAGCATCTGGAACAAATTAAAGGGTTTGGATTTGGTACGTGGTGAATCTGTAAAGGGCATTTGGACATCTTGTCCCTGATGGCCACTGTTTCTCCCTAGTTTTAGGGTGCTGTATGCCTCCTTTAAGTTAGTACGGTGACACAAGCACACAACAATGCTGAAGTAGTTTTTTAATTTTTGAAGTATATTAATTTTTCTTAGATTACTTTGGATATTTTTCCTAATGAGTATTTGGTTGTTGTGAGTACCTGATCTCCTGCCTCTATTTTCTTTGGTAAACGGTAAGCATAGTAGGGTCCACAGATATTTTGAGGCCTTGAGAACAGTTCTAGATGAGGTGATGTGGCACTGTCAAGAAAGTGTAGCAATGCTTCATTTCTTACAGAAAAAGCTTTACATTGGAGCACTTATCAACTGTGGTTAGTTCTTGCTCCTGAGTTTATGCAGTGAATGTACCTTTTTATAATTTTTGTTTTGTGTAATACAGGAGTGAATCTCAAATTTTTATCACACTGTTAAAATTCCTGTGACTCACCTGTTAGGCTCACTCTATCAGAGTGCTCCCTCCATAAAGACTCAGATTCAGTATCCAACAGCAAATGACAGCAAAGCCTTGCCTATGCTTGACTGTAATGTAATATACTGTTTTTTAGGTAAGTCTCTCCTATTTGTTTGCACAGGGGAGATCACATTTTTTCTGTGGCTTGCCTTGTATACTGCTGCCCCTCACGCTTGGGATTACCTTTGTGATTCAGTGGTTGAAACAACCAAAAGTCAGTAGGTGAAAAACATGCCAACCAGTTTAGATTTATCAGCTGCAGATAAGCAGGAGAGGCTGTCACACATAAACAACCCTCTTTTGCAGTCCAGGAGGCAGGGCCTTCATTGATTTGGTGAAGAATTTGGCACTGTGAGGAAACCACTGAGAAGTAAATTAGATGGGAAAATTTAAAGCCTGGTGGGAAAAGTTCAGCTGAGGTTAATTCTCTCTACTACTAGTCTTACTGAAAGCATTAATATTGATTTTAGTAAAAGATTTAAAATCTAGGTACTGAATTTAATGTTTTTGCCAGAGTACCTTGGAGGTATGAAATTGTCTCCTGCTCCTCTTTGTCATTTACATTTTAAAACTTACTAAGTACTCTCCCCTCTCTGAAAGAAGAGAAATGATGTTCAGAACCATCTTGAGTTCACATAGGTAAAGAAAGTTTAAATCCTCTCTAATGAAGCAGAAAATTAAATAGATGAGATAGTTTTATTTCATGGAGGGACCAAAATTTTAAAAGTTTTGCATGTGCACTCATAACTATGCTACCTTGGTTCTTCAGTTTGTTAGGATCTGGTGCCAGCAATACACATGTCAACATCTGGTCTTCTCCTTGGAATAACTAAGTTACACCAGATGAGTACAACAGCAAAGCTTTGACATTAAGAGGGCTTGGACAGAGTAAACAAAAAAAAAAGAAATTGTTTTCAAGTGAAATTCTTAAGTTCTTTGATTGTTTGCCCATTAGCAATCTATGCAATAAAAGATCAGAGTGCAGTTGGTGTTGTGTGGCTTTAAATAATTTAGGAGCAGAAGCAATTGCTGGAGTCTGAGAGAAAAAAAAAAAATTCCAAGAGAAGCATCTGGCTCAATCTGCCTGCCAAAAACCCAAAGTATAATGGAAAAAGAACCTCCTTTTACCAAGTGTCTAGAAGAATTTTTGCCCTGAAGAGGCATGAGTGAAACTTTTTTGCAGACTTTTATTTGGCAGCTAAAGTTGTCAATTACTTATATTCTTTAAAGGATTTAAGTGTGTGGTCAGGGAGGAAAAAGGACTGGTTACAGTGGTTGACATAGAGAACAGAAAGTGATATTCTGTAATATTAGTGCTGCATTGATGTCAATTTAGCAGTACTGTTTACAAGCTGGTGTTGCTGATTGAGCAGGGGTGGATATTGCAGATATATTTTTTAAAAAGGAACAAGTGGTATTTAAGAAAAATAGTTTATTTGCTCTCTCAGTATGTAGGAGAAAGTGTGTGAGGGGGACCCTGATAAACCTGAAACTATTCAGCAAGGACAGACCAATGTCAGGAAATTGTGAGCTAGTTAGCCTCTGTCTCCACTTTTTTTTTTTTTTTTTTTTTTTCCCCT
>VZRZ01004119.1:1332817-1349456 GCA_013398175.1 Climacteris rufus | reverse complement strand
TTTTTTTTTTTTTTTAAAGCACTGAAAAGGGTCCTCGATAGGCAGTTTAACAGAACATACCTATACTGCACTATCTGACCAGAGTAGGTTCCACACCAGAATAACCCTGTTGAGTTCCAGGGGCCATTGTAACAGAGATCCAAATCCGAGCTCACACATTTAAAGAAAAGCCATACAAAGAAGGGTTTCTATCTATAAATGCAATGTAGTGCAAGTGTGTACTGAAGTGGGCAATGCTGCTCTCTCCTACTGTACCAATGAAGGACAGGAAAAAGGTCCATAGAAATGACACTGCTTGAACTGTGACTTAGAACTGTGCAAGCAGACGTGGAGCTCGTTGCACATAAGTTCAACCTGACTTTCCTCTGCTTTGGAAGAGGCATTGTCATGTAAAAATAATTCCCTAGGTGACCAGATGGCCCTGCTTCTTTTTCTAGCAGAAGACATTAAAGTGAAGGTTACCCGTATCCCCGTACATGTTTTATTATTTTAAAATCTGTAGATAGACAGATATAAAATTTATAAAGGGTGCATCCAGTTTCATATTTAGGTTCTGGAGGCTGACATGAATACTGATTGTTTGTTCCTTCTCCTGAAATTTTAATTCATATTAACCTTGCTTGAAATGAAAAAGAGAACAAAAAGCAAACAAATTCAGATATTAATTGGGAAAATATGTTTGTCTGTGATATTTAAAAGTCTCATGTGGTCTGAACATGAGATCTAAAGCTTTGGGAATATTTCTGAAGATGCCATCATTGAATACTTTAATGCTCCTGGAGATCTCCCTGAAATTCCCCCTTATTTACTCCCATGCACAGAAAACAAAGTCCTTAATGGTTGATGGTGTCCAGATCCTTTCTGAGGACATTCTCCGTTATCAGTATTCCTTTTTGCACTGTAAAGAAATCTACAGTTTCAGGCAGTGGGCAGCTCTGAAATCTCTTAGGTCCTAATCTAAACATAGAACTTTAATAATCATCAAGCACGCTGGTCTGAATTTGCTGGTTGAAACAAAAATAGGCATTCTGAAACACCGAAGTGTTGATGCAAGTCCAACTAACATTTCGAGAAAGAGCTGTAAAACTAATTGGAAAATATTTTTCATATGTCTGCAAGAGCAATCACCTGCTTTCCCCTATGAAGGGGGTCCCATTTGAAGACTACATAGTAAGAATGTTTTCATGGCTAATTAAGACAATCAGGCTTTACTTGAATGATCTAGAAGCAGGTGTTTGGGTGTTATGTTCTGTAGTCTCTTACTGCGTTGCACTTTGCACTTCCAAGTGGATGCCTGTTACTCAAATGACACTGGAATCTGCCCAGGGCACCTTGTTACCATTGCCTACCTGCCCTTCCCTTCCCAGACAATTGCCTTTTAAAATGTAGCTGGAAAGATCAAAAGCATTATTGCTGTGAAATTAAAAGGGATAGAAATTGGCCATTTGTGTAGCAGGTTCTTTTCATGTCTGTGCATAGACTTGCCAATTACGGTTCTCTTTTCTCAGTCAGAGATGGTTAACCTGTGCTGCTTTTATCTCGGGATCTCTGACCAGGTTTCTAAAGTGATTTGTGGTCATTTGAGATCTTCCTTCATTTTTGTCACTTGTTCCTGGGAGGAAGAGTGGCCCTAATAGGAAATGTCTTGCTATTTATAGACTGTCTCGGTGTTATGTCTCCTGTAGTTGCATAGAGGAGGCAGCACACTGTCTATTTACTTGACTTTTAGACCACCTGTCTCTCAGCTTGGTTTGCTTACTATGGACTTGCTGCTGAGAATTTTTGTCTGATTTCTTTTAGATTACTTTTTTACAGCTGCATTATATTGGTCACTAGGATCTCGTCTAGCCATTTCTTTTGATGCATGTCTTGGGGTCCTGGTTACAGAACATCTAGTCTTACATGGCTGAATGGGAATGGGGATGCTTTGCATAGGATCCAGAGCATGGGTTGAGGCTGGGAGCCTCTGATGCATGCCACTATCTTATATGCTATCAGAGCAGGATGCAGCTAGAACAATTGCTTGTGACCAGCAATTGGGACTTGCTTCTGGGTACAGGAGATTGCTTCACTTTCTCTGTCTTCAGATATTCACCTACCACAGTTACATTGGCTCATATTTTTGACCTTAGTCAGATTTTTACTGCATGATAGGAGAAGATCTGAAAACTGGCAAAGCAAAAATGGGCACTTGGCTCCTTTTTTAAATGCTTAGACTGAACTCTATTAATTTGTTGATGGAGGACACTCAGCTCCAGAAATAAAGTTGTGATGTACTTGGCTAAAATTCTCTCAACTTCCTTTTATTTTACTTGATTAAATTCTAATTCACTGATAACATCCTAGAGTCTATAGTAACAGCATTAGAGGTGAAATCCTGACCCTCTTAAAGTCAACAGGGAATCCTTTACCCAATATTTTGTACTAGTTACCTCACTGTGGCTCCTGTGTCTCAAAAATAGGTCATCCTCTGACATCTTCAGTGGAGCAGGAAATAGCAGAGGGATTTCTCAGACTGGAGGGGACATGTGGGGCAGTATTCCTCTGAAATAGCTAAAGAGTATGGGCAGCTGGCTAATATTAACTTTGTGTTTGCTAACATTATAAATTTGTCATGAGAAGGTTTGTAGGGAATGGGTCTTGTCAAACGCTGACAAGTCTGTTTTCTCCTGGGTGAGAACAATTGGCAGGACATTGATGGAAAATTGAAGCTGTGTTCTGCCCACCTAGTTATGCTTTACAGTGAAATGAAGCAGGGACAAAGCTTCCCCTCTCCTGAAAGGGTGATCAGCACCTCTGGCACCATTGTGAGCTAGCCAGTGAGCTCAATGAGGACAGTGTTTTCTCTGAAGCAGATGCAGAGTGGTGTATTTGGATTTATCCTTCCCACCTATAGATTTTTAGGCTTGACCCTAAACACCTTATATTCTTCTCCTTTATGTGAACTACCAGACTATGAACGGCATCAGCAGCAATGCAGATGGTATATCCTGGTCTGATGCTACATGTGTGGTAGCCCCTGGAAAAAGGCAGGGCAGAACATTGTGGTGGCAGTTGTGTTGCCACAACTTTAATCTGACAGAGCTGTAAGGGAACAAGGAATCTGACTTCAAACAAGAAATCTTATTTAATTCTCGTATTGTTTCCATGTCTGTATAATCTTTTCATCCTCATAGTTGTGCCCAGGAGAACAGAAAACCACTCTCAGTGGTGGGACCTGACCTTTATGATCTCTGGCTCGTGCTTCTCAAGCTGTGAATTCCCCCTGAATGAATATACCTCTTATCTTTCTGTTCATGGCAAACCAAAAGCAGTGACAGAAACAAATGACTCTAAACAAATGCATATTGTTAGCCAGGCCAGTGGTGTGCACAGTAAGAACCAACATTTAACTGGCACATGCCAGCAGACAAATTCATCATACTTTGAATTGACTCACACTGTAGCCTGTGCCTCTGTGTCAAGGCATCCCATGCTGCCTGAGACCTGTTGAGGGAACAGAATTAATTTCTGCAATAAATTCTTACTCAAATAAAGGTGATACCAAAGCTTGTATTCAATATCTAATTAAATATTTTCTTAATGCATTATACCCATTTATAGAACGTGAAGCCTGACTTTAGTCTCCTGGGAGCAGGCCAGTAAAGAAGAGCATTACAAATATTTATTTACTTCTCTTGTCCCTCACTGGCTTTATTTTAATGGGTGTGCAAAAACACATGAAAGCTACGGGCGAGGAAAAGCCCTCGGGAAAACCCTTTGTAACAGGATGAATTGGAAAAACAAACTCTAGGGTGCTCATTTGCCATGAATCGCTTTTCAAATCACGTGCGGAAAATGAATGAGGCGTCTGTGAATCTAATTCCCTTTGTCCCAGTTGTAAAGCAGATCAGCACAATAGGAGAGGCATACGGCCAGCAAAGCAAGAGGCGGAAAGCAGGCACCATTCAGTGAATTCATTTTCAGTCAATTCCAGTGTCACTTGCTCCTTTTCTTCTCTACAGATTTAAAGAACAAACAAAACCCTGTGATCCCTGGGAAATGCCTCCGGTAAGGGCTGCCGCTGAAGTCTCGCTAAGCACAGTGGCAATGGCAGAGAACATGAATCCTTCCCACTGTCACACTGGGTCCCTTGTCACTCCAAGTGGGAGGACAGAAAGCACATCACCACAGCCTCATCGCACATTAGGAAAGGAGCAGATGAGTGCATCGAAGAGTCTGTTTTATCCCAGGGGTGAAAAAGATAAAATCTAGGGTCTTCCTCTTTTTTTTAACCTAACTTCAAGATAAAAATCGGAGTTGTCTCTTTCATGCTAAACTGGGTTTTTGACAGCTGTTTATTATTCTGAATTAAGTTACATTATTTCCTTTTTATTATCCTCTACATACAGCTACTTTTGTGTGTGTATGTGTGTGAATCAAAACCAGGTATACTTGAAAGACTAAAAATATTCTAGATGCGAAACCCAGTGCAGGTTTGAGAGTGTAACCCTTCCATTCATTGCCTGGTTTATAAGCGTCACTCACCGCATGAGAACAACTTTGTTGAGCAGCTAAAAGGAAAATGGAAATTAAAAAAAAATCTCACCACAGCTTTTGTAATATATTTCCAAGTTGTCCTCTTTGCAGACTGTGTGCGTAGGCCATTCTGTGCTGGCATTGATGTAAAGCAGGACTAAGATGAGAAGAACATATGATGTCTTCATGGTGGTGGTGGTAGTTTGCAGGATCACTTGTCTCTTGCTAACACTCTGGAGGGAGGTGTTCCTTCCTTTCTCCAGGGGCCAGAGGAGTTACAACATTTGTGTCTGCAAAAGGGTTAAGTGAGCCAGTGCTGCCTCAGCTTCCCACAACGTGGGATAAACAAGAGGCTAATCAGAACTGGAGGGTGCTGTTTCCGTGTGCTTAGACTTCTGCTTTCTGCTTGGTGTTAAACTAATGACAAATGAGCTAATCACACCTACTCACTGCCGGCATAGTCCTGCCTCAGTGCCTGCTGGAACAATGCAGCAAGCTGTTTATTCCTCCTCTTGCTGCCAGTTTCTTCTCTTGAAGTCAAAGCATTTGGGGCAAGACTTCACACAGGCTTATTTTGCAGCCTTCTGTCTGCAAAAGAGGTTTCAATCCAAATTGTCCCATCTTAATCACACAAAGTCAGCCCAAATTTTGGAAGATGAACAGTTCGGTCTCCTTTTTTCCTAGTAAGAAATATCTGGTCTGGAGAGGAGGGAGATATGTCTGATAAATCTGACACCAAATAAACAAGTCTTGAAATTTTCAGGAATTAATTCTTTCTACTTGACTATGCTAAATCCTGCATTTACATTAATTTTGTTCAGGTTCTTGGGAATGCACTATTTAGCAATACAGCCAATCTGGTAAACCTAGACTTAAGTTTTTTCCTCCTGTCTTCCTGGTTATTTAACGGTCCTCTAGTGAAACCGTGCATTTGTTATTTGCACTAGTTCTTTTAAAACTGTGTTTTATGCAGAAATTAGTGGCTGTTGCAGATGGCAGAGAATGCTCAGTAAGGAAAGGAGGGAGGGTTTCTTCATCTCCAGTAAAATTCCCTGATTCAGTTTAAGATCCAGGGCTGGAATAGAATTTCAGACTGCAGTTGCCAAAAAGGTCTTTTCTGGACAGAGCACCAACTGGAAAAATGCTACAAGTTAAATTCAATCCTAAAGCAAATGGCTGCAACAGTCTTCTCGGAGCTGGAGGCAGGGAGAAAATGGCTCTGTAGCATGACAGAGTTGGGTAAAAGATCACTGGCCATCTGAGTCTTCCTTGCTCTGAAGACTGTAAGTATCATTTGCTCTGCCACTGTGTAAAGCTGCAGAGGAGAAAACCTATGTTCTTTAGTAAACAGGAAAGATAATTATGAAATAATGCTAAATGGTAGAGCTGTTCCTCAGGCAAAATTCTGGCTTCAACAAAGGTAATAAAAGTAATCCCACAGATTAAAGAAGGAGCCAAGATTTCAACCACGATGTATTAAATTTAAAAACCAATCCAGTGCAATCCAAGAGACCTTGCTTTAAATAATAAGGCTTGCTTCATATTTTTGGATACTATCATAATGGTAAATTTTATGTCCAGGGCCAGAGTGAGAATCCAGGCAACTGTCCTTAGGCATGGAACATATATGAGTCACGTAATGAGATTTGAATTACAGATCTGTCTGGTTTGACTGGACTCGGGTTGTACCCTGCTGATAGTTGACAAAGCAAGAGCAGCTGAAAAAGGAATAGTAAGGAGAGACAACGTCTAGGATTACTGTAATGCATTTAAACTAAAATCACCTAAAATAGAAGTCCCTTCCCACATAGGTCTACAAATTTGTTTAGCACTTTATTACAAAATGCAAAGTACTTCAGGTCAGGACCTTGAGAACAAAACCACCAGATTTTTTTTTTTAGGAAAGACATCATGGTCCTTCACTTTAAATACTAGGCTAGTGCTCAATAGCAATGAACAAAGCAAATGAAAAGACAGGACAAATACTTCAAAGAGAGGCCCACCGGGGCTTATTCAATAAACAAGCCAAATCAGGATCAGAACCTGTCTTGAGATGAAAATCATTGGAAGCTGCAAAAATACATCAGAGAAAGCATACGTGCTTGGCCTGCTTTTACTTGTCTCTGCATGCCTGCTTGTCCACACTGCTGGGAACAGGTTACTGGCTTAAGTGGAACTTTGATCTGGACTGGAATGGTTTACCTGGACTATGGGCTTTTTCTTTACCACCCTTCCCTCTGCCTGCCCCATCGTGTTGGAACAGTGTTGCCATCAGTTGTGGCTTTTGGAGTCTGACTCCAAACAATCTGTCCTCTTGGCAGAAAGCAGCTTGTCTGCAGATATCTAGGTGTCTTTGCTTTGCCTTGCCTTGCAGAGATTTCAGTCTAAGCAAAAGCAGATAGGCTGGGAACATGGAACAACACTGGACTTGTGGGATACAAGTCCTTCTGCTTCACTGGAAGTAGGATGCCTGGGGTAGATTTGACAGAAACCAAATAGGACTTGTAGCTGAGCTTGGGAGCTCTGATATACACAGGCACTGTTCCCCTGTCTGGTGCATAGACTCTTGCTCTTTCAACACAGCTCCTTCATCCCTATTTTTTTGGCAGTGCTCCTGACACTGACTCAAAATGACAAGTCATAAGACTTTTTTGTGAGTGCGAGCTTGGAATGTGTGTCTCAACAGGTTTTGGGTAGCCAGTGTTCTGAGGGGAAAGAGCCGTGATATAGCTAATGTTTTGGAAAGCCCTGCTGTCACTTCCTCTTTGTCCCACCATGTTGTTCTTTCTCAGTGGGAAGGTAATTTTACTTGGAGTGGTTCAAGTTTTGCAATGTAGACACTGTTTTGCCATTTCATTCCCTGTGTAATCCTTGTATCTCCTAGAAAAAGCTTAATTACCAACTCCATATGTTATGAGAACTACTTTGCCTTCAAACGGCCGAAGCCTGTGGGATGAGAAACTACATCTAAATGAAGTGGTATCTGTGCTGGCAGTGGGAATCCTGTTTTGGCACATTGCTTAGCTGTCCAACAAGCATGTTTCTTTATCTTGCTGATTGAAGGCTTTGACCATGAAGATAAACAGCTCAAAAATATCTGTAAAGAAATTTATTTACCCAGAGGGGCAGTGGCTTCATATATCTAGAGCACTCTTCACCTTGTTCTGATGTTTCTGCCATATTACAGCGTGAAAAAACCTCTTGTTCCTTATCAATAAGATTATTTTATCTGTAAAGTAATTGGGAAGAGTGAAAAGATACAAGGCAGGCTGATAAGCAGATAATGTTATATTAATGTCTGTAACTTTGGTTGTGTGATACAAGATGCTGATATAACTGCTGATGTAAGTAATTTACCCCACCAGCCTCCAAATGACTGGTTTGTGCTCACACAGCATCCTTGACCTTGAATTGTTTTAATTACTCTCTGTGGGTTCCCTGCAGAGGCTTAGGCAGTCATGGGGCTTGGTGGTCCAGAGGGGCCTCTTGCTTGCACTCACAGCTGCACCTACACTGTGACTTTTGCCAGGATAGTTATGGGGATGTTGTTTTTCCTATACTCTCAGCCAAGTAGTTGTGTTTGCAAAACTTTTCAAATGTAGACCTGGATAGTGCTTCACCTCAGCAATGGGGTTTCCTCTTCAGAGTTTGTTTTATTTAAAGATTTTTTTCCCCCTCTATTGAGCTAGTCCAGTAGAATTGAGTCCTAACCAAAGTTTAAGTTCTTTCTTTCAAACCAAAATCTTTTTTTCTTGCCTTTGGCATCTCTGTGTGCCTGTATCATACAATGAAATGTTGCCAGAGGGAAAACTTCATATTAAAAGCTTCACTGATTTATCTTCCTTTTCCTTGCAATTCACTCTGAACGAAAGCTTTCTGCTTCATATTTCTCAGCATGGATCTCCTGCTAGTCAAAGACAATGAATGAAAACTTCTCAGCAAACAGACAAGACTTTTCAGAGGTGATACCTTTTCTCTCCATAAAAGTCAACATTTCCTACTGTGCTTGTAATAGTGTATTTAATATTTTAGCTCAAAAAGAATAGGGCCCAGAAAGGCAATACAAGCTAATGTGCCACCCCTTACCCCCTCTCCCGCTGAAAGAAGGTGAGTGTTGTTTTCTAGGATTTCCAGTGCTGGGGATGTTTGAGGGGCTATGCCCTCAGCAGTGTGCCTGATGGGGCTCATGTACCCTGTAAGCCCTGCAGAAGCAGAAACCAGCAGAGCCTGAGGCCCCCAAGGGTTCTTCCTTCCATGGGCTGGGAAAGGTTCTGGGACCCATCAACCCTGTTGGCTGCCAACCCAGCACCGGGAATGGGCACTCAGCTACTCCAATCACTCCTTTAACGAAAAGGGAGTAGTCAGTGTTATGGAGAAAAGGAAAGAACTATCTTCTCTCTATCATTTATATTAAATGTTCAGAAAACTAAGTTTGTGTGTAGTTACTACTTTTCAGGACTCCATCTGGAGTCTACAGCCTGTGTGACAGACTAAATTTTCCTGGCTCATCTGCTGCCAAGTGAGAGGGTGTGCGTTTGCACCAACATACACACCTTGGGCCACACAGCTCTAATAGATGTGTGTGGTGTAAAGCCTTCCCCTCTCATTAAAAACTAGTCTTTCCTGGGGTAAATTGGTGGGCAGTCATGGAAAAATGGTGAAATTAAGCTGCTGTCATGAAGCAACTACGTTCCTCATGTTCGGAGGAGGGCCACAGAAATGATCAGAGGGATGGAATGCGTCTCCTATGAGGAAAGGCTGACAGAGCTGGGATTGTTCAGCCTGAAGAAGAACAGGCTCCAAGGCCATCTTATGGCAGCCTTTCACCAGTTAAAGAAGGCTTAAAAGAAATATGGGGACAGAGTTTTTAGTTATGTCTGTAGCAATAAGACAAGGGGCGTTGTTTCAAAACTCTAAGAGTAAATTTAGATTAAATATAAGGAAGAAATTTTTTATTATGAGGTTGATGAAAGACTGGAACAGGTTACCCAAAGAGCCTGAAAACAGGTTAGATCTGGCCTTGAGCAACCTGATCCAGTTGAAGATGTACCTGCTTATTGCAAAGGATTGGACTGGTTGACCTTTGAAATTTCCTGAAACCATTCTATGATTCTAGAGCAGGAAGGTGGGTTTTATATACTATCACTCTGTCATTTGTGTGCATGCAAGGAGAAAATGTAGAATGAGTTTGTTCTGCTGCTCTCTGAAGAGGACAGGCACAATTGTGATGTACTTAAGGTGACATATGTCCAGAGAAAGTGACTGAGAGTTTGGGATGTTACTATTGGAATAATATTGCTGCATTTGTCAACTCGTCCTCAGTGTGCACCTTTGCAAAAGGGAACAGGAAGGAGGAAAGCAGACTTAGCAACACTCAGAGCAGAGGCAATGACACGTGCATACATTTATTTGGGGTTTACACCATGTGTTTGTGATGCAAATGTACATGGCCTAGGGCTGAAAAGAAATTCTGGCCTTGGAGTCATGTGGTCTCCACAATCATAGTCGGGGTAGAAGATTAAAAAAAACAGCTTTGGTAAAAAAAAAAAAAAAATCATTTGCTTCTGCTTCTCCCCTCCTCAGTTCCACCAACCAGTCTCAGTAGCTGTGTGGAGTTATTGCTGTGGCAGTTGGGTTTTGAGGTGGGTGGGAATTTTCTAGTGAATACTGTTCTCTTCAGAAAATACCACTTCACCAAATCCAAAGCTTCTTATGAAAGTGCTGGTACAATGTTGTGGGAATGTACATTACCAGCAGAGGAATTTTCTCAGCATCACGACCAAGCACTGCAGTTAAAGGAAAACTCCACTTCCAGAATAGCCTGTATAGGTTAAGGGACTTTTTTACTTCTTGAGAGGCTGGAGTTCAAAACACGAGGTCTTCTTCTGGGCTAAGAGATTCTGCCCTGCCATGGAGGTTCAGATGGGAGAAGCTTTGAAACCTCAACTTCAGGTGTTTTATGATGCTGTGCTCTCCCTTTGGTGGACTGCCTCTCAGTGCACAGCTTTGGTGAGGCACCTTTAATTAGCTATGGAAACAGCCTCTGGTTTAGAATGAACTTGGCAGGTCTCATTACGTCAGAAGTCAATGTCTCACGTGTTACCTCATGACTGTGGTTGTGAGCAGGTATTCAGCCAGGCAATATGTTTAAATTGGTGTTGAATCAGGATCACAGTGGATCAATGGCCTCTCAAAACCCAGTTGCCCTCTTGGGCAGACTGAATTTGTTTGCTGACACTGAGGTGCTGGAGAGTAATTTTGGATCAATGCAGATCGGTGCATGTTAGGCGGTAAGGAACAGCACACCAGGACAGTTGGGTTGAGTTGTGTGGTGTCTGTCTGTTTTTGTAACTCTAGTGGAAATTTTCTCCATTTCTGGTGAAAATGTTTCTCCACCCTGGCTAATGCAGTTTCCTCTATTTTCATGGGGAAGTGACTCTGTAGAATAAGCTCAGTTTCCTGCCTAGGAAATCCTCACCAATGTCCAGGCACTCCTTTCATAAAACACCCTGGGACCTTGTGACAGAGCAGACTTAGCCAAGGACTAGTTAATGTTTGATCTAAGGAACAGAGTTTCTGGCTCTACAGACAAATTCTGTTTACAGGTGCCTCAACAGGGCAGGAAGTGATATCTATAGATATCAAGTATCTACAGCCAAATGCACACAGTGCAGTGGTGTGAAATTTCGTAGTTGCACAAGAGTTCTGTTGGGGAACTTGGCAACTCAGCAGGGTTTTGGATTGAACAATCATCTGCAAGCAGGGACAGAAGTCCAAAATAGCTGTCCTTGTGCTTCTGGATCACCTAGCACTGATAATGTTCTAATTGGTTTCCACAGAGACCTGACATGAAATCTTTAAAAATGGTCTCGTAATCATCCGCTGGCAGATATGTAAGGAAGTGTCTGTTCACAGAGACAACTGTAAAAGGGAGAGCAATTGAAAATGGAAGTCTCTTACCAGCAACAGACATTGTGAACAAGCAGCTTGGTCTTTCCAGGCAAGAAAGCAGGGCTTAAATTAGGCAAGAATTTGAGATTACATTGACCTGCTATGCCATTTATTCCCTTTTGGTACCTGAGTGTTCCCTAACCTGTGTTTCTCTCCTCTCTGTTGTGACTGATGGGTGATGATGTTGGATTTGTTTGGATGCATGGAAAAAAGGAGGCAGAGGAACTACAGCTGAAGAAAGACTAATTTTAACTGAATTCTCATGGATTTTAGGAGTGAATTTCAGACTGGTCAGCCTACTGCCAAGAAGTTGTGAGTCTGATGCAAATGGATTTCATAGCTACTGCTGACGCTCTCCCAGGTACATACTTCCAGAAGTGTGCTGAGGGAGTTTGCGGTTGCTCTTAGTGAAGCTATTCCTGAGTTTATCCTGCTGTTTTCCAACTGCAGAAACACATGGTTTCTGAGTGTCCCCTAGTCATCAGCATGGTGCCAACAATGAGAAAGCAGGGAGGTTGCTTTCTCAGTGACTTGTACTGTTTCAAATGCTGCTTCAGTGGAAGACATCAGTCCCTCCTTGTTGAGCATTACAGGAACTGTGCAGGGCGAGCTTGGCTGCTGCAACTGAATCTAAGCTGGAGAGAAGAGAGGAGAGCCTGATACAGGCTGCTTCCTCCTCCGTGGGGAAGAAGGATGTGCTACATCTATCCCTTCCTCAGGCCCTCAGGGGACAGAGGTTATACAGGGATGGCTTCAGCTGAGGTGGAGGGTTCAGACTTGCAGAAGTCTGAGTCCTCTGCTCTGTCTTCCAAGAGTGCCAGTGCAGTGAGCTATTCTCCATCCTGCTACCTCAGCCAGGCGTTCCAGCAGGCACAGGTTGGTGTGGATTGCATCTGATGTGAGGGTGGGATGGAACTGACTGCAATCTGTGACGGGAATTTGCCAACAAGGCAGCAATTATAGATATGGGATTATATGTATCATGGACCATTGCCACATCTCTAATGTTTCTAGAGGGAATGACAGGAGCCATTTTAGGATGAGGCTGCTACTCTCCATGTCGGGGATCCTTCCCTACATGGGAAGATTAAGAAGTCCAGAAGCAGACAGCTGTAATCTGTGCATTACCCCTGGTTCCTGCTGAGACAAAACAATGAGAAAAGCAGCTTCTCTCAGGGGTGCCAAGCAGCAGGACAAGAGGCAATGGGCAGATACTGATGTACAGGAACTTCCACCTGAACATGAGTAAGAACTTCTTTACTTTTTGAGTGTCTGAGCACTAGACCAGATTACCCAGAGAGGCTGAGGAGTCTCTTTCTCTGGAGACACACAAAAGCCATCCGGACACAATCCTGAGTAATGTGCTGTAGGGAGTCCTGCTTGACCAGGCAGGTTGGACTAGATGACCTCCAGTGGTGCTTTCCAAACTTAACCATTCTGTGGCTCTGTGATATTTGGTCTAGTCCTGGTCTGATATCCCATTACAACACTGATACCACTACTGTGCCTCTTCAGGGAGCCAAACATATTTTCTTTAATAAGAGTTTTTTAGGGATGGGGCAAGTAATATATTGCGGTAGACTGCTTTTTCTCAATGGGTGTTCAGAGAGCATCATCTGGGAGAGCTTCCAGCTCATTCTACCTTTTGTTTCCTTAATAGAAGTCTGTATGGATCAGAGCCATAAGGTATTTCTAGTATGCAGATTGCCAGAGATCTGAAATTAATATAGGGACCTTCTTGTCCCAAGAGACCAGTGTGGCTATGGATAGCTTACTTCAGAAAAACCTATCTATCTGCTTTTGCATGATAGCTTTTCTTCCCAAACAGACAAATATAGTCTTTCTGAGTTAGCAAGGACATGACAGTTTGGACTAGCTAAGCCAGATTTGGACGTTGCCAAGATGAAAAAGTGGGATTTTTTTTTTTTTCTAGAGTTTCCTCTGGCAGAGAAAGTTTCACTAGCATTTTTGGTCAAAGCCTGTCTGACTCTGTTTCCTAGCAAAAACGTGCTCATCTTTCCTCCCACTTCTGTCACAGTCTCTCCCAGAGGATTGTGGTGGGAAGAAGCAATTGCATTGGTTTTTGAGGACTTGGTTTGCTGTGAGCATCCCAGCCTGCTCTCCATGCTGTCTGGAAAGAATGACGTGAGGAAATAGGATCTCAGAGCCTGGGGAGAAGCTTTGCAGACCACCTGGCTTTCAAATTCCTGGCACTGCTCAAACTTGTCTCTGTAGGAAATCCATGTTCTAAGTCAAGCTCAGGTCACATGAGAAAATGAATTTGGCAGGAATATTATGATTCCCTACTGATCTGCCAACAAATCCACCCCAAGCATCTTGCTCCATAGCTCTACTTAGAACAGAGCAGCACAACTGACAGCCCAGTGTAGAAAAGAAGTACTTATAGAAGTGCCTGGAGGTGGCTTGTGCAGGCTCTCCCATGATCCAATGCTGCTGCAAGCTGACTTCCCCTAGCACTGCATTCGCCTTTTGCAGAAAAATAGAAGGCAAGGGCTGAGGAAGAGCTTGAAAGCAAAAGAATTAAGGTGGCAGAAAAAAAGACATTCCTTCTTCTCAGTGTTCCATGTTCCCACTGTCCTAGGAAGACCTCAGTTCTCCTGAGTGCTGTTTAGCCACTCAAAGTGTACAAATGTAGGGACAAGTCATATTTCTGGGCCCACCTGACCTCCTCTGACATCATTAGTAGCAACTGGTGAGACGTTTCTGTTGCATTTAAGTGCTGTCTTGTGCATTGTTTTTCCCAAAATAGCTTCAGAGCAAGGTGCATAAAGAAAATGAAATTCAAAATGACTTTGGCACAATTATAGTAGAAATAAGCAGCTGTTGAGTTTAATGCAGATGCCATGATGGGAAATATAATATCATTTTCTCTTCTTTTTCTTGTCTTCTCTGTTAAGTCCTCTATTATCAACTTTATATGGGATGTTCAAAAATTTTATTGCATTGAGCATATTTGGGAATAGGGAGGTCTCTTTATTACAGAAGGCAGAGATTTTTGAGCTGGGTTGTCAACAACTTGCAGTGCTTTGACATCCATTCAAGGTGACTGGATGATATGCTTGGTACAGAAATGCCCCTTGGGACAGTATAACTGGAAACAATGCTTGTCGGTTCAGGCCACAAATTAGTGAAAATTAGATGCCTTAAATTAGATATGTAATTCAATCCTTCTACATGCATAAACACAAACAGAGCTATGGAAAGTCCTGATTTTCAGAGTTGTTGCTGTCAGGTCTAGCTGTGGGCACTCAAGGTTGAAACTGTGAACTGAGGTGTTTCCTAGAGGAACTGAGTAATCACACTTTTGAATAGTTTTCTTTAAGTTTGTGAATATGACTGTGTGTGTGTTTATTTGCCTATTTATTTCTGAATCTTATATAAATGTAAGACATATTTACTTATAGGAGATATGTATGTATAAACAAGTAAGTATAAAAACAACTAAACGTATTATTTGTATGCATTTATATTTAAATTACCTTAGTTCTGCTAGGAGACAATTTGAAATACTTAATTATTCACCAAAGTGGAGAACACACAGAAGAAAAATCTTTTAAAATCCAGGTATGAGAAAAGCAACTGAGACTGATGGCATAGGTCCCTCCCCTGGTAATCATGGAAATAGCGTGGGTATGGCTGTAGTCATTGCAGCACTGTGAGTGCAACAGCATTTTGCTTTCCTTCAGATTGTCTTATCCGGTGCTCTGTTGTCTTTAGGGGGGATAGGTGAAGATGACAGGCAGGAACCTGAGAGCAGAAGTTGTGAAATGCCTGAGGTCTGAAGTCTAGGAGCTGAATTCTCATCTGTTATTTTTGTGTGTGTTGGGACTATATCTGCTCTGTGATTCTCAGGGGATCGAAGCAGCTCTGGTGAGTTAGTGGGAAATGCTTCTGCTCCCAGTTTGCACTGGACATGTATGTGAGCAGCAAGAGAAGGCAGCAAATATGCTGAAGGAGCCAAGTTATTTCAAAGGCAGCCTTTGGTGAAAAAGCACCTGCCTGAGACTGAAGGAGGCATCCACCTCCGGGGGAGGTGGATGCCAGCAGTGCCTCAAAGGGTGTTTCTACTCTGGGATTAGTTTTCAAGGTAAACACGTCAATATGCCAGTGCCCTCAAAAATTGAATAGGCTGAGGGAGGGAATCAAGCCTTGTACTCCGTGCAGACAGGCACTCTGGATACCTGGTGACCTGTTAAGGAGTCAATTAAACTGTGTAGTTAGAGCTGAGATACACACAGCTGTCAGCAAAGGAAAGGACAAGACGTAAAAGACTTGCATGGCAGGGGGAAGGAAGCACATTGGAAGCTTTCCTTTATCCCTCTTCTTGGATGTGTCTTGCTGCCATTGAAGCTTCTCTAGCAATTTTGGACTTGGATTTTCCCAGGAGGGTCTGTGGGCCCTCCCTGCTGGGAGGGTTGGGAGAAGAGAGAGGAGGGATGGCCAGGTCTGCCTGGAGATGTCCTGGGTGCTTCCACACATCTATTTCCTGGAGTGCCACCTGATGGTGCTGTTTGTTCAAGTTCCCGGCCGCCGAGGGCCCCCTGAGCCTGCAGAGCTGTGTGTGGACCTGCATGTAGATCTGGCTTATCACAGGGCGTTTAATTAATAAATAAATTATAAAAAAAGGGCTGCATCGCCCACCTGGCTCTGGCGGTGGGAACTCACCTCTCTGTGAGGCCCTGGGGCAACGACAGATGGGTTTTTTAAGCTCAATTTCAAGAAAGTGCCTTGGAAAAGGTCTGGGGGAGGCCAGGTCTGGGTGCCTCTGCATTTTGCGGAGCTGACGATGGCTTGCTAGGTTCTCCTAGTTTATTTTGCATTCTCCTCACAGTTTCCATTGTGGAGCTTTCCCGTACAAGGATTAACCATCACAAGCGGTGCAGTGCAGCTCTGGCAACCTCCCTGGAAATCACGCATCCTGAATAATGATGAGTGCTGAAAGCAGGACAGAAAATCCACCCTTCTGCTCCTTAAATCAGCACTGGCTAACAGCACCCCAGAAAAAGAGCAGTGCTAGGTGACACCCCCATTCCAGTAGCCTGACCCCCTTGCAAACCTGGCTCAGTCTCTACAGGGGCTTACACTGAGGCATGCAGGCAAGACAAGAAATGTTAACTGTGGTGATGCTGCTGCCCAGCACCACTGCTGG
>VZRZ01004119.1:1305308-1332768 GCA_013398175.1 Climacteris rufus | reverse complement strand
TGCCCATTTGCTCTGGAGGGTACAAGGTTGTGTTATTCCTTTTAGCGACCAAGACCCGCAGTAAAGGGCTAGCAGTGCTTTGTAGTGTAGGTGCAGGGGATAGAGGTGATGAACAACCAGGACCAGCATGTGGGGAAAAGAAAACAGCTCAGACTCCTGCCTTGCCTGGTTCACTTTCTGCTTGTGACAGAGGGCAGGAAGTAATACTTAGCCCAGGTTGCCCCACTTGCTCCTGCCACAGGCAGCACCACCAGTGGGTCCTGCTGAAGTGAACAGACTGACTTCTCAATTGTTTCTCACTGCCAGGATGATGAGTCCAACTAGATTTCTTTTTGTTTGTATTTGCTGCTTGTTTGTGCTGACAAAACACATGCGTATTTTGTAGTTGCCTCATTTCAGCTGGTTGCTGTTCCATTTTAATGTGAGGTGCTTCGTCGGAGGTCATTTACTCAGTATGTTGCTGGGCCATTTACAAATATGAACTGATGAATATTTCATCGTCGTTCACCAGGAATTCTGTTGAAGTGTAGAGTTTCATGGCAGTGAGTCAGTATGTGATGCACTCAACCTGAAATCATTTCCTTGCAGCATCTCTCATCAGGCATGCTTACTGCTGACGTTGGAAGAGGGAGGAATACATATATGTATTAATACAATAATACTCTGTATCTCACCTTGATTCTCCTTAAATATCCCTGGAATCAGAGTTGCTGAGAGAAGGGGCTCTTTCAATGAAATAGCAAGAGCAGCCATCTCTTCCCATTCACTCTAAGTGCAATATCCAGTCTGCCTTTCCTTCCCGCAGTGCCACACCTCCGGGAGGGAGGCTCTGCTGGAATCAGAGACTCCCTCTTTAGAAGAAACACTTGCAGCAGCAGAGTAGTAGGTGGTGAGACCAATTTATCTTGCTGCAAAACATTCTAATGGGAGCAGGGCACAGTGTACAGGGTACACATGCCTGTGTTAATGCCTGCTTGAGACTGCAAAGAGTCTGGAGCAATCGTTCTGCAGAGGGAGACCCAAGTGATTTGTCTCAGAGTCCAATGATGATTCAGGCACCAGCATCATTAGGTGTTTTCTCACTGAACCAAATAAAAAAGTAAGGGCTGGGATGGAGTACCAAGGTTGACAGTAGTGCCTATAAAGGTAGTTTACCCAGCAGCTGAGAAGGAGGGTGTTGCTCTGTTGATGGTGGAGTGGCAGCAGAATGTCCCAGCTGCATGATGCAGGTGTGCTGGTGGCAATGCCTCCCTCCTCACCTGCTGACTGAGGAAAAGCCAGTGGGAAGGCTTCTCCTGTAATGGTGGTGTTTGCACCACTGTGAAACTGTATTGCAGTCCTGGATTTTCTGGACTGTGTGGTTTTCATAGTGATTAAATTCTCACACTGATGACCAGTGCTGTGGAACACTGTTTCACTCGTGAGAAAATAATCCAGCCAATGAGGTCCTGTAAGCACCCAAGCTTCTTTAGCCCTCTACCTTGATGGTGTTGGTGGTGACTCTGGGAGCCTGCCAGTGACGAAGTATATTGTGACTGTGTCAGATAAAGCAGAGGGAAAGAAAGCCGTGTGTACCTGAAAGCTGTTTCCATCTCTGTACTCTCAGAAATCTCTCTCTGATGCCCAGACCCCAGGGATGGGCTGTAAAATGTGCCTGCTTTTCATTTAATGCTGGCTGGTTTTCTGCTGCTTCTGAGATAGAGTGAAGGAGAGAAGTTGTGAATAGACCAAATTTGGTAGCTGTGTGGGAAGTAGAGGGTCATCTTGACATATGCAGAGGAGAAAAGTTGGTACCAGGCTCCATAACTCCTCTGAGTGAAAAAATGAGAGGGACTCCTCATCTTTTCAC
Source organism: Climacteris rufus (assembly GCA_013398175.1). NCBI lineage: Eukaryota > Metazoa > Chordata > Aves > Passeriformes > Climacteridae > Climacteris > Climacteris rufus. Next base: position 1,330,919 of record VZRZ01004119.1, on the reverse strand, counting down.
TTTTCCATCTCAGCTTGTCTATCTTAATATGTCAATATTGATATTAATATGTCAATATTGCAGTTTGCCTGGCACAGTGTGTGCCTGTGCAATAAGCCATCTGATGCTGTACTGCAACAGCCAGGTCCTGCAAACCTGGCTGGAAGCTCTGCTTTGTGTGAAGCTCGTGTCATACACTGCACAGAACAGAGGTAGAATCTGGAAAGTGGGAACATGTGGACTTAGCACTGCATGCCTTAGTCTGCTGACTTTTTTGAGACTGAGCAAGAGTTTTGTGCTGGTGATGCTGTCTAGACTTTGCTATTCAAAGGGGTCTGCTATGTACTCTTGTTACATAAGCTAGCCCACAGCACCAAACTCCTGGAACAAGAATTTAATGTTAATGATCTATACAGATTTTGTTTTAGGGTACTTTTTGTTTTGTTTTGAAGATTCTGTGAAATCTGTAGAGACTGAAAGTCTGTAGAGCACGGGCAGCCTACCACTGTGCTATTCATATCTGCTTGTGTATGTAGAGATGTACGGTATGCTTTCACTTGTGTTTTGACTTAGTTTCTGGAAGAACACTCCGAGAGGTTTGGGTATCCTAGGTACAATGTCATAGATTCCCCTCAAAAGGGCCCAAACGCACTGAAGACAGTGGAAACATTCGCTGATAAAGTGGGGTTAGGCTGGGATGTACTTTTTGTGACTGGAAACTTTAATCGCCATCCTGACAGATGCTTCATCAGACAGATGTCTGGGAAAACAAACCTTTCTGACTCCTTCAAACCCCTCTGTGCTTCATGTCTACTTTTTATGAGTATGTTTTGGAAGGTTTTTGTTTGTGTTTTATTAACTTTAAACTTGGCTTATATCTTCATGTTTTTTAAGGCTCATACCCTTATGATACAAAGTGCTCATTGAAACCCAGCCTGTAAAAGGAGGATAATATCTGGAAGTTAGATGTATGGAAACTTGATGCCAATATTCATGATATGCAATGAAAGCAGGCAGTGTGGAAGAGAATGTGAGGGCGTCCTAGACTCCATCATAGTCTTTATTGGGCTTCTTAGTAGATTTTTTAAAAGTATACTTGGATTTTTAATTTGACAAAATGTAATGACAGAATGAAACTGATTCTGTAGCCAGTTTTTACAAAACAGCTCGATTAACCTGTCGATCTTTAAAATACATTTAATAACTTTTGGTAGAATGAGACTTCTTTTCTGTGGGGGTGCAGGCATGTGTGGGTGGTTACTGAGAATACATGGTACTCTAATCACTTCTCACTGTCTCTCTTTCATTCTCTCTTTCTGATGCACACAGATATTATGGGGCAGAATTTGCCACTTCTGTCAACCCAGAAATAAACAGGACTAATCATAGGGCAAAACATGACTTACTACAGATACAAGTGACAGAAATTGTACCTGAATGGTCATTTTTAGCAACACTTGGTTAGTTTTCAAAGTGCAGAGCAAATTAATGAACTTGTATTAGGCTCTAGGAGAAGAAAGAAGAATGATTGGCATTCTAGAGCAACTTGGTGAAGGGAGGGCAATTACAATGGAAATTGCTATTTAAGGCAGTGTCTAAATTTTGGTTCAGGGTAGGTTTTCTCAACAGCATAGCTGACATTTCCAGTATTTCACACTATGATTTTACACTACTTCAGCCATGAATTAAGCTCAGACTTTGCATGAAAGCGTAAATGTAGCAGATTTCACTTTTTTACTTAAAAAGTAGATACTGCATCTCTCTGTGTCACCCATTAGTCACTTTTCTCACCAGATATGGTTACTGTATGCTCCGTCAGTCCCTCTGTCTCCTGATGTCTTTGTTTGTCCATCTCTTAAGGAAGCCTGGACTGTGAGAACCACGAAATGTGTTTTGGATTTCAGTGTAAACTGATCTGAGCCCTCTCACCGTTCTGTGATGTTTCCAGGGTGATGGTTGGGCAGGCAGGGGTGCTGGTAAGAACTCCAAAGGGACATGGAGCAGGGTGGATCCTTTGCTGTTACCAGCCCATGCAGAACTGGTTGCTACTTCCATCTCCTGCAGCTGTGCATTGAGTGGTACAGAAGGAGAGCTGTAGACTGAGCTGTGTTAGCAGTATCTTATCCATCAGGTCAGGGGAGGTGGTTATTTTCCTTTGTGGGGCACCTGTTGGGCCATGTCTGGCAGTCTGTGCTAAGATCAGAGTCTCTAGTACAGGAGGGAGGTTGGCAAGTTGGAAGGAGTCTACTGAGACATGTAGGGGGCTGGGGCATGTGATGAACAAGGAGAAGCAGAGGAAGGACAATAGGCACAAGTCACATGATGAGAAATTACAGCTGGATGTAAGGAGTAAAATTTTCACAGGCAAGTCAAACACTGGAAGAAGTTATCTGGAAACACTGTGGTATCTCATCTTTGTAGGTGTTCAGCTTTGGAAGTTGGACCAGATGACCTCCAGAGGTTCTTTTGCACTTAATTTATTCTGTGGTTCCATGATTCTGTGCAAGTTTGAGGAAGTGTCTTACACAATCTGTACTGCCTCTCTAGTGCATCAGACAGACTCCCAAGCAAGTGTCTTTGTACCCTTTACAGAAGCAAAGCTTCCTAAAGACTCTCCATACCATGATCAGATTTTCAGAACTTTGCAGCTGCCACTCCTCACCCCATGCACAATGAATTTGTTTTACCTTTATTTACCCGTATGTGAAAAATTACTTTTAGACCCATCTCCAGCTGAAAACATCTGCTTTAATGAAGAAACTGAAATACACATGCAAACACACAAAAAGAATTAGCCTTACTTCAGATCAGTGCTTTCCAGGTATTTCCCTGTGCTCCTCAACAGATTCCCATGGAAGGCTTCCTGCTCTGGCAAGTGTTAACAAGGGGGATTTGTCAGGGAGGGTTCTTCTCTTTTCACCAATTTATGTCATTGTTGAGCTCTCTCCTCTTTTTGCCCCCTAAAGTTTCAGGTCACCAAGCCTAAACAAACTGCAAATAACCACTATATCAACATTCAGAATGAAACAAAGAACTTGGCTTGGGTCTCAAGAGGTTGAAATGAGGATCAATGCTTTGTATCAGCCAAATGTTGTTTAGTCCATACCAGCAATTTTAAGTCAGACACAGGGCAAACAGGAATCTTTCTTTGAGTCTTGAAAAAAATTTCATCTCTTACTCTATGTGAGAAAAAGAAAAAATGCAGAAGACTGTTCATCCACAAGTTTTTCATGTTTTCAAAGGTTTATAGGACAATTCAGGTTGCAATTGATCTTGGGAAGTCTGTAGTCCCACCTCTTGCTGAAAGTAGGATAAGGCAGTGAGGTTAGACCAGGTTAGTCAGGATTTTACTCACTCAGGTCGTTAAAACCTCGAAGGATAAAACCTACACAACCCCTTTGGGCTCTGACTCTTCCAAAGAGGTCAGTTGTTCCCAATTTTCTGGAAAAACATCAGTAAGCTGAAGCCCTAGTTCAAAAGAGTATGTTGCATTGTCAGCAGAGAACTGTGAGCAACCTGGCTATGGCCTGAATAAGTCATTAAAATGTCCTCCAGCCTTCCCTTTATAAAGTGGATCCGGTAGCACTGGAGGTGCCAGAAAGACTGTATCCTAGTTCGAGTTGCAGCTGAGCTCCAATGCCATCACAAGTGCTGGCACCATCCTTGCCTTCAGCCCTGGAACTCATCCAGTTCTGGACAAAGTCACACTGGCCTTAAAATCCAGTGCTGATCTGTGGAAGAAACACGGGTTTTTTTTGTTAATTTGCTGTGAATGAGAGAAACAATTGCTGAAGGGCACTCCTTTGTTAGCTGTTAGTGAAGTAAGACAGTTCAGGGTTTCTGATCGAGATCTGATGCAAAGACATTTTAATTCTGAGTCCTCTTTGCAGAAGCTGTTGCAATCTCTGTAAATGGCAGTGTGTGTCAGCTGAGCAGAAAGAGGGCACAATTTACTAAGCATGACCTAGGAATTCCTGTTTGTGAGATTATGGTCTGAGCTCTGTGGGAAGACAGACAATTGTGAGGTGTAGGACCAGTGAAGTTCATGAGCACTGCATAAGCACTTGCAAAGTCCCCTTTCCAAATTTTGTGGTCTCAATATTAGGGCCACTTTCATTAGTTTTCATGAGTGATCTATGATGGGTAAGATGGAGAAGTTTCTTGCTTCATTGTCCCTGTCTCCTTCTCCATGGACTTGAACTTGATGAAGCACCTTTTCTGGGTCAGTTTCAACAGGGCAGATGATTTTCTGGCATTTATCTTGACACCCAATGCCAGAAAAAAAATAAATCAATATTTAATAATCCCTTCTTAATACAGTTTTCCTGTGTCCTTGCTCAGAATATTCAAGGTCACCAAATGCTGTACAAAGGCATGGGAACCATAAAAGCTGTGCTCTGAATGCTGTCACATGCTATCTGTTCTTAGGTTCATAGGTTGCTTTCAAGGACTTCCCATGACAGCGTGTCATAGTAATCTTAGCCTGACATACTCAAATGGCTTCCTTGTTAACAAAGCAAGTACAAGAAACAGCTTGTTTGAAGGGATGCGTGTTTCCTTTTGATAATGATGCCTTCCATCAGCCTATTCATAGTAGAAGCAGTGCTTAATTAACAGCTTTCCTATGGTCCCTTGTCCCCCTCTGGCCTGGCTCAGCACTCACTCATGTTGGCTTTCTCACATTTGTACATTGCCATAGAGGATCTCTCTTTGTCCTTCTAGAGGAAGATAGCAAGCCTTTGCATGTATTTTGGGTTTGTTACAGGGGTAAACATGTAAGATAGTGCCTGACCTGCTGAGTTTACTTCACACAAAGGGAGTGAAGGAGAAAAAATCATCTGAAGTGTGCAAGTTACACAGGCTTCAAATTTAAGGAGGTTAGGGTACCTAGAAGCCCAGATTTCACTGACAGTTAATTACATCTACGCTTGCAAATTTTTTTTCCGGATGCTGTGCCCAAATATAGACATTTCCTTCAATCTCTAGTCACAGGACAATTCAGACAAGTTGAGACTTGTTTTCCACAAGGCACAAAGTATTTTTCAGCGGTCTTCTAATTTCATAGTGTATACTAGACATTGGTTTTTTTTTTGCTTTTTCTGCTTTCCCCCTTTCAAACTGTGCTGCTATATATTCTTTATAACTCAGCCTGTTGTTCAGTGTAGGGACTGGATCCTTATGGGAGGAATCCATCTACAGTCCTTGGATAGCTCCCTGTAAGATCCATGCAACTTAGTGCATAGGTGCTCATATTTCACCTCCTGTTTTAATCAGCTTTCCCACTTTTTACTTTCTATGTTGTGATTCAGGTTTCAGGGATATTTGCTGTTTGTATCTGTGCTGATCCTACTTTTAACCAAAAAAGCAATACTGAATCAGGTTATCTTTTGCAGTCGATCTGCTAGCAAAGCTGTGCTTAATAATGAGCAGTTAAACCCTCCAATTTTACTGAGTAACAACAGGCCTCCATTAGTGTTTCACATGCAGAGAACTGCACGATGAGCAGCTTTTTCCACGTTGACACCGAAAGTAACAATTGAAAAAGTTTGGAGACCTCTTCTTTGCCTAAAAATACTCCAAATTAATCTTTCTTGGCCTCTTCTAAGGTCTTGTAACTTAAACTATGTGGTAAAATCCAACCACTGAGGATTTATGAAGCTTGGGCAATGGCAATTTATTGACCTCTCTGTTCTTGCTCATTTACAAAGACAGTCAGCTGAAGGAAAAACATTCATACTTTATTACTCTTCCTTGAACAATGACATTTTTATTCCTCAAGAATTGTTTTTTTTTTTAAATTTAGAGGCAAAACACATTTTCCCTTAATTTGACACATAACAGAAGATTGGTCTGAAATGTTCTAAGTTCCTTTTCTAATAAATACACATTTCACTGTCCAATCTTACTTTCTAGAAACTGCGGGACTGTTGCCTTGCTCTTTGCTGCTGAAAATTGTTATCCCATGGTAGCTAGTTTTCAAGGTTATTTTCTGTAAATATAGCCATGTTATTCTAACCCTATCTTATCATATGCATTCCTTTCTCATGGACACAGACCCTTGATGGACATTCCCTTTGACCACTGTAGTTGAAGGAGGAAGAACTGATTTCCTCCAATGAATAGTGATTTCCAAAAGGGTAAAAATAATAAAGAAGGTGGGTCTTGTGCCCCCTTCCTCCCCTTCCTTCCTTTCCTTTGAACCTGAACACAGCTGTCTCTGGCTCTTCTTTCTGTGTCGTCAGCATCACAGGACTGAAGTTGAAAAACAGACTTTTCAAGAAGAATAAAAGTAATTTCTGAGGTGTCATAATTGCATTTTTTTCTACAATGAAATAGACTTTTTTGACTACTCCTTTACAAATCATCCTAATTTCAGTTGATGCTCTGCTATTACAAATACCTCAACCCAATAATAGACACTGTTATGACAATAACTAATTAAACATGGGCACTTCAGAGTTTTAAGTCCTAAACCATACACTACTGGAAAACTACCAGCTCTGGAAAGAGCAAACACCAGCAATGCTACTCTGCCACCAAATGTGTATGGTTTGTTGGTTGTCTCAGGATGGCTGGAAGATATAGTGATTGAGGTTTGCCTGCCTTCCCTTAATGGAAAGCACTAATTTTGGTCTTTATTCTCTCTCCAGCTGTCAGATCCCTGAAACTTATTAAAATACAATTATCTGTGAGACTCCATCCCTTCTTTCAAATTTGGTTAAAATTAGCTACAGAGAAAATTCACTAAAGGAATCAGGCCAAAAATACATCCGCCATGGTGTCAGTTGCATGTGTCATGGGTAGCTAATGTTAATTTAGTAGTTAATTTAGTGCTGTATTTCTCCCAGATCAGGTTTTGGAGATAGCTACTCTGGTGTCCAGGAGGTGTGATCCTTTGGTGCCTGTTTCAGAGAAGAGCTACTTGGAAATGTTTGGGTCTGTCCCCAACAAGCACCACTTAATGCTGAGTGTTGCTGCACCCTGTCAGAGGGGGCTTGGCAGCCTGAGCTTTTTTGTTCCCTGTGGACTTGGGGGCACACCAGACATCTGTACACAAGGCAGGTGGGGCTGCCCTTGTGGGCTTGTGTGGCTAAGGGCTGTAGGTAACAGCAGCAAAAAGGCTGTAACAGCACAGGACTCCTCTCTGGAGAAAGACCTTGGGCCTCAGTGAGTACCAACCCTCTGTGCACAGCTTGGTGTTGCTGTGTTGTTATAGGCAGAAAGAACTTTTGCTCTAGATCAGAGCCCCCCTGTTCCAGGGGCATTTTTAACTGGGCAAGGCACAGTCCAGCTGTTATGTTTAGAGCCTGTGTAGAGTAAGGTGCATTCAAGTGTGTGGTAGGGGCTGTATCCAAGGTACAACACCCATTTGTGTGAGGCACTGTCACCTCAATAGCACAGTGTCTTGCACAGGCTCTGCTGAAGAGCTGATTTTCATTGCATGGGGTGGGGCTTACAGATCTTGGGCCCTACTGCTGCAGAAGACCCATATGCCTCAATTTAAGTTTGTACCTGAGAGCACTTCTGTTGAAATTTGTAGGCATATTCAACTATGCACACTTAAGCTGCGTAGGTTGTTCTGGCTGGGGTCTTTCTACAAGGTATATTTAATATGCTAAATCTGCAAGGGTAGCACAACCACTGTTTTGCTGGTGTAAAGGAGACAGTAGTGTGACACCTGCCTTTTCAAGGTGCCCAGCAGTGCTGAAGAATAAAGAAAGTATTTGTCTATTGCACAATGCAATTTGGTGAAGAGATTTCAGGGAGGGCCCTAAACAAGTTAGCTGTTAGTACTGTAAGCAATATAGCTGCATTAGCACAGAGCTCAGCTAGGTAAATTAGCGTTGTGCAGCATAGACATATCCTAAATTTCTGGTATGGTTTCCTCAGTGGCACTTTTTCAAGCCACAGCTTGAAAATAAAATATGATTTTTTTTTTCACCCTTCCAAAACACTGATAGGAAAGCTTGCATACATTTTCCTTTTTTATTATCTCACTCTCTCCTCTTTCAAAATAAATTCTAACCCGAGTGCCTCATTTTATTTCATTTTATTTTTTTTGCTTTTATTGGTGTCATCCTCTCATTTGTCTGAGTCTGGATCCCCTGTAACCAGAAGTTGTTTCAGCTGGGGCACAGAAGATACTGCCTCTCTGTCATAAAAAGTATCATTTCAGTTCCCTCATGACCTCGTGATGGAAGGCTAGACATGATCAGAAACGGAATAGAGATCTAACATTATTATGTCCTTACATAAATCTACGCAGTTCTGATCACACCATCTCAAATAGGATGCAATAGGACTGGAAAATGCTCAGGAAAGGGCAAGGATGATAGATGTTGTGGCTTATATAGTGTGAGAGTAAGTCACATTCTTCAGTCTGTGGAAAAAGTGACCGGAGTGAGATAGTGGAGGGCTGCCATGGAGGTCTGCTGTGAACAGCATGGAGAAGGTGAGGAACTGCTAGGGGCTGCAACAATGTAAGAGTACCTGGTGAAGTTCCCTGAGGGAAAAGGTTTGGACATCTTCAAGGAAGCACTCTCCTCTCAGTGATTCATAAGCAGTGGAACTCACTGCCACACTGTGTGGGCAAGTCCAAGTATTTGAAAGGAATTAAAATAATGACATGGATTACTTTGATGGTAGTTTAGCAATGATTAAGGGAGTAGTGGGAAATCAGGAAGGTAAGGCTGGGTTATTGCTCTCAAAGCAAGAATAACAGATTATTATCCTTTGTGCTTCTAAGATTGGTTGTGGCATCACTGGGTGACCCACTAGGTATTCTAGGTGCTAAGATGTCTCTGTGTGTGACTTCAAATCTACCATTCTACACAGTGTAAATTCTTAAGCTAAAGTTTTGAAGATCCAAAGAGAAAGATCCAAAACACTACTGGCTGAAATGTATTTTCTCATACAGACTCACAGAGGAAGAGTAACATCATAACTTTACCTGTTTGAAAAGACTGTGAGAAAATTAAAACTGCCACAGTGTGTCAGAGGTTGATGCATACTCTGACACACTTCCTGTGTATTCCTTAAATCAGGTGCTTCAGGAAGTCCTGAGATTAAAATTTCACCAGGGTTGCTCTGCTTAATCAAGTACAGTGGCTATTTTAGACCCCTATAAATTGGAAATAAGGGCAGGGAAAAAACAAGATACAGCCAAAATTGTAAGAACATATATGAGGCCTCAGTTCTACAACTATTTAAATATCCTGTATAAGGTTCACTTTCAAGCAACACATTAACGTGGTTGCAAGGAGACTTTTGATTCAGTAGACAATGAACTACATTTCATATTTGTTGAGGTCTCACACAGCTAACTTTTCTTAACAGTTTGTAACCTTCCGTGGCAATTGTTTAATGTCTGCATGGTGATTTTCTTGTTCCTGGCTCTGCCATCCCAAGAATTTGATGAATGAACGGAATGGAAATCATGGATCATTGGCATTTTTTCATCCTCCAAAGCGATACATGACAAAATTTTAAATTTATATGGATTTTGGAGTTGGTTTGATGTTTGGGGGAGTAAATAAAAATTTTCTGGGTTCGGATTACATCTGCTCATCTGGAGATTCATTCTGGATCAGAAGAATCACCAGAAACTGGACTGCAGGCAGAATAACACAGGTCTAAATACACCGAGTCTAGAACTGGATAAGATATAATGATTGGTCCCTGATCCTGGTTATGTGTAATAAGTCAAAAATAGTGATATTTTTGCTAGCAGAACTTGTTCTCTCTGCCTTTATACCTGGCAGAGAGGCAGTAATTCCAAGGCACAAATCAGAAACTCCCACACACAGCCCTTGATTGCTTTTGCCCAAGCAATTGCCATATGTGAATCTAGCAAGTGACACTTCCTAATCTAAACCACCATCTCTTTCCCAAAAGCACAAGCTTAAATAAACTGTGTGACTGGGCAAGCTAAAACAATACCAAGCCTAGAATGCAAAGAAGGATGGACTTCCAAGAGGACAAGCACTCCCTGCTAATAATAAATAGTAGTTGATAGTGGTGGCAAAATGTCAAGAAGTTTGATGTCACAGAAACCTCCTTTCCTGTGTGTATATGAAATAAAATCTAGTGAATACAGGGTGTATTGAAACTCTGCTATGGTGGTCAGGTTGTACCCATACTTTTCTGTTTTCCTCCTCTGCCTGTTCTTCTACTGAGATAGTAAAAAAATACATCAGGGCAACACAACAGATAATCACACCTCATCCTTCACTTAGTTAATTTTTTCCAGTATTTTAAAACTTATCTTTTGTGAATATTCTGAGCATCCCAGAAATATGCACACAACCCATAGAGGTTGTTTGCAGAGAGTAGAGGAAAAAAAAGTGAGGCAACCTGGGAAATGTCTGTCTTAGTCTCCTCCACACTGAAACAACAGTGGTTCCTTAGAAAAGATCCAGAGCCAGCACATGCAGGCACTGCAGGAGTAAGATGGATTTGGGTCTGGATCTCCAAAGCACTGACAGGTAAATTGCAAAGGGCAGAATCTTCATTACTGATGATTTAGGAGGCATGAAGAGGTGCAACTTGATTTGTGGATCCCAAGTGGAATTTTCAAGGCTGACGATTAATAATATGAAATTGACTGGTAAACTGAATGAATCTGACACAGGGTCATGGAGAGGAAATTAAATTTGGAAGCTCTAGTGTTATTTTTTCTAGTTACATGTAAGAATAGTGAATAGTGTGGAATTGTGTTTGCAGATGCTTTTCAACTTTTCTTGTTTTGTGCTTTTCCCCTGCCATCCCCATCCCAAAAAATTCAAGTCTTTCTTTGGGGTTTTAAGTATTTAACTACTCAATCTTGTAATTTGAAGTAACAAGACAGTTTGGTGACATTTTATAAGACAAAAACCATTGAGTCCACCTCTCATAACTACACAACTATTAAAATCCCCATATGACTAATCCCTAATTCCCAGCAGTCTACTGCAAATAAAATCATACTTTGAACTGTGCTACTTTAATATACCAAATAAAGCTCCCACACGACTTCCAGTTCAGCTCAGAGTTTGGTTAGCCTAATACCATGGTGATGTTTATACAGATCACAGACTGTATTAAATGAAACACTCCCTATAAACCTTTGTGGGAGATTATATTAAGATCAACAGTCTATGAAAACCCCTTAAAAAATGCAGGGTGCTTGATGACCCCTGAAATGGTATTTAGGAAAATTAAGTCACAAAGTAGTTCTGAAATTAAGTGTATCTTTAGTCCTCCTCAGCTGAAGGACTATTCTGAAAAAAGGATTCCTTTGCCTATGCTGATTTTCAGCCCCATCCTTTCAAACTTGCATGCAAAGGGCCCTTTGGGAAACAGCTTTCTTGGACACAGGTTCTCTGCCCCAGAAGATCTCTTTTAAATGGATTCTTTTCCAACTAGCTGCTCACAGGTGATGTTAGGGGTTGTATAGTATTTGCATTCTTTCACTGTTTCTCTATTAGCTTTCGAAGTGATGGGATAGTTCTTGAGTTGAAAGCAAATGAAAAGATGCCAAGATTCAAACCTTTGCATTTATAAAGAAAAGATCATCTGTTCCTATTTTTAATGCCATCCAACCCGGAGGTGGACAAGAAACTATTTCTGGGCTTCCTGGGAATTCAAATCATAGAAATGTAGCTCTTCTGCCCAGCATACGGATCCGTCTTCTATGCAAGAGAGAAAAGTGTGGCTACTGTCTGCTTTCAGAGGGGCAGGCAGCCCCCTAGGTAAGAGCTGTGGTAGGGCTGAGGTCTTCCAGGCCCTCAGGTGCAGAGAGGTTTGGGGATGGATCCAGGCTTTCAGACACGGAGGTGTTTGAAGATGAGGTCGTGGCTGAGGGAAGCAGAGCAAGCATTAGGAGACTGGTACATGATAAATGAGGAGTTCAGTATGTGGCTAGATCTGGAAGTCTGACCATTTCCTTTACCCATCTTTTAAAGAAAGGCAGGGGTATAATGGTTATATATTCTAGATCGGTAATATATACTGTCTTTTCAAAAACAGCTTATGTCTTTGCGAGCAGATGTGTTTCACTTAAGCTGCAGTTTCAACTCTGTAAAAAAACTCAAGTGTTTCCAAGTGCTGTGGAAGCTTCCAACATGCAGTCAGATGACACAACTTTAGGCCTTGCACGTTTCTCTTCATTTTGCAGATAGTGTGACTTGGAGGATGACTTGTGCCACTGTGGTTTTTCATAGTATTTTAATTGTGAAACACACAAAAGGATATTTCAGAAGCACTGCATTATGTATGGCCTGTGTGATTGCCGTCAGTGATTTGTTCCTAGTACTCAACATGGGAAAGGGAAATGCAATTGCAACATTTGTCTCCTTGGAAAAAGGCTCTGAACTACTTGAATTGGAGGGACAGGCAGAGGCTGCTTTGCAGATCAGAGCTGTCCTCTACCCATGCGGCAGAGAGTAGAATCTGTCTTTGCACTTCTTGACTGTTGGTACAAATTTGCGGTGCCTGCTCACCAGCTGGTGACATGAGGTGGTGACTCCTGCCCGGCCCCAGGTGGGAGACCCTGAATGAAATTAATTGGTGACTGTAAACTTGGCATCTTTCAGCAAAGAAGCTGAAGCACTGGCTCCAAGTCTGATTCCCCCCTGCTGTGGTCCCTTTGCATCAGGCTGGTGCAGAGGGGACACACAGTGCTGCCCACTGTGCCACAGCTGCTCCAACCTGCAATAATGTGCTGCATTAGGGCTGTTGGTCCGGCAGCTGTCATGATCCCTGTGTGGATGCAGACTTTTAAAAGGAGCTGCAAAATGTCAGGGTTTTTATCTGTGTGACCTGCCCCTGCTGTGCAGACCAGAGTTGATGCACAGCACAGAAATGTGGGTAAGATTATGGAAATAAGCACAGACACACACACAAGAACTTCTGCTGTGTTTCGTTATGACAGGGGATTCATTTTTAGGTCATGTGTTCATTTCTGATGGCTATGCACATGCCTTCATGCAGTGGGCTCCCACCTCCTTCTGACACAGAAGGCCCCCAGATCTACCCAGGGGAACAGCACTTTTCATTCTCTCCTCTAGTTTGGGCTGCTGTTTTGTCATAACATCCCACCTGGTTACAGTGCCCAACTGGAATTGCTTTGTTTTTTAGGAGCTGTCTTGCCACCACTGTTCTGTAGATGAACTAGGCAGGCAGCAGGACTATAGCCTAGTGCCCATTACACCTGGAGAATAGCACCTCTTCTCCCATCAGGTGTAAAAGGAATCATTTTTGCCGTGACACCATTCTCCCACAGAACAGATGCCAGCTTCATGGTAATTGCAGTGAAATGCTGAGAAAATTGAGATGTACTCAAAGAAAGAAAGCAAAAACTTTGAAGACTGAAGTGACACAAGCATTTTGATTCTAGTCCTCTGTGTCTTTTCAGGTTTTTACTCTGTTTTTGTCACTCACATGTTTTTCTGAGACCATTTATGCTGCCAGTGAAAAACTAACTTGATCTTTTTCTTGGAAATAAATACAGCCTATTTTGAGCAATACTGGTCAAATGTTTCGGGTTAGAAGTGGAAAGGAAAAGATGTTTTGGTGTCTCTTACCCTCTGGTTTTCTAGCAGCTAAAATGGTTTAGAGCAAGAATAAATTATTTGGCATAAACATATTCTTGGAAGAATAGTACCCTGCGGTTTTCCCAGATCTGAGATTAGTTTAATGTAGTAGAGTTTTACTGTCTGTGCATCTGGTGTATTTTGTGAGACATCGAGACTTGGGTCTGTGTGCACATTTCCACTTGTGAGACTCTAAGAAGACAATCAAAATTTTGTCCCTCACTTAGAGGCTTCTGGCTATTGCTTCTAGTTTCATTGCAATTGAAATTTAGGGATCATGTGTATTGCTTATTTACCTCAGCCACTGAGGGTACTGATGCAAGAGGTGCAGCTCATCCCCTGCATCTCCATGGGTGCTCATGTGAAGTCACTGTTTCACTCTTACCTGCTGTTTTCCCTACTCCTGAGGGCAGGGATCTCTCACCCCACTGCTGCCTCTTGCCCCTCCAAAATACAAGGCCTGCCTTTGCCTAGCCTAACTCTTTGCTCTAGATTGTGCACAAAGTTTGTGAAGTTAACAAATAAAAAAGGCATTTTGATTATATAGCATGAACTTCTGGAATCATGTTATTTCACAGGACCTTCATGCGTATATTTTTTAAAAGTAAGATTATGATGATGGTGACTACATAGAAGAGTTTGAGAAGCAAAAATCGTCAACATCAAAAATATGAAGACAAATCTCCTTAGAATTCATAATTGTTTAAAAAACCTCTTTTATTTCTAAAGCAATCTGACGAGAAACTGAGTCATTCATTTTGAATGCTAATAGCTGGGGACTGCTGGTGAGAAGGCTAGGTATGCACTTCAATGAATCAGACATGGCTGAGTTTAATACTGATCAGAAGATCTTGAAATGTTAAGGAAAACAGCTGCATATTTGGGGTGTACTACAGAAAACCCTGTCATTACGCTACTGAGATGTTTTTCAGGTAACGAACTGCATGGGACATCTTCATGGTACGTAGCCAAACATGTAAAATACTGTGTGAAAGAGCAGGGTAAAAATAGGTAAAGATTGAGAAGTTGTTAGTCTTGTATCTACATTTCCTGGACTAGCTAAAAGGTAGGTGGGAGATTTTTGTCCTTTTGTTCTTGCCTGTAACTTAGACATATGCGTAAACATGTCTCAGTTTCTGGTATTTTTGAGCACTGCTTTTTAAAATTTTTACAGTTTGTATGTGCTTTTACCTGATTCTTTGCAAACACATGAGGCCTCAAGGAAATGTAAACTCATGTAAAGTAAAGCACCTTGAAGTTCTTTACATTTTTCATAATTTTTTCCTTTGGAAAAGAAATACAAAATACCACAAAAAAAAAAATCTGATCTTGTGAAGTCTCCCCTAATTCATGTGAAGTTTTTTAACTCATTTGGTGAAGAACTACTGCAAAAGATCTGATCACACCACAGTGCGTTTTCCAGCGATATTCATGCAAAGGATCCCAAGCAGAGATATGCGTGCCTGATTTTCTGTGCTAAGATTAACAGTGTGGAATAGCAGTCACTCCACAGTAAAAGATTCTTTTTGCATTTTTCCCACATTTTCCCACATGACTGAAATGTAGAAAGTCATACTTTTGAACACATTGAGAAGCCTATAGATGTTGTAACTGAGATGTTTGAGGTAAGTGCTATTAGAAGCAGTAACCTTACCTGGGTGTGACTGCAGGGCTTGCTGTTCACAAGTTCCACTAAGTAGTTCATCTTAAATTTTAGGATACATTTTGTAGTATGGGTGTAATATGGAGAACACATTATTCAGATTGATGCATTTAATACTACCTTTATCCTACTCTCTGGGCTAAGGTTTCAGTTGAGGGCCTCCAAAGTCTTCCAGCATGCAAAGACTAAGTTAAGCACAGAGCAGAGAGATGGGAACCCTGGAGGGAGATTCACTGTGGTGAATGTGGGTCTGGCAGAATAAAAGTAGAAAAAGAAGTTTTTTGGAGATTGGGTACTCATAAGGAGTGCTGAGCATTATATAGATGTTATCTCCTACCTAAGTTCCCATGCAGAAGGCTGAGCATGTGGTACTTTTTGCAATCTGTTCCTCTGCTCCAGAATGGTCTTGGCAGAGATGCCATATGCACAGCATTGTATTAAAAGAAGGTTTGATTATTTCCCATGGTAATAATAGACCAGTAGATGTGGCAGTAGGATGAGAAACAGTAAAATGTGTGCAAATGGAAGCTTGTTTCAGTGGTTGTTCACATTCCACTGCTGCTTCTGCTGCTGGAAGAAAGGTGGCTGGGTGTTGCCTTGCTCTTTGCAGCTGAAAATTGTTATTCCCTGGTAGCTAGTTTTTTCAAGGTTACTTTCTGTAAACATAGCCATGTTATTGTAACTCTATCTTATCACTTACATTCCTTTCTCATGGACACAGAACTTTGATGGACATTTCCTTTGACCACTGTAGTTGAAGGAGGAAGAACTGATTTCCTCCAATGAGTAATGATTTCCAAATGGATATAAAAAATAAAGAAGGTGGGTCTTGTGCCCTTCCTTCCTTTCCTTTGAACCTGAACACAGCTGTCTCTGGCTCTTCCTTCAGCGCACCGCCAGCATCAGCTGGGAGATAATGCAGACAGTGCAGCTGCCTGACAGCTACCTTTCTTCATTAACTTAGACTGCAATAAAACACAGTCTTTTTAAAACAAAGTTCAAGTAGCCAGAGCCTCTCTGTGGAAATTAATTTCCTCTGGAAGCTAGTTCCACGTAACTCATCACCTACTTCACTGAACATTAGTCAGCCCTGTCGCTGGTGACAGAAGTGCTTGACAGAGCTGCTGGAAACTGGGTCATGTGGTGGATAAAACACAGCCTGCTTCCCCAGGCTGCTTTTAGTGTGGACCTCCTGAGACTGCAATAAATAATAAATACCTGCAGGCCACCGTGGGCACTTTGAGTGCTGCTGCATAGCTTGTCTTTAGTCCGTGACAGGAGGAAATCATACAGCAATATAAATCGGTGTAGTAGGTACGCCGAAAGAAACTATTGGCTACCCATCTCTGTTTCTGACCTGCTATTGTGATGATTGTTTTCCTGATTATGGGGAGGCATATACTGTTGGGTGATGCAGTTTCTACCCTCATAGGCCTGCTTCCCATACTGGAAGGCTGAGGACTTCACTGGTGTGGTGGTAGCAGCAGTTTGTCGTGGATGCCTCCCCAGTGGCACTGGTAAGAGGAGGCCTATGGGCACCGCTCCTGGGCAAACACCCAGCTATGCCTGGTTACAGGAGGAGATTTTTGGCTGTGAGAGTAGTGTTCACTGACAGAGCAGCCATTTCATGTCTCCCCCATAGGAAAAGCCTGTGGGCCACACAGAAGTTAATGTATTTTAGAAGTCTTTATGAAAAGTGCAAAGCTGTGCTGTTTCAGGTTTTTAAAAAGTCATGTATTTTACTTGAAAAGGAACCTGCAAAGAACTAAAAAGAGAATGAAGTTTGTGATCTATTTTCATGCTGTATAATGATCTATTCCTTTCTCTTCCTTTTTCCTCTTCCCTTCCCTTCCCTTTCTCTTTTCTGCTCTTCCCTAGAAAGGTTAGGACTTTTCCTAGTTACTTTTTGACAGCTTGTTATTCAGACGGTAAACACTGAATTTCAGTGCTTCCCATCCCTGGAAGAATCAAGGCACTGAATCATTAACAAGGCAATGCTTTGTGCCAAATGTTTGTTTGTGATTAGTGGTAAACAGATTAAAAAAAAGGAAAGGCTTAGAATATCCACTTTACTAAAATACTCACCCTGTAATCTTCTTCCACAAAAATGTTTGGACAACTCTATTCATATACATTTCCCTTTTTCTGTCAGAGTACTCCAAAGAATTTTTACTCTTCTTTCATCACCGCTCTGCTAGGATGCCTTCATAGTGATAGGAGAGAACATCTACGTGGTTCCAAAGGTGATTCCATGTCTAGTCTGAGACTTACAAATAACTTATATCTGTTGAGTGGGGGAGATCCTCTTCTTCCTTGTTCTCCCTAATCCTGCTCTTGCTTTTAGTCTCATGCTGAGTCTGCAGATCACAAAACTTTTTACTGAAGCAACTTTACCTCTATCCTGGAAGAAAACTACTCTGTTTTTTTCTGAGATAATTTGCTGCTGGATTTCTGGAGAGTATCAATTCCAAGAAGCTCCCAGCAAGCAATAGAACTGGTGGTAGGTAAGTAGGCCAGTGTATGTAGGAGTGATGTAGGGACTGTAGGACTTCCATGTTTCAACAGTGGCAGCGAAATGTTGGATGGGCTTAATCGTCCTGTGCTGGTTCTCCACCAGAGAGACAGAGTCACTCATGACTTGAGCCATAGTAATTCACTGTAGGTGAACTCTCAGCCTGCCTCCAGAATGAAAGGATGTGCTCACACAGAAATTCTCTCCCAAGGGTTCAACTGGGATGAGTGTTCCCTCTGTCTCTCAAGCCACATTTCACCAGAATGAGGGTTGTACTTACAGCAACTAGCTCCTGGTAGCAGTGTATCCCCTTGCTGTGGATGGAAGTATTCTTTCAGGGGATTCTCAGGGTAAAGAGAGGTTTGGATTTTGTCCTTTCAAAAGTTTCTTGATGATGGTTGGTCCACAGTTAGCCTTGAGGTGATGCTAGTCAGAGGAAAATTTGGAGAAGAGACCTGCCCACATTGGAGGCAGAAAATTGGATTAGCATTTACAAATTTCAATGGACTGAAGAGTTATGAAAGAAAATGCCAGTGAATCAATGCCTGTCAACGTTGACAGGCTGTCAGCATTTCGTCTCCATTGCCTAGTGGTCACATCTGTGTGTCTTCCAGGTCCCTCAATACAGGCAAGCAAGGAAGCTGAGGTATCTCCTGGGAAACAACACCTTTGTTAGGCTTCTCGGTGCTACACAAAAGAAAAAAGCAGAAAGGACTTTAATAGGAAAACAGAGAGGGCCAGCAGTCTGAGCAGTGTGAACATTATGTTGTTAGATGGGCACTCTTGCCTTTAATAGGTTATCTTTTTCCATTAGAGGACTGTTTAAATTTTTAAGTGGTGCACAAGCTCATAAGGCCTTTTACTGCGTGGGTTCCCATTTTCATGTGGGTTTTGAATGTGTGGGAAAAGCTGATGCATTAAGATCTATTTCCAGTCTTCCCCTTGGGAACTATTGATGGTCATTTAATCTTTCTTACATGACTTTTAAGATCCTCAAAAAACACAAAGAAAAAAAAGGGAAATGGTTTTCTGGTTAGTTCCCAGTGGGAAATCTTACAGAGGAATACAAGGGCTGAAAACAAGAAGCAGAACATACATTCTGAATAGCTTAGATTCAATTAAACCCACAATCAGGATCCTCAAAATTTATTTTGACATAAGTTTCAAATAAAGTTAAAGCTCTTGTAAGGTAAAGGAACAAAAGCAGAAATAAATGATGATTTTTCTATTGTGATTTGAATTAAGTATACTTAAATAATTGTGCTGAGGTACAATATCTCTAGCAATATGACTGGCTTCCAGGTGGGAATGAATTATGGGTCTGATGAAAGGTCATTCTTCTTCTGTCACATAGACTTCAAATAAGTCAGTGTGTCTCCCTTGCTCTTTCTTCTAATCAGAATGCTGCCTAATCCAAAATGTCTTTTCCCTGGTGTTCTGCTGATATAGTAATTTCTAATTTGTTTTAAAACTTGCTATAGGTATGGAGAGAAACTTAATTGTATAGAGAAAATTATGTTCACTTTGAAGATCTCGTTTGAAGGAGCTATGGAGAAACACCCTGAAATGAAAGATATTTCAGAGAACAAAGCAGGGAAGCACACAGACCCGAGAAAGAAAGGTAAGCATGTTGTCTATTGGAGAAATTGCCTTGAAGTAAGTGAAGTTATTTCCCCAGAGATAATTTGGTCCTAGGAGTCAAATTGTCACTAAACAAGAAACCAAATCAAGAGCAGCAAATTGATTTTGCTTCCAGTGTCTTTCCTCTAATTTTTCCCTAATTAAAAAGAGAAGAAGGATGTAATAAATCCAGCTATTTTTCCCCTCACTGTTGCACTCATCCCTGAAGAACCTCTTCCTTGTATCCATTTTACTGGTGGGCAGTGGAATGAAAGCCTCTAGGTTACATTTTCAGAGATGGACACCTACATTCAGTTTAATGGGAAAAACAATGGTTTAACAAATAATGACCATCCACTACCTACCATTAGGGAAAGTTGTGTGCCCAACATCTATGAGAAAAGGGTCACATACATAAATGTGTAGTGTAAGCACACAGGTCTGGTTTTGGACTGAGTTATCCAGTCAAGCACACAGAGAAACTCATGGTGGGGAGGGGAAATGAGTAGTTACATATAAAAAAAAATTGAGGAGTTCAAGTTGTTCTATTTGACAATCATCTGTTTCCTCTACTAATACAAGCACATGTAGAGACTACATGTTTCTTCCTGCTTTTTAGTCTTGCACAATTTTCCTTCACCACTCCTAAGCACTCAAAGCACTTTGCACAATACTTCCTTTTTGGCTTCTCAATTTCCCATATCTGACACCAGTGTTTCTCACCCAGTTCCTTCTCTCTGTTTTTCAATTGTTAAATGAAGTTTCTTCCCCCAAGGTTTTGTTTTGTTTTGTTTTCCTGGAGAATGGATGACAGGGGTGCACAAAACACATTCAAGCAGTGCTTGCATGTTTGGAGACAAGAAAATCAAGGTGCCAGCTGTAGTGGAAAGCTCAGGGTTTATTCTGTGTAATTTCTGTTTAATGCCACAACAGAATCTGGTTTTTGTGCCTGGCTCTTCAAAGATATAACTTCTGTGAAATGTTTTGCAGCTTCTCTTGTGCATGAGTAAAGGACATTTGGACTCAATTGAGATCCCCAGAAATGTTAAAAAAAGAAAGGGAATAAAATAGTACAAGAAAAGACACTCATGGAACTGCTGAGGTAATATAACCGGGTGTCTTTTCATGTCTATCCTTTATTTTTCATTCTATCTCATCAAATTCAAACAACCTAATCCTATGAGGGATTAAAGCTGTGATGTCTCCTTGCCATGTTTCTGTGTTCTGGGCTTTTCTCATGACTTAGCATTTAAGCTCTAATGAGCTTGGAGGTTTAGTGAAAATAGAGGCAGCAACTATTTACACATGAAATGGTAGGAAGGTAGTGCCTTTTCCTTGGTGAAGGGTTAGTGTTCTTACATTCAGCAACAATGAAATCCCTTCAGTCAATCATAGAGCCCCTTAAAGCACCTGGGAAATGGGATGTTTGATCTGGATTCACTGAGACCTCATTTGCTTTTTCTGAATGGGGGTAAGTAGAACTGATGCTGGAGGAGGAATGGCCCAGACACAGTCCTGTTCAGGGTGCCAATTCTGCCCTGCAGAGGCAACCTCTGCATGTCTGTGTGATAGCATGAAGAGCTCAAGGGTAACTTGCAAAGGGCTGGAACAGCTGGTGCTTGTACTGCAGCAATTGGGGCCTGCTGCTTCTCTTGCTATCAAAAAGGGTGGGGTTTGAGTTCAGTGGGGCGAAACACAGCCTGGAGAGAATAGGAGAGTTATACAGAAAATTAGTGGATGGTTAGAGATGTAGAGAACATTATGCAATGACCTACTTTGGGAGAGAGCAGAAGAAACTCGTGTAGATGGAATAATAACCAGGAGTGCACTGCCTCCCTGTGATGAGAAAAGAGAGTAAGAACAGCTTTGGTTGGACAAGCAATTGCACCTGTGTTTTCTGGAGATGCAAAGCAGTTCACTGCAAGACCTGGTGGCTTGATTTTATCCAGGCAAGGAAGCAGGTACCTTCTGGTGACATCAGGGTTAGGAAGCTTTATGTTGTAGCCTTCCTCTCACTACCTGATGGACTTCATGGTGTTTGCTCAGGCCTGGCATACCTGGCAAAACGAATGTGAAATCTCTGGGAAAGATCTGGGGGGTTTTGGCAGCCCTGGCATATAGTGAATCTGTTCTCTGCCCCAGTGGTTGCTCAGTTGCTCCACGGTTCAGCTGTGCTGGGTGCCTGTGCATGGAGCAGTCCTGATTCCCAGGCTTATACCAGGGTGGTGGCCATGGCTGTCTGCCTGCTGTCAAAGCCAGTGCATCTTGACAGTGGTTTCCTTCTGAGTTACTTCCAGATCCATCAATGCCAATTGGAGAAGAAATGAGGAAATGTGTGAGTTTCTCTATTGTAGGTCCATGTCTTCTAGAAGCACCTTAGCCTTCATTGAAATCACACTGAAGGCTATAGCATTCCTTTGAGTCTGAGAAGCTGGACCTGACCTGTTTGTAGCCAAAATAAACCCAGAACCAATAAAGAGCCAAATTCAGAGTAAGTGTCCCTTGCACTCTAATACTTATTCCCATTAAGAATTTCATTCAGTGTATCTCTTCTTACAGCCATGATAGTTTGACCCATGGTCCCTTCGTGGAGCCCTTTGCCATCCAATATTGACTTATTAATTTCCTGCTGTGACTAATACTTCAAAGAAATCACCCAAGGCCTTAACCCATCCTCTGTTCCACACTCTGTTGTGTTTATTGTGCTTGAGATTGTCCTGAATCTGAAAGGCAGGTGGTCATGAGTACTTTGAACAATTCTCCATGAGCGACAATTGATTACCTCCGGTTCCATATGTTGGAAGTTCACATAGGAGACTACTGGAATTAGAATCCTGTCTACCTGCAAGTGCATAGAACCGACCCATGTATCACAGGCTCCTTAACTGTTACAGGTGGGAAGAAGGGTTCATTCCCTGCTCATGGCCCTTGAAGAAGCAACTTGCAAGAAGTGTCAGTGAATTATAACTGCAGTGTTTGCCATGTAAAGGGCTGGCTCCTGAAACTGGCTTTTAAAGGTCTGCCTCACTCTGATCTGACCTTCCTAGTTATTTGCAAGCACAGTTTGATATTTGGATAATTAAGCACATAATTTATGACTGAAAAAGGAGAATTTTTTTTTTCCCACTGGGATCTGACCCAATATGTGCATGGGTCCTTATATCTCTTATCTGGCTTCAGTAAACTCACCCTGAATGAGGTTATAAATGTTATATTGGTAAGTCTTTCCTCTGAGAGATATCAGGTATGGACAATCCCTACTGAAGTGTAGTGGTACTGCTGTAGTTAGTGTGGTTCAGGATAGTCTCACAGGGGTCCCTGCTATCCTTGCTTCTACATGAAGAAAATGCTTGTATTAAATATTTATGTGGGCGGAAATATTTTCTTTGTGGTTGGCACTGTGGTTACACTATAGCAAGATAACCCATGAAGTTCCTGTGAAACCACTGGTCTATCTAAAAGACACAATATCCGCAGGGGTGAATAATAAGGATAGTCTGAATCTGAAATGGCTTGACAGGGCTTATTTTACCATGACCACACAGCTGGGATGGGGGTGGGGGAATACTTTGAGGATGCAATGGATTGTCTGCACAGGCAGACAATCACCTCTGTTGTCACCAGAAGTTGGGGTTCTGGAGAGAGCTTTCCACCTACAGAAAGGTGCCTTTTGCTGTATTTCTTGTTTTCATGTTCTCTGTAAGTTCAACAAGTGTACACACGCAAAGACAAAATCAAACCCTGCTGTTGCATTGTGGAGACACAAAAAGCTTCCATGAATGATGATCTGCCTTGCACACAACTCCTCACAGCAGCTGTGGCTGTGTGTGCACTTACTATTTTGTACTGGCACAGTGGTCTGTAATTGTTGTGTGGTGCTTGGCTGCAAGTGACAAGGGCAGGGCTTTTGTCCCTGAGCACCCTCCGTGGGTGCAAGGGGCTGGTAGCTGTTGTCCAGCTGGAGCTGGATATAGCATGTTTAAAAAGAATATATCTACATTACACTTGCCCAGAAAAAGCTTTCTTACCTGTGGCTTTTTTTTTTTTTTTTGTGTGTGTTGAACCCTCTTTATTTTAGTTCAGGTACAGTTGTACTGCTGACCCATTGTAAAGGTGTGTTTCTGTTGGTGAAGGAAGGGATGAGTGACTAGAGGTTGGTCCTAAGCTGGGCCTTTGGATCCAACAATGAAACTTTGAAAAATCTGAGTGCCATATTGAGCTATAGAGCTCTGGGTCATGGCTGATGGGCAGCTCTAACACTGGGTCCAGGAAAGTTCCACAAAACCAGCTGAGATGTGCCACATGAGCTAAGGCCTAATGCAGAGGCCTCTCAGACCATCTCTATAATGTACTGCAATCTGCTTGTGAAAGGCAACTCAGAACTTGTTCTTGCATTGGAAATTCTTCATGGGACTTGCAATACCAGAGCTTGCTTGGGTATGGCTTTGTGCTTTTTACAGCCACATTCTCCAAACCTCATGTCTGTTGAGTAAAAGGTGTAGATGTCCTTGAACACTAAGACTGTGGGTGCCCACTCTGACCCACAGCTCAGCTGCATGTTTCTCTCACCATTTTAAATACTCTGTTTTTCCTGAGACCCTGTAAACTACATGCAAGAACATGTGGGAAGATTTCTTTGTTTTCTTCAGATGGTATGAATAGTCTCATATTGTCCAAATTTCTGTTTTGTGATACAGCTTTTGCTGTTATTTCACACATTCCAGTGGTGCAACCAGTTCCCCTTTCTCTGTATTACAGCGAGGATCCAGTCTTGTAATGTTTGCCAGCAGTTTCTGCTTTTTCACTAGCATCATTTCAAGTGAAGGAAAAATCGACTGGTTGATGAGTACAGGGTGTTCTCTGCCACTCTAGTGGTGGGAAAATTCCTGCTTTTTATAAGTGACTTTTTTTTGGTGACCAGTTCAAAGTCTTCTGTTTCTTGACCTGTCAGTGCAGAAGGGTTAAAACAGAAAAAAAAGGTGATGAGAATGAACCTTCCTGGCAGTAAAAAATTAAAGCTATGGCCTGGCCTTCTTGCTGCTTTGTGCTTTGCTTTATGGGACCTGAGCCTTTACTGACCTGCCAAACAAAGGTGATCAGGTCAAATGAGGATCAGACTGCAACTCTTCAATGGGACATTTGTTTTACAGGGACCTGAATGTCTAGGCGGTTTTGCAGCATGCTGGTGTGGAGAAAACACAGTTGTTTCTCATTTTAATTTCTTTTTCTACATTTTTTTCACTTGGTTTTCTTGTCACCCAAAAAATGTACAACCAGCTGAATGGTGCTGAATGGTTTTTGGCCTCTAGAACTAAAAATACTCGCTGTAATTGATGCTTTGTTTTAGGACCACAGGAAACTACTTGTCACTATCCATTAATGAGCACTTTGCTAGCTGTTTGTCATCTCAAGAAAAATAGATGACGAACCAGAAAACTCCACCATCCAAAGTCTGCTGTTTTATCCCTCAATCAAATTAATACTCAACTAACTCTCTTCACATAACACAATTTTCCTTATCTCTGCTATTTTTTTCTCATCCTTATTAAAATCTGCCAGAATAAGAAAAAATTAGCTAAATCCACAGTGAGCTCATTCTGTCTGGGAAGTGGAGAGGCTGTTGCGTCTCCCAGTGGTGGTCAAGTCAAGGCTGGATCCTATTCAGTACAGGGGGGGAAATAACTACACTGGAACATTAGTAGGAGCAGGGTGGGCTATTCATCCTGCTTTTTATGGGAAAAAGTTGTGGAGAAGACAGGGAGGCCAAGACACTGACCCATGTTCCCAAGCTGAGCAGAGAGGCAGCACAGCAGCAATCTCATCCCTGCCCAACAGGCATGTCTGGCTGCAACAGCAATGTAAATAATTCCGCAGTGAGATTGATGGGCTTTTCTCACTGTGGTGTCTTAGATTGCATGTAGTCACATTCACCAGCATAATTGCCCCAAATTGGCATGATGATGGCATGATAATGTGTAAGAGCAGAGCTGACATCTTCAGGTCACCGGTTAAAAAGGAAAAACATCTCTTCTCTCAAAACAAAGTGTGAAGGACAATTTTTCTCCTTTAAAGAAAAAAATTCTATTTTGGGCAAGTTTTCAAAGACACAATGGAATATCTCTCTACAGGTTGAATTGGCATCTGTTTGAATTCAAGGCTCTTTGGCTGTAAAAGCTCATTGTTTTGCTCATTCTCACAGTAATCAAACCAATGTGTCAGACTTGATAGTTACACTCCATACAGAAAAGGATATGGAAATTGTTTGG
>VZRZ01004119.1:1275543-1305303 GCA_013398175.1 Climacteris rufus | reverse complement strand
GGGGGGGGGGAATGCAGCCATCACTTTGAGATAACCTATTTAATTTTACATATTGAAAAAAATTTCTTTTTGTTTATTTGCCACTCTGAATAATTGAAGTTTTTCTCTTTTCTACAGCCATTTTCTGACATGCAAATAGCAATTTATTTTTATGTGAGATAAATCCTTCCTGTGTGCATTCCTCTCTGTAAAACAGGGTTGGGGGAAATACGCCTTTCTCCATGAAAATACTAATGACTGAATTAAAGCATGACTCAAGTGGGCACTGTTCTAAGCAATAATATCAAAGTTGTCACAATTGTGTGTGGGATTTAATGTTCCTGGATGATACTTGCGTTTAGTCTGCAGATCCATGAGTCAAGACAACTGTTAAAATTTCTCCAAACGTTAGGTGGGCCCAAATGACTTATTCTGAGGTGTTAATAGAGTCATTTAATTTGAAGACATAACAGAGAACTGACTGCAGAGCAGGGCCAGCTGGGAGCACAGGTGATGTGGGCTGTTACCTTGGGCAGCAGCAGCCTGCCAAGGGCACAGGAAAATGGTCATGTCTTCATCGCTTGCTCTGCCTCTGCCAGCGCCTGGGGAGATCAGGTTTGCTGCTGCTGCTGCCAGGGCAGGGATCAGGGTGTATGTGTGCAGGCTGGGGCCAGCAGTTTTCAGTGGTCACTGCTCCTGCCTGGTGAGTTACCTTCTGACGGCAGGAGCTGCCTGTCATATGAGCTACCTGGGATCGCGGTATAAGGGCATGCTTTTCCCTGGTGACTGTACACCAACGGTGGTGGCTTTTTCAAATCCTGCAAGATTTCTAGCCTGTGTGAGCATGGGTAGAGTCTCTGCTATGTCCCTGCTACCAGTCTGTGGTGCAGCCTGGCTCCCCATCCTCCTCTGTCCTCTCAGCTGGATTTTGATTGGGTGCCTGCTGTTCCCATGATGGCATGTGATAATGGAGTTTGGAGCTCTGACAGCTCTGCAGTGAACACAGGGTGGTTATATTTTCCAGAAGAGGATGTTGTTTGAGCATTTTATAGTGCATTTCAATGTAAAGATAAAGTACATTTTATTACCGTACACAGACTTTGTCATGTGAAAAAAACTTTATTAAAAGTTCAGGCCCCCAGAGATAGGAGCCTGATGTTCTGGGGTCAGTGTCACTTGTGGCTGACAGGCTCCTTTTTGCTTTGACCCTCTTTGTCCATGCAGATAACCTTGATATTTAACTATTTGACTCCCCTTTACAATATGGTTGTGTCTTCCATGATATTTCACAGTGCTGGAACTGTGCAGCAAGCTAGGGTTAGGGAAAGCTCTGGAGACAGGACCCTCTGCACAGCATAAACATCAGTTCAGAGTGGCTTTCTAAAACATGTCTTCAACTTTCACCATTTCATTTCATGATTTCTTCCTTCAGCAAGAACTCTTACTGAAACAGAAGCACAGTCCCAGCAGCATACTCAGAGCCTGAAGCAGAGAACTAAATAGTTCTGGGCAGCGAATGTTATGTTCCAGGTGGAAAGGTGTCTTTTTCTGGTAACCCTCACCCAGTGCCCACACATATGTTTCAGGAAGTTGTATTAGAAACAGTTGTGGGCACTGCAGTATTGATTGGTTTCAGCAACAGAATGGAAAGTATTTCCTCTGAGAGTCTGAAAACCAGAAATAATTTTTCAGTTGGCTGTAGGATGGATATTGCTATTTCTGAAAGGAGCAGGGCAGGGCAGTGTGGCTTGGAGCAAACATCCCAAGAAGTGCTTGCTTAGGTGGAGATCTTTCTAAGCACTTCATTGCCTTTTTTTACATATTCATAGAAGTATTTGTATGGGGGAATATGCTGACCATTTTTACTTGGATTCCACTCAATAATGTAACAGTCACGTAACACTGACAGAAAATGGTAGCAGGGTACCAGAGACTGGCAAATACAGGGTTATAATTGAATTTCTTCTAAGGTAAATGTTTCTCCTTTGTTGTTCTAAAACCTTAACCATCTTATGCTTCTGTTTTAACAGATATTTTTGTACAGTTGGAAATTGCTAGTTTAATAGTTTAATGTGGCTGACCCAGGGAGCTCTCATTAGTCAGCTGATCTGTGGCTGCTGAACACATGTCCCAATTGCTAAGGAAAACCCATTAGTGTAGACTGCTCCCTGATTTTCTTCTGTGCAATAACGCACATGTGTGGTATAACTTCAGATACAAGAAAAATCCAGGTCAGTGGGGCTATGTTGCTGTTTGTGGTGAGATTTCAGAGGTAGCTGCTTCAAGTCGCTTGTATTTAAGCATCTGAAGTAAGATCTTGTTCAGTTTTCAACTGAAATAAAACTCCCTACTTTTTTTGTATAACTGAGCAAGACCAAAAGGAAAAAAAGAGAGGGACTCTGTGGAAAATATATCTATCTAGAATATCTAAAACTTGGCAGAAATGTTTCCAGGCTTTCCAGCTACATGGTTAGCTCCATGTCCAGCACAAAAGCAGTACCTCCCATTGAGACTGTATGAAATAAATATGCATTTATTGGCACTTCAGTAATGAGTGAGGCAGTATACGTTTTTATCTACAAACATATCAGTTTTTACGTAGAAATGAGCATATTTGCTCTCTTCAGCATTTGGGATTATGGTATGCAAGGTGGGTTTGTATTTACTTTTAAATATGCAACTGTTTTATGGTAGAGAGTATCTGGCTCAAGCTGGCTCCTCAAGAAGGGGGATGGTTCTTCTGACAAATCCTATACTACCTCTGACAGATGTACACAGGGCCTGCAAACCCTTTGGATTGCTGCAGATTAATACTTAGAATTATAAAAAGATAGAATTGATTAGGTTGGAAAAAGCCTCTCAGATCAATTGATCCAACAATCAACCCAGCACTGCTGTTTTCACTGCTGAATCATGGCCCCAAGTGCCACATCTACGGGTTTTTTGAGGGCTTCCAGGGATGGTGGTTCCACCACTTCCCTGACCAGCCTATTCCAATGCCTGAGCACCTTTTCAGTGAAGAAAATTTTCCTCATGTGTAATCTAAACTCCCCTAGCATGACTTGAAGCCATTTCCTCTCTCACTTGTTACCTGGGAGAAGTGACAGACCTCCACCTGGCACCAGCCTCCTTTCAGGTAGTTATAGACAGTGATAAGGTCTCCCCTGAGCCTCCTTTTCTCTAGGCTAAACACCCTCAAATCACTTAGCTACTCCTCATCAGACTTATGCTACAGATCCTTGACCAGATTCGTTGCCCTTCACTGGACACATTCCAACACCTCAAGGTCTTTCTTGTAGTGAAGGACCCAGAACTGAACACAGGATTCAAGGTGTGGCCTCACTAGTGCCGAGTACATGGGAACAATCACTGCCCTGGCCCTGCTGGCCACACTATTGCTGATACAGGCCAGGATGCCGTTGGCCTCCTTGGCCACCTGGACACACTGCTGGCTCATGTTCAGCCACTGTCAACCAGCACCTCCAGGTCCTTTTCCACTTAGCAGCTTTCCAGCCACCATTCCCCAAGCCTGCAGCATTGCATGGATTTTTGTGATCTACATGCAGGAATGAGCTTTTCAGCTTGTTGAACCTTGTACAAGTGACATTTGTTCATCCACCCATTGAACTTCACTGATCCTAGGCCTTAACCAGATGACTGTAACATCAAAGAGGCTTCAGTGCCCAATGACAAACTTTAGGTCAAAGTGTTGCTTAAAAGGAAAATCAAGCGATTTTCAAAATATATATTCTTGCCAAATAGGTTGCATTATTGCAGAGGTGGGTACTCTAAGTAATTCTAAGGCAGTTGTCACTGTTGTCTAAGCCCTGGTACTGCCATGCATTGACCTATGGCAGCAGGAGCAAACCACTGACTGATGAATATTTAATGGAAAGGTTGACGTATATCTACAGTGAATCATTTGCTACAGAATTGTAAATAAAACAGTATTTTTAATTCACTGCCTAGGGCTGTTTAAGTATATCATGTATGAGTTATGTCCACAGGGGAGAGTAGCTTAGGTTAGAGTAGCCCTGACTGAAAATTTGCTAACATATAAATATATATTTTTATCTGATGGTGGTAGGAGTTGTCTGGATCAGTTTTCAATATAGGTGTGTGTCTGTTTATATGTCTGTGCACCAAAAACTAAACATTTAGATGTGCCTGGTTTAAATTCAATTGTCCAAACCCCTGATTTGTCTCCCCATCCTTTTCCTCTGCTGTAGGTGTGTTTCCATTAAATCAGTCTTCAGGTAGGTGGTCACACTGTATTTTCTCAGTTTGGACTTCTCACCTCAGTCAAGATGGATGGTGCTTTTTCATTTTCTTTTATTGTCCTTCACATTGCTTCACAGACATCCTCTGAACCCCACACTGAATACAGGCCTTCCCCAGGGACTGGAAGTGCTCTGATCATAGTTTGTAAGCTGTTCATGAACACAAGTGGATTTCTGGCCATAGCTAGCTCTCCATTGAGGTGAGGTGTTCTTAACCCCACCTTGTACATGAGCCTCTAAGATGCAGATGTTACAGCTGTTACTGACTGAAGTGCCTGCTAATTTTTTATTCTGTATCTGGGATATGGGGGACCAAGGCATTTATGATTTTTTTCTCTTCTTGTATTCACATTTAAGGCACAGTTCACATTGACCTTCAGTGGGAGGTGGGAATTCTTGCGCATTACCCATGCACCAAATGTCCCAAAATAGACACCTGGAAAATGAAACATGAGTACATTGAGAAAGCTGGATTAGAAGGAGTCTTGGGCAACTCTGTGATGTAAAAAGCTGTGCCCAGAGAAGGGAATAATACCTTTTTTCAGAATGTCTCAGAATTGCCACTACCACAAACCTGCCCTTTCAAGGCAATTTGGGAAACTGCTCCATCTCTCTGTCATACCCACTTGTTGGAATTACAGCTCATCTCAGAGCCTGGTGTTTTGGCTGGGCTGCTCTTCAGTGTTGACCATGGGTGCTTTCGACTTTCAGCCCCTCTTTCCACTCCTCAGTTTTAGGGTGAGGACCTCTGGACCTGGACAAGAGAGGTTTCTCTGCAAAACCTGAAGCATTTCCATAACTTCCCTATGGACTTCTTTCACAGCCCCAGAGGTTGCCGTATACAGGATTTGGCAAATAGGTCGTTTTTCCTTTCTTCTACCACACTCTCCTAATGACCTATCAGGATGGGATTTAGGGCAAGAAGAGGGTCTCTTGCTCTATCCTAGGAAGCTTCCAGGTCCTGTGTGAGTATGCAGGAAATCAGGTTTTCCTTTGGAGTGCTACCTTATCCACAGGTTTACCGTCAAAGTACCACACATCTGTGTGGAAGCACCACACATCTTCCAGCTTCTGCAGTTGTGAGCCCTATCAGAGCAGAGTCTGCTTTAACATGCCCTCTTTGTGTCCAAAGGTGAATTCATCCTATATGCTGGAAATTGTGGCAAAACATTATATAACTAAACCATGGATCACGGAGCATGCAATCCATGGGAAAGAATTAGGGTCTTTGCGGGCATCTCCTGACTGTTGGGGACTAGAATTTGCAATGTTTTATTTCTTTGAACTGAGGGTTATGGACCATGCTCTTGGCCTTTCTGAAGAAAGGGAACTAGCTTCTGCAGCTTGCCTGAAAATGGGTGGGTTTGTTTAGTTTTTTCTCTCTGTAGTTATGTGATTCCTTAAGAGTGACTATTCCTGAACTTGAGTGCTTTCCTTGACGTAAATTCATAAGTTTAAAGAGATTTGCTACAAAATAACACTAGTATAGAGATCAGTATCTAGCAAGACTGGCTTTTCAAGTGCCATAGGAAAATAGCAAGGAAATATGTGTATGTGAGATCAGAAGTGCATTTATCCTACTAGCAAGTCTCAAATATGCTCACTCAAACTTACTGTGGCATACTCTGAGGATCCAGCCTAATGGCAGAGACATTCAACTTAGGCATTAAGGGAGTGGACTGTGTAAGTTGGCTGGAAGTGTACCCAAGAGGTTTTATTATTTTTGTCTATGGTATTTATGTTGAAGCAGTTTCAGTATTCTAGGAATACATCTTATTTTATTTCCTTCTGAGACTTCTCTGTTAGAAGAAGTTGTTGATTTAAAACTATGTTGAAGTAAGCAAACAGTAAATTTCTCAGAAATATGTCCATTCCATTCTTCCAAATGTAGGCATTTAAAAATCTCTCATTGTTCCATGTGACAGAAAAACAGAGCTGAAGATCAAGTTGAGGTTTTGGCAAACAGTACATATTCATGGGGCCAAAGAGAGTGAGAACAACTCGGTATCACAGCAGCCAGGGAACAGACACCCTCGGTTCGTTAGGAGAAGAGGAACCAGGAGAGACTCAAGAATCTTCTAGCTTCTGACTTCAAAATAATTTAACAGGTGAGACGTTCTCTTAAGAAGATCAAATCCTGCTCGTCTTTCATTAGAAAGGAGAACCCTGGTCTCCAGTGTCCTAGTTGAATACCTTAATTACTGGAACTAGTGGAAAACAGGAAGAGACTTTCTGGCCCCAACCCCCACCACGCTGGTGTGAAGTACACATGTGGAAAGTTCCCTTTCCTCGTTTTCCTCCTGCTTGAATTCACACATGAAGTCTGATTCCAGACAGATTTAATTTTCTTTTCTCCTGAATTTCAGTCTTTTTGAGGGGGATCTATCCCAATGCCATGGGTTTTCACTTCCTCAAGCCGCTGACACCAGCCCCTGCCTCACAGTTCTTTGCAGGGCTTGCTGAGCCCCGAGGGGGTGGCAGCGAGGGAGGCAGCCAGAGCTGCCTTAGG
The DNA here is from genome assembly GCA_013398175.1 of Climacteris rufus. Lineage (NCBI taxonomy): Eukaryota > Metazoa > Chordata > Aves > Passeriformes > Climacteridae > Climacteris > Climacteris rufus. Next base: position 1,298,535 of record VZRZ01004119.1, on the reverse strand, counting down.
CAGCGCTGCCTTTGAGCTGCTGCTGCTTCAGCGCTCAGCCCGACAGAGAAACTAAATGGAAATTATTCAGGAGCATGGACCAAAGTGGAGGTGCTCCTGGTACCGGTGGCATGCCAGAGGCATTTGGCAAAGGTTTATAGATGTCATCTTTTGTGTTTCCTTGGTGAATGAGTCACTGTGGCTGTGCCTAAATACTTAAAATGCCTTTTAAGCATTCACAACAGAATTTTTTCCCCTGTTTGCGTGGCTACTTCCAAATACCAACGTCAGATACACCCAGGCTTTTGCAAATCTATATGAACTTTGCTGGGTAGAAGCCAGGCTTGACACAGCAGCTATTTAGCCAGGTTGGAACAGTCCAAAACTTGGTCTAATTCTCTCTGACATGGTTTAAGGCTCAAGCTCAGATTTTCCTAGGTGGCTATCCATTATGAGTGGGTTCTAGTGCAGATGGATCAAAATAGAAGGGGACTGAGCTTGCAGTTACTTGCAAAGTCAGCCTGACTTCAACCTATGAACATGCAGTATAAGAAACAACACACCTAAATAGCATGCCAGATCCTGACGCTGTTTTTCGTTGCTTCTCCTGTTCTGGGGGAGCTGTTCCTTTGTCAAAATACGGTGTGTGCTTGAGAAAATACCAAAAAGAAAATCAAGCAACAAATGGGACATTCTCATCATATTGAATTTTGTGGTGGTAGATGGGAGTGTTCTCTGGGTCACCATGTACTAGAGGTCGTGGTAGGGTATGTAACTTTAGTATGCATGTAACTTTATTTTGAACTTTTTCACTGCCAGTTTTGTTGTGTTAATGTTTGAGTACTTTGCTTAGTTGGCACTGCCGGATGCAGGTTGTTCCTTATCCATTACTGACAGGAAACGTTGCACCAGAAGGGTGGACACAGGCACCCTGGCTGCTGGGCACTTGCAATAGAAGATAATTTCCTGAGTGGCATGAGACAGCATGGTTTGTATATCATGTAAAAAGCCCAGCTCTTGTGGCATTTTCCTCTGATTGCTAAGTCCACTGCAGAAGAGTAAAAACATATGACACTTAAAAATAGGATATATCCTCAACCATTGCAAGCGCCATCTGTTCTCAAAGAAACAACTGGTAGAAAAAAATAACCTTGGGTTGAAACCTTGCATGAAGTTGCCATTTAAGATAAGCGGGGTTGGCTTTGTTATTTTTATTTTTTTGGAGGTGTGGAGAAGGGCTGTTTGATGGCAACTGAAAGAAAACAGATATGTGGAACTGGAATGTGCATGTTACAGACGTGCAGAGAAGTCGTGTCCTGAAGACCTGTTAAAGCTCTGGGATCAAGTACCATAGTGAGACTGCAAGGAAACCAGGCACTATTTTAAATCAGTTCATGCAGTGGATTGCAGTAAAGTGTCTGCCAACCACCAGAAGGTGGTTTCTAGGGAAAATGCATTACTAGTTATAAACAGGCAAAACCGAATTTTCCAACTGGACACAGTGAATAGTATGGCTTCCTCATCCTTTCAGACTCCATCCAGTCTGGCACTGAGGGATGAATCAGTAGCTTAGGGAATACTGACTCCATCCCTGTATGCTGCTCCTCCAAAGCACACCCATAGCCATTGCCTGTGGTAGTAGGAGCAAAGTCTGAGCTTTGGCCATTCCCAGAATTCAGCACTGCTTCTTCTGTCTCTGTTAGGATGTGATTAAATGACTGAAAAGGATTTCGTTTTCACATAGTGGCAAGTTGCTGTCCCCTATATAACTTTGGTAAGTAGCCATGCCACCTGCCCCCGGTCTGATGAAAAATCCTGAAAGCCCACTAGCAGACTTGGTCACTTGTGCTGTTTTGGACACCCTCCTGTGGAGTCAAGTGGGATCACTTTAGCAGATACCTGTGATTTCCTTTGGTACTGGAACAGTCTGAAGGTAAGGATCCAATTACCAAGCAGAAGAGCAACTCACCTCCTTTTATATGAGCTGATGGCTTCAGAGCATCTGTGGGCTACATGCAGGTGCAGTAGCATATGAAATCAGCAGGCCCCAGTAGCAACAGAAAGCCTATGTCTTGACAGTCTTGTATGGGTTAGAAATCTGAAAATGGGATGTCTGCATTTCAATGCTTTCACCCCTGTTCTGTACTAATGTGAAGAGCAGCTGACTTGTACTTGAGACACCTGCCAAAAAACTGTGCATGAGGCAAAGGGAGCACTGCACGGTGTTTGCTCAAACAGAATAGTCATCTTCCAAGATAGTGTCCTAATCCTGTCAACTTCACTGTTTTTATGAGTTCCAAGTGGGACAACATGGTGAGATAAGAAAAGGGTATTTTAATGAATAGGTTTGATAGTGATATTTCTGACTCTTTTCTTTTTTTGCATCTCACAGCACAGGAATAGCTGCTGTGATGTAATGTTGCTATTTAGAATTGTTTTCAAAGCACGTTTTGAGTTTGGTGTCTGCAGTATTGAATTTTTTTCTTTGGAAATGAGTGCACCTAAGGTAAAGGCTGTGTGCATGCATTTTCAGACTCTGTCTTTCTGAATTTGGACTGCCATACTTCTGATCCTCATATCTCCAGTCTGAACACCAGAAGATTTGAAGGGTACTAGCTTGTGCTCAGCTTTTTTGGCAAGCAAATGAGGGATGGCACAAAACTGCTAAACACATTCTTTGGTTTGCAGGGGAATAAGGCAATAACCTGCTTGCCAGTGTTTGGTCTTGGTAGACCTAGCTCCTGAGAAAAAGACCTTTTGGTACTTGCCCCAGGGAATGAGCAATTCTTTTGTGATGTGCTGCCACAGCACATTTCTGTGTTCTGGATATGTGCCTTAACTGTGCAGCAGCAAAACCTGGCTACATTGCCCCACAATAGAGAAGAAAAACACTGTGTCCTTGAGGGTAAAACTCTGTAGAGACAGGAGGAATGATGTGGCTGGCATAGTTCACAGTGGTGGGAGAGAAAACTTCTGATTTCATAAGTGACAAGACAAAAACCTCAGTTTTGCAAGAACACTTTTTTTACTGGAACAGTGTGACTAATTTACCAGTCCACAGAGAGGGATGTAACACTGAGTCCTGTTTAAAACAAAGTATGCTGTTCTTGCAGCACAGTTCATACTTCTAGATTTGTGCCTTGCATGTGAGTCAACTATAGTTAACATTTTAATACTCCAGCATTATTTCAAAAACACTCTGCTTTTGTCTACCAGATTTTCCATTTCTTGGCACTGACAGTCTTGATTTTTCATAGGGGAAGTTCAATATCTCTCTAAAGCTGAAGTAAAATCTTCTGTACTCTGAAATGTTAGATCAAGCTTATTATTATTTTTCCAGTTGTCAAGCTTAATGCATTTTTAAAGCATCCTCCTGCTTTAAGGTAAAGTTGAGAAAAGTGAATATGTAACAGTGCATATGTATTTGCTGTACATGTATCTGTTTGTGAGAGACCAGGACTGAAACCTAAATTTTGCTACCCCCTAAATCTTGTACAAGTTTATCCCTTCTCACAGCTTCAGATCTAACTGTGAAGTCTGTAGCTTTGTGCATATTTTTAATGGGTTAAATGAAACTCTGGTTTGGGGCAATACTAACTTTTGGCCTAAAATGTGTGAGTTGGCTTGTGGTACATTCCCACCATGGGCTTCTATATCGGTATCCTGTCACGTTATCTTCTGTGACTTCCAACTCATGTTTGCTGTTCTGCCTAATATTTAAACAAGTTCATTAGATACGGCCATGTTTTAAAAATATAAACTGCATTTTTCAGGCTATGGACCAACATGTTAAAAACCATCTGTGATATCAGTTGCTCAACTTCTGCTCTCAGAAGAGCTTGCTTTACTTAAGGCAAATGTTCTGCACTTACAGAAAATAAAGATGGCCATTAAGTACCTAAGTTCACTTTTGAATATTTCAGCTGAGACTCTATCATTGCACTTTTTATTGTATCTAACCCTGTGGGCTCTTTTGTAAATGTGGAGGGGTTAAGTGCTTCTGTCATTCATCCCAGCTAATTGTGAGCCCAAATGTGGAATTAGGTAACTGGTTTCAAACACATAACTTTGAAAACAGGTGATGAGAGTGGTGAGTAAAAACTAAATGAAATTTCACAGCCTGAGGCTTAGGCAAAATGTCCCTTTGGCTGTTCAGGTTAATGTCATTACCAGGGGTGGCTTCTTTATCCTGAAGCATTTATTCCAGATGTGTTTCTTTAGCCTTCTGTTCTGCTTGGCTGACTGTTTGTAGTCTATCTTTGCTCTTTGATATGAAAATAAGTTGAATTGTTAGACATAGAATCAGGAATAATCTTCTGCTATTAAAATAGTCTCTAAAGAATGTAAAAATACTTCTGAGAAAAAAAAATTAAATATTTCCATCTTGGATTTTGTAAGCTACAATTGTATGGCTATGCTGAGGGTTACCTAAAAGTGTAGTTGTGTAAAATGTAGCAAAGCTGACATGAAAGTGAAAGGGAAAACGAATGTCGCACAAAAATTCTGTGTTTACAAAGTCACCTTCTGCACAGCAGGGACGCTTTAAAGAAGAACATTAAGGGTGATAAACCTTAGCTGTAGAGCTCTTCTGAATTTTAGGCTTTTTAAGCATATTTGATGTTCAATACCTTACACCATATGAGAACAACAAAGGACTCCTCAAAACAGTAACACAAAATGCTGCCGACTTGAGGTAAAAAATCCCAAAGACTTTCTCATCTCTTGCTCATTATGTCCTGTTTCTGCCCTCGGCCACTGTAAGTGGTGGAAATCTTGATTTTACCATTGAAGCAGATGGGCTTTCTGCTAATCACTGAGGATTTCTACACTGTTATTTAGTACAGAGGAAAAAAATTAAAAATCTCCTCCCCTGCCCTCCCCCAGTCTGGGCTCTTAGCTTTTTAGACTAATGCTTGGATGTACTCCCTGGCTAATGGAATCCTAGATTCAGATTCTTCAGTTGTGTCATCTTTTTTTTTTTTTCCCTGAGAATCTGAGCACTTCAGAATTCTTCAAGGATTCCTGGTTGGAGCAAAAGTAATTGCAGGAACAAACAGAGCTAGAATAGTTTCATCAAGTCTGCAGGCCACGTAGAAACCCTGTGTGCATCCCCTTCAGATGTGCAGACCCATTGAAGAGCCCCAGTGCTGTTTTTTACAACACTGCCTGGGTGTCTCTATGCCTCCTGGAAGTGACAGACTCATAAGACATGCCCCATACTTCTGCCTGTGGAAGCTTTACCCTCTGCCCAAGCTTCTGAGTGCATGGCTGTGAACAGCCATAATTACCTATTATAAACTTGTTTTCTCATATTTCAAATGCTACAGTAAAAAGTAGTACTTCACCGCTGGTCAGGAACCAAAACTGACCTTAAAACGGTGTAGACTCAGTTCTTTCTTGAACACAGAGCCTTTTTTATGTGCTTGTTGTGTCATCAGCAACAGAAAAGGTCCTCTGCCCTTGTAAGAATGCTACAATGGGTTTTGACATGCATAAGAATCAGGGACCAAGTATCTCCAAGTGCTGAATGATTTATGAACATCTGTTTAGTTAAAAGACAGATGACCACAGCATTCCTTGTTTTTCTAATGCTTTTTTTTTTTTTTGCATTCAGAGAGTAAAATGTTGAATGAAGCAGAGTGTCTGAGGGCACAGCTATATAAATTAGGGCTGACAGCCTCACTTTCTCTACCTACACTCTGGCACTCTGGGAGGTTATGTGTAAATTCCCCACTGCTCCAAGCCCAGTCAATGTGGAGCATGGACAGTGAAAAGTTTGAGTTTGTGGCAGTCTGTGTATATGTACTCTTCAACTTTTCCTAGTGTTTATCGTGGCTTGGGCGTCTCTTGCAAAGTTGCTGGCAGCCTCTCAAAGTGACCCATTCTTCCAGTGAAAATTTTAGATGTCCAGGATATATGTCTTCTGTTGTTAGCTGTGGCTTCTTGCAATTCTGGAAAATCCCAGTATCATCTTCCTGCAAGACTGTATTGATCATCACAGTTTGGGTAAGACATTTTTGAATCACACTGTGCAAGCTGTACAAACTGTCTTTCATCATGCATGCTCTTGCAGTTCACTGAGCTTTGCTCAACCATCTGCTTCCATCAGTTTCTTCCTCAGAAGAACAGCTCATCACCTTGGTCAAACAAGACACCAGGCTTACTGAATACTTCTAGCTTTTCCTAGAAATACCTGTTTTCATGTCTGATTACTTCGGGATCAGAATTCTCTGATTAGTTGTTAGCATATTGTCTTATTGGAGACCAGAATTTTTGGCTCAGTTTCATCCATTACTGATAGAATACAGAAATTAACACACCAATGTAAAACACTCTGGGACTGGCATGCTCCCCACATTTAAATTTCATATGGCTGATGTGTATTTTTGTAGAAATATCAGTTGAAAATGTTCATAGAACTTCCCTGTTTCAGTTCTTACTTGTGACATTTATTTCTGGGGTTTTTGTTTGGTTTTTTTGGATCACCTAAAAAATTTCCTTTTCCTGTTGGGTTCCCAACCCACCACATGAGCATGTCAGCATTCTTAATAAAATACAGAGACCTCATTAAAACACCTTTCTTTTTAAAGTAGTTGGGAATGTCAAATTCCGATGGTATAGTTGGTGGCTGAGTTGACAAGATAGCAAAGTTTCTTCAGAGCAGAGGTCTGTGCTTGGCTGATTAGCTCTCCCCTTTTATGACTGTATGGTCATAGCCGAAATTAAGATGCCAAAGTAAAATATCCTTCTTCACTTAGCTGGAGCTTGTGTCCAAGTTAATCAGCAACATGGAGTTGCTGTACATCTTTTCCTTGTTGTTTTTCACAACAGTGACACCATGCAGGTATAGAATATTACTGTCGATAACACTCTCAAATTTGTTGCCATTATCACACTAGCTGATCGTGTAAAGATGGTCTGAATTGTGAGGTAATATTCTGCTTACTCAGAGAAATGTCTGAACAGAAACACAAATTCCTCTTGTATTAGTTGATGAAGTTGCCCAAGATTCCCGGAAGCCAATGGGAATCTGAAAGTGTTACCTTACTAAACAGAAGTAAAAAATGTAGTTGTGGGACTCAACTCATATTTAGCCATGCTTTACATAAGCAGCTATTTCTGTTCCTACTTTTGGGGTAGGCTAGTAAAGCAGATTCTGAATTAAGATCTTAATTTCTTTTTCCCTAGCTCCTAGCTAGGAAATAATGTCTTTTTCAGTGAATTCCCTTTCTTTCCAGCCTGTAGTCTACAGCCTCAGATGGTAATAATGATTTTAATATTTCTGGGTGAGAAATGTAGTCATTAATATTCTCACAAAGAACTCATGGCAGTGACTGTAAATTACATCGTACTCTGGAAGCACAGCAGGAGGTGTGTCCTTCCTTGGACAGTTTATTACAGGGCCTTCATCCCGTGGCATATCGTCCATATTTAATTTGCACGTTGAGTAATATCACTGTGTCAAATAACAGCATTGTGGAAGCTGCAACACATCTCCTCCTGGATAAAGGGCAGGTGGGAATGCCTGTCCATGACAGTGAGGTATCCCTCGTGGTCTGTGACTTGTCCTGTGTGAGAGCCACAAGATGCAAAATCTGGGCTGAAATTTTCAAACTCCTCCTAGGGATTTGCCTGCAGATTTTAAGAGGACTTATGAGGATTAACTCCTCCTCAGCCTTGAAAAGATTACTTTGTTGTCTTCATTCAGAACAATGTCGAAGGTTTTGAGAAGTTTCTTTTGCTTTATCTGTGGCCATTGTTTTGTGTGTGAGATGTTATGATTGGCAATATGGGACTTTTTATAAATAATCATAGAATCAGATTGAACACTTAGTAGACATTAAGGAAGGACCCTGTCTGAACTTCCTGGGTTCAATCTAAGGGGAGTATATTTAGCTGGAATGACTGCTTTACTGGGGACCATTCTAGGAGTTGTTTCAAATAACAGTGGCAAAGAACCATGTCTGTTGCTTAATCAGAACAAATTAAGACACATTTTCCTAATGAAGATATATTCAGCTGGAGCCAAGTCTTTAAGTGGTGCTTAAATTCATATTACAGTCTAAACTTTTGGAAGTTTCCAAATAAGTGTTAAATGAAGATGTAAAACAACAAATGAAATTTTTAATTGTTTATTTTTTGTGCTGTATTTTACATATCTTAAAAACTACTTAGACTAAGGTTTTTAACAGCTTTTTTACAGGTGTTAAAATACAGCAATTTGCTGTTCATCGAGGTGCCTTGGTACAGAGGATTTTAATGCATTGTTATTAGCATATAAAAGTACAATTTTTCATATGCCCCAAGTTCAGAGTTTTCCTCTATGGGCAGTTTTTCTGTATGTGCTTGCAAAAGCTGAAAAACTACTTCTTCCTGACAATAAATCAGCTGCTGTCTATAGCTTTTGACTTTGAGGCAGAGAGAAACCCAGAAGCTGTGTTTCTACTGGCACAGGTAAGAGAAGGGCTGATGGCTAATCACAGTCTGTGTGATAACTCACAGTCTGTGAGATCAAAGACGGATTAGTGCAAAAGGTCTGACATTGAACAGACCTGTAAGGTCTGTCAAGTGGGATGTTTAGGTGTCAGATAAGTTTTGGCCACAAATACTTTCTCATTGGTGTTTTGGATCAGGTGCATTGGTTAACCATGAGTGAGAACTGAAAAACAGTGTTTAGAAGATCATGTGTGTACTTACAGAAGACCCCGAGTCTCTGCTGCTTTAGATCAACAGTTTTATTTTAAAGTCACACAAGTGTACTCTGTGTTATCCTGAAACATCAGCCTTATTTGGCTAATCTTCCTGAAGTAGATAGCCTTTATTTTGCCCTCAGAAGTTATTTGGTTTTTTTTTGCAAAGAAAAAGTTGGCAGTTTTGACAGATGGATAGGCTTGTTACATCCCTATTTGTATGCCAGTGAAACCTTGAAAGCACTTACACTTCTTATCTTTCACATGGTCCTGAGATAAGGGAAGATTTCCATCAAGCATATTCCTGGCTCTCAGATCTAAGGTAAATAATGTTGCTATTCTTTTACTGTGGCATAATGTTATAAAGCCAGTGCTACTACAAGTGTAAAAATGAGTAAGATGAGGTCCATGCTTTGCCATTTTTCTCCCCAGCAGCACAAGGCTAATTTCCCCTCTGGTCTGGGAGGATGTACATAGGGTGATTTTCACAGCCTTACTGCAGTGTGGTGTCTCAGCTGTCAGACCAACATGTTGTCACAGGGCAGCAATCCAGGTCTGAGGATTTCCATGTGCACCTTCCTTCTCTGCCTATGCATTCATTTGTGCATACAGAGGAACTGTGACCAAACTGCTGCACAGGGGGTGGACATGGGGGCTCTCTGGGAGGCCATGGAGGAAAGCAGCCATGGCTGTGGATGTTTGCCAAAAAAGTTAGGCTTCCCAGAGCACCACGATTTAGACCTGAGGCTAATGAATGAATGAGGCCTGGGGAGCAGCTCTCTGAAAAGGCACCTGGAGGTGCTGGTAGACAAGCAGCTCAATTTGGGTGAGCACTGTGCTGCTGCAGCTGTGGCAGAGAAAGCCAACGGGATGCTGGGTTGCATCAACAAGGGCATCACCAGCAGAGATGGAGAAGTCATTGTCCCACTCTAATCAGCACTTATCAGGGTGGACGTGGAATACTCTGTTCAGTTTTGGCCCCCACAATGCAAAAAAGCTGTGGACAGGCTGGGGAGGGTCCAGAGAAGGGCCACAAAGATGATCAAAGGCCCAGGCAGCCTGACACATGAGGAAAGGCAGAGAGAGAGAGGGATTTATTCAGCCTCGGGAAAAGAGGCTTAGAGAGACCTCATCACCATGTGTGGCTACAAAGAAGATGGAGATTCCCATTTGCAAGAAGTCACATAGAAAAGACAAGGGCTACAAGTTACTCCCAGGAAGATTCTGATTGGACAAAAGAGGGAAATTTTTCACAAGGAGAGCAAACAGCCCTTGGAATAATCTCTCACAAGAAAGTGGTTCATTCTCCAGTGTTAGATGCTTTTAAGATTCAGCTGGACAGGGCACTGGGCTGTCTTGTCTAGACCATGCTTTTGCCAACAAAGGTTGGACCAGATGATCCTCGAGGTATATTAGGTTGGTATTCTATGATTCTATATAATAAATTACTTTCAGCACTGCTGTTTCAGCTACCCTGCAACAAGTAGTGCCTGGTTTCCTGCAATACTTTGTTTTTCCACCTTGTAATCTCTCTGCTGCGATTTTTTGCTGCATTCTACTCACATCAAGAACAATGAGCAGAGCAGAGGTCAGTGTCTCAGTTAGATGTGTTTAATGCAGCATGGAGAGAGGATTTTGTCTGTTGGATTATTGTAACTGCATTTTAGGCAGGCTCCCTGGAAATTTACATTGCTTAACACATGGGGAATGTGGCATTCAGCTTAAATGGGGACTCCTCTTTCTCCTCGACTGGGAACCTCTCTAAAATCTCAGCACTCCCACATGCTGAAGGTTGGGCTCATTTGATGTGTACCCAAGATCTCCCTGGGTGGTACAGCACATTGCTGCCTCTGCACAACTTCCCTTTTAATCTGCTGTGCTGGGGTTTTCAGTGGTGAGACTATTGCAGTCTCTCAGAAACACTTTACACTGTTTTTGTGAGTAAAAAGGGTGAATTTTAAAAAAGAGCTTACTGCCTGTCTTTCTAAACAAACATGTGGTTTGAGCCTTGATATGAATCTGTAGCTTTTGCTGGTGTGTACATTGATATGCTAGTTGTATGAAAAGAAATATTTTCCTTTATGAAATGTATACTGTTTTGTAATTCTTTCTATTATGGTAAGCCTTGAGTCCCGTTCAAATTCCCATTTTGGTTAGCCAGCCTCCTTTCCCAAAATGGTACAATGCTGAGTGGAGGCAAATTATTTCATAGGTGTTATAATTGAGGACACTCTTAGTACAGCAATAATGTGAGGATTCCTACTCAGTGGAGTCAGTAAAGGAGTCAGTAAATTTAGTCAGGGCTAAATTTCAGCTTCGTTCATGGGTCAGAATGAAGTTCATCCAACAACTTAAAGACTTAAGAAGAGCTTATTAAAACGAAGCCTAAGTGACAGAGGTCATAAAAAGAGGGATTTCTGTCCTTCAGTATGTCAAGGTGTCCTTCTTTTGTTTCCAGGTCTCCTTTGGGTGGCACCACTCACAAACCCAGGTCTCATTCCCAAGGTGTCTAATTACTAGGAGTCAGTGATATAAATTTCCTCAGTCTGAAACTTTCTTGAAACCTGAGGCCCAAGCTAGGTATTCCAAGGTCTTTGCTTTAACCTTATGCAAGAAACTCGTTGTATTGGCAGTCTTTGAGTCATATCTGTAAATAAACTTATTGAATATTTAAATATGTTATGGCTAGACAAAACCCATGTTTTTCATTCTAGTGCTACTTTTCAGTTCACTTGCAATGGTGCTACTTCTCATGGTGGCAAAGGAGAAACCAACATCCCTTATGCTTTCCAGATAAAGAATGCCTTATTGGACTGAAATACTCATGAGGGAGACACATGATAAAATTCCTATTCTGCTGTATTCTTGTGTCTTGGATGAGATATTTGAAAATCATCAAATAACTGCTGTCTAGAAGTCAGGAAAACTTATGTGAGAAGTCTTGATGATGATTGTTCAAATTTGACATTTTTCTCTGGAAAAGTTTTTGTTGACAAATTTGGTATATATATAAAATAACAAAATTTGTTATGAAGAACTTCTTGGTAATATCTCATATGAATAGCCTGTGTAAAGAGTCCTGGCCATAGCTGGAATGGAAGGTATAGTTCTAGGGGATGAGAGATGTGAGAATGGATTGCAACACTTTTGGAAGGAGTTAGAAGCAATGAACCTGTACTCATTTCAAAGCATACCTTCATAATCCTAGCATTTTCTCGCCTCTGAGATGAAACAACAATGACTGTCCCTCTCAAACTCTTATTCTACCATGGCAGCGTATCTCCAAGTAATGCAAACTGTGGAAGATCTGAGTGCATCTTCAAACAGTATCACGCAGCAGTGCTCCATGGAATAGCCATGATTCAATGGTGGCTGGTTTCTAATTCAAGTTTCAAACCTTTTAGAGAACTTGATACCATTGAAGATGAAGGTGATAAATCATTTTGAGAGCAGCAGATTTAAAGTAGAGAAAATATCTCTGAGGAGACAAATTTAAAAACACATTTATTGCAGTTTTTCAATTTTACATCTGAAATGTCTGAGCATAGCCCATTCAATTTCCTTTCTTGTATCAAGTACTTTTTATTTTTCCAGAAAGTTGTATCTTGGTTAGAAAGCAGCACTAGGTCAATTCTTAGTCTGATAATAACAGCCTGAAATCCCAATGCTGACCACTGAAGTGCTTCTTCAAACATCTCTTTTGAACAGTCCTGGCTGTAGTGGCAATAACAATCATACTTGGAGGTCCACATGAGGAAACTATGTTTATGTAATAGGTCAAATTGGAGTTCTCTTTCTCATATCTTGTAAAGACACATTAAAGCAATAATCACTGGGTAAATCTATACTGTTTTCTCTTAGTAAGAGACCACAGATTATTCATACAAATGATGCTTGTTAAGGCCAGCTTTGCAGGGCCAGGTCTCTGGTTGACCAAGTGATATTTTATTAATGGAAAGAGTTGTTTTTAAAGAAATTGCATCTCTTGGCCTGTTAGTGAAGAAAATAACAGGCTTCAAAGATAAGGCAAAAAATTCAACTGTCACAATGTGCAAGAATGCATTACTTAATATTATAATGTTCCGTAACTGGAGAAAAATTACTGTGATGGTTTGCTGAAATATATAAAAACAAAATTTCCACCTAGACCTTTACCAGCATCTTCTGATCAACAGTAATTTTTATAAAATTTCATACAGGCAGTAAAGTTGTTCAGCTCTAAAAGCTGAAAGAAGATATGTGGATATTGGAAATGAGGTGGTTTAGGTTTTCTGGAATTCTGTGGAAACATTTATGTCTAAAGTGTTAATTTTTAAGTAGCATTTGTCAAGTCTTCTTGCACAGCAGCCTGTTACTGGCTCAATAACTGTATTACTGGTGGTGGTGTGCCTCTCCAGAACAAAGGCACCTTTGCACTCTTCAAATCTGTTTTGAGTGATGAGTATGCGACACTAACCACAGCTACAGCCACAACAGGCTTTCCATAACCCTTAACACCACGTGAGTGCTTCTGGAGCTAGCACAAGCGAAAACTCTTGTACCTTCTCACATCCCTCCTCTTAAACTCTCACACTATCTTGCTTCTGACCAGCTAGCTTTCCTGGTGGCTGTTTTCTTAACTTACACTTTTTAGTTTAGGCGTATTCCAGGCGTTATCCTAAAATGCTTTTATAAAGGTACTAGGTTACTCTTTTCCTTCATGTTAATCCATACTCTCTCTCAGCTCTAAAGTGCCACATGTCAGAGCCCTCTTTACCTCTATGCTGAAGTTGAAGCTGAGCAGTGTGTGTGCCATAGCCAAGATATTCTTGATTATACTGGGTAGAACTTTTGCTTGGCATAGCCCACCTTACATTAAAGGGCCATATTTTGTAAAGGCCTACATTGGGACTTGAAAGAATTTAAAGAAGCATTTGACAGAGTGAAAACATTTCCTGCTCTTTCGAGCAACGTGTTGGGCTATAGCTTTTTTCCTTTTTATATCTTCAGATATTTGTATTCAGAATCAGAGCAAAAATTACTTCTCTCTTAAAAAAAAAAAAAGGCAGAAAATTGGAAAACTCCTTTAAATCCCTTTTTCCTTTGATTTTTCCCCCTGCTCACTCCTCTTTATTACATATATATATATATATATATGAAAATGAGAAATGGAAAATTAAGCTTGAAGCTTTTTTTCAACTTGAAGGAATGATACCTATTTGAAAGGATCTTTATTAAAACAGGAATTAAAAAGGAGTATTTCACTTTACTAATTCAAGTTCTACTTGTGAGAATGTGAAAAAAATTATAAGCTTGAGATTTTTGTAAAAGCTTGTTTTTACTAATTCTAAACAACTGGGTAGCATTAATTTGGCAATATTTCTGGAAAATTGAATAGTTGAAGGTATAAAAATGGGTTTATGTTATCTTTGGGTTTTTACTGTTACTTTGCTTAGAGATGAATATACAAAATTCAGTTGCCTTCAGAAGGCCTCACAATCATTATAAATTGCTCAACCCTTGTTGTAATAACTATTAATTTTGGAAAAAGTTGCTTATTATCCCGTATGTTATTCATATAGTACCTGACCTTATTAGAAAACAAAGCAGAACATAAATCGAAAACTTAAGTTCCAGGTTTCTTAGGAATGGAAATATCAGTTCCATGAGGAGTTCAATTGTTTCTAATACATTTTGTCTGAATTTCAAAAGAAAAGCCAAATATTGTTTATTTGTTGGAAAAACAAAAAATACTTTTCAAGTAAAGGGAATGAAAGTATTTGGATATGCTAGTGCCCTGTTTTTAAAGTGCTTTTATTCATTCCGTATGCATTTACTTCTAAATTACAGCAGGATATCGATAACATTAGATGTATGGTAATGGAATATCCTGAATTAGACTCTTTAAAAGGAGAACAGTGTGCCCACTTCCCCAGTGCACTTCTTTCCCAGGATGAGGTTCTGTCAAAACAGCCTGGTTTGGGACTAGATCTCACAGGCATCAGGGACAGAAAAAGGATCTTCCACAGACTAATGACATCTGGGAAAAATCTGTGGCTTGTAGCAGAGTGGTGATCAGATAGCCACAGCCCTGGAGATCAGTACAGAATTTATGACATACAGATGGGCTCAGAATATGGTATTTAAAATGACATGTTCATCCTGAAGTAAAAGAGAGACATTACAGTAGCGTGCTAGAGAAATATTCTCACTATTCCTGCCATAGAGTACCTGTGAATCAGCACTTTCTTATTTCTGTCTTTTGAAATTTCTCTGTTCAGAACATCCTGTGGTTGGAAAATCACAGGTGTGTCTGCAACCCTCCGGAGGAGACAGAGTGATTCAAAGGCCCTCAGACTGTGATGGAAAACAGAGAACCAGACTGCAGGTGTAAACTGGAGAGAACTTTGCTGCCAGCGAGACGTCCTTTGAGGTAGTTGCAGCTCAAAAGAGAGTTGAAATGAGAAGAGCCAGAGTTTGACTAGAAGCCAAGAAAAAGACCAGCTCAGGTCAGTTAATGTACCATGTTCCATGTGGGGGATCTATGATCGGGCACTGTCTCTGCCTGCTCTGAAATAGTGTAATTGAAGGGATACAGTCTTCAAAGGTAGCCTTGCCTGAATGGCAGCTGTTAGGGTTTGCTAGGCATCACTGATGTAGGACTCAGGAAACTTCCCCAGAAAAAACACTGGAACTGGTGAGAGAAATACTCATGTAACAAATTGTAGAATTCATGGAAGGAGTCCTTGGGGAGGGATAGAAAATATATGGAGAGGAAGACCAAGCTGTTCAACGATATGAAAGGAACAGCTGAATAGAGTTGGATTCTTCATCCTGTCAATGGTGGAGTGACATGACAGAGACATAAAATCACGAGTCTAAACTGCTTGGTGACTTGAAGGTGACTTCTGATTTTGTTATTATTCTTAGTTGAGATTTAGATACCCAAAAACCTGAGCAAACCTCCTGTACTTTACACATTGCTTTCTTGACATGTCTCAGACACAGGATACTGTGTGAGGATAGTTTTTTTGCAGACACTTGTAAAATCATGTGAGGAGGAAATGCAGGAAGCAGACATGCAAAACTAAATGGATAATGGATCTTGGAATAACAAGCATTTAAAGGGGTGAACTGATATCACAGGCAGCACATTCACCATCACCTCTTCATTCTGAAGAGAATGTCAATGCCAAAGTGGTGGTATTTCAGTACTCTGCTGACAAAAACACAAGCAGAGAGAACTGTAGCTATTGGAAGAGAAAATTATATGTGAGTAAAGAAAAATTATGTCTTTTGCTCCCTTGGAAATGATCCCCTCCATCTTTTCATCACTTTAACCAGACATGTACACTCACACCTATCCACAATTTCCTTCCCCCAAATTCTAAAGGACAAAGCCCTCAATGAGTGATCAAGAAATTGCAAAGCTTTAGTCTGTCTGCACAAGAAAATATTATCTGATGTCAAAATTCTTGTTTGGCATCCCAGCAAGGGTACAGGGTTGATATATTTATACCTCTATGTTTTTCCTTTAACCTCCCCTGACTTCTGAGAACTCTTGCATAATTGCTCATTTCACAGATCTCTAGCTGAACCAGAAAAATTTGGTGCCCTCAGGTCAAGATTCAGTTGAGTTGTGTTATCATTGAAGCCTGCTCTCAATTCTGGTCCTTGCAAGCTGGCTACCTGGCTTTAGCAAAGGTGATTTGTGAGAACTCCAGATCTGAAGACATAAGCAGAAAATTCACAAAGCTGAAACTGGATCACTTGAAGGCAAATCTGAACATTGTACATATATGACAATAGCTTCTTCCACAGACTTGGGAAATTAGATAGAAATTTCCACTGAAAATTTCAGCTGCTTGATAATGGTTACTGCTGTGGCTAACTGGGTTTGGACTTGGTCTGCTGAATGCATTAGTTGATCCCTTGAGCAATAAACCTTGCAGTAGAAAGAAGCAGAATGCAGGTTTCTAATGGAATTTACACCTAGAAAATTTCATTTGAGACATGCTCTGCTCTGGAGAAACCTGATCTTTCAAACAGCCTACTCCTGGAATTCCTTCCATGGTATTTGATGGCACCAAGCACTTTGTGTGGTCAGGTAGTCATGGATTTCTTCACATCAGAAGGAGACAACACCAGGCAAAATTTTCCTCTAGAAGTGGTCATGTAACTGAGAGGCAAAATTCATTACTTAAAAACTGATTATCTGAATAAAATTCAGGTAGTCTGTCTGCACAAGAAAATATTATTGTTAATTATTGTTATTGTTAATGGTCTGGTGTTAGCGAAGTAATGTCATTTCTCTGAACAAAATTGCTCAACTCCTTCCAGACAAAAGAACTGAGCTCTGGTGCTGACCTCTGCCTGCCCCTGACATACTAGAGTTGTCACAGTGTCTCAAAGGACCCAGGGAAAAGCAGCAAGAATTCCTAAATAATTTGGCAGTAAGGAAAATGCCCTCTTATCATAACACTTTCCTTAGCCCTATGTAGAACAAGATCTATCTGTCTGACAAAAGGTTAATTTCTAGTTTAAGAGTTAAAAGCAGGCTCATATTTATTAAACTTCTTTTAAATACCAAGCAATTTGTGTTTCCAGTGCAAAGATAATTGGAGAAGGTGTGCTGCTTATGAGAGACACATTTGACCCAACTCCTGCCCTTGTTGCATGATAATTAGATCTGTATAAACGCACATGGACTTTTCTGGGAGTACTGGACCACATCATGCTAAAATGGCAACAACTAGAAATACATTTGATTTTCATCAAGTATATTTGAATTATATTTCTTACCTTGGCAACCATATTAATGGTCCTTGTCAATCCTTACAAAAGCAGTTTCTCCTTCTGTGGTTTCTTTTATTGCAAATTCACCTAGGCCAAATTCTTACTTAGCTTTCTTTTGGGAAAAAAACTGCCACAGAAATGCCTCTGAGAACTTGTATAAGTGAGAGCTCAGGAAAAAATGTAAGCCAAAAGATTTGATCTACTTTAGGAGCTATAGAAAACTGCATCTCTCCGTTGTGCCATGCCTGTGCTACCACTGGTTTCTCCAAATTGCTGGTTTTGAGGGTTTGTTTGGTTTTTTTTCATTTTCAGTGTTTAAACTCTGCTGTGCTCCCCTGAATTCCTTCATAGGCTGAGTAGCAAGCTGGAAGTTCTCCTATTCAATACCCTTTACTACTACATTACTGACTTTGTGTCTCACTAAATACACTGCAGCATTTCCATCCTCTTTTGGGTGCTGTTTTTGGAGGTCTCTTCTGGGCATTACAGTCCTATTTCAAGGACCAACTGTGTGAGAAGCCACTGAAGAGTGTCTCTCCCTGACCTTGTCACTCTTGAGTCCTCTGTTTTTCCTCCATGGCTCCGATTAAGATACGTGACATCTGTTTTTTTCATGTGTGCAGAATGGACTTGTGAAATAAGTGGTATCCATCAGGATAAGAAGGTGTCTGTCACTGTTTGGGTGGTCCATTCAGAGTTCCCTGAGGTCCTAAGCACCATGACATGGACATTTCTCAGGAGAGTTCTCAAAAGAGAAACCAGCACGTAGTCACTGAGTGTTAGTGACCAGCCATGCATTCTTTCATAATCTGTGTGGGAAGAGTATTAATGCTGGAGTACTTTTGTCCTGTGGCGCTATGTGCCTACAAACAGGCTCAGTCTCTCAGGGACTGCATGTGCTGTGCTTGGGGTAAGGTTATACACCTTATTTGGGCTGTGCCAGTTGTACAACTTATAAACTCTATGTATTTTGCTAGAATAGAACTCAGTAGAAGTCTTTGAGAACTATCTTAGACAGATTTGGAAAATATGTTGGAACTGCTTTCATTTGCACACAAAGACAAATGCTTTAGTTAGAAGTTCTAACTTTTAGAACTAAAAAGTGACCACAAAAACCCCAGAAAAATTTAAAAAAACCTCATGACACCAAATGGAAGCCTCCAGGCTTTGACTAAGTCCTTTCTGTCTCCTGGAAAAACTGAAAATTCCCCATATCCTTTGTCAAAGAGCTCTTATTTCAAAGTTTGCAGGATGGGAGGTGAAGAAACTATGAAAAAGTCATGACTCTTGGGTTGTAGGGTAGGCAACTCACTAAGAGCAAGAAGTAGAGGTTGATTTATAACCTGCTCCTAACTGGAGTTACCTGTAGAATTGGGATGTGTTATCCTGTAAATCACAGAGAGATGGATGGCTAGACAGAGGACAGGGGAAGGTGCAGGAGAGATTAATTTGCTAAAATTCTCTATGATTTATTGTGGGGTGATGTCCCGATGGACATCACCTTAACATAGTAGCTACGGTCCTGAGATATGCAACTAAAAGGTTCCTGCAAATCAGCAAGAAACTGTTACTGGCCATTTTCCTCTCTGATTTACAAATATTTGCCCAATAAAAAGGAAGTAAAGCTCTAGTAAGTGAGAAAAAAAGCTCTATTAAGGCTTTTATTTGTAGCAAAATATTTTAAGAAAACATGTTTGGGACAAATGGTGTTCTGTATCTCCCTGGGTTATTTTATTTCTTCTTTTGTGAGATGACTTTATTATCTTCCTGGGTTTTTTATCATTATAATGGTTGTGGTTGGTGTGAGGGAAGGGTCTTATGATTAATATTTTATTATGGCAAAGATCAGATCAATACATTGTGCTCTCTTTTTTAAATTTAATTTCATATAGGCTGCCTCTTTTCCAGGACTGGCAACTTCCTCCACAACTTTTCTGTCTACAGGCCTGATGTGAAATTTTCTCTCACAACTTTTGATTTAATATTGATATTGTGACTTGGAAGGAGAGTTCCAGGAGGGGGCAAGATGAGGTGTCCAGACCTTGTTCACTCTGCAGCTTATTTTGGACTGTATCAGCTCTAGTAAATTATATGGACTCAGGCTTGAGTCCAGCTTGTCAGGAAAGCTGTAACCTTCCTGCACCTCCTCATCACCTCTAACAATACCCTGGAGGAGACACAGATAGGAACATAGAGTAGGAAATTTTGTAGCTCTGCTTCTCTTCCTGATTTTTATGTCCTTTTTCCTGCTTGGTCATAGGAGGATCTTTCACACAGATTGTGTGCTTTGCTGCGCCTCGTTTTAGCAGAAAGACCAGGAGAGCTCTCAGATATAGGCTGATGCTCATCTTGTGCTTTGCTCTCCTTAAAGCTCTGACGAGCAGCCCAAGAATGCCCAGAGTATGCCTATGGCTTCATCCATCTGAGAACCTGTGTAGTGCAGACAAGGTGATGAGATTTTAAATAAATGAACTAAGTATGGGTAACAATTGTTATATTATATTATAGCTTCTGAGGACCATAAAGGTAAGAGCAAGATGCAGGAGTTGACAGTTCTAAAGTATTTATATTGTAAAAGAGCACATGTATTTGTGTGCTAAAAGGAACTGTAAACTTACATGTTTGATGATATTCCAAATATTGCTTGAAAGGTTATAAACAACAATGGACCCTGATCCTTGACTGTCACTGACTTCCCTGAAAGCATGTTTGGGCTTGTGATCCAGAGACAAATTGCAAATTTATCAATTTCTTAGCTTCTCATCTCTTCTTTTCTCTCTCTCTCTCTCTCTCTCTTTTTTTTTTTTTTTTTTTAATTTTCCCCCTCTGCATGGATAGACTCTCCCTCCCACCTCTAGGAACATTAGGACCTCACTAGGGGCTATTTCTCTTTTGAGTCTTCTAGTGGAAACAGGGGTTGCTGATTGGTAATCCCCTTCCCTGTCTGTCCCTTCCAGTGGACCACAAGCAGCACTCCAGTAGGAAATACCTCAGTCTTCTAGGTCAACTGGGATCCCATCATTCCCATGGATGTAGCCAGGCTCTGCTCTTTGCTTTGCTGTTGCCTTCTGCAGCACATCAGTAGGGTGCACAAGGTGCCTTTCTTTTGTTCACTTTATGAGTGATAGCAGGATTTTGATAACAAGCATCTATAGTAACTCAGCCTGGCATAGGTTCATTATTCCAGTACTTACTCTTTCCCTGCCAGCATGGATGGTTTGACAACATATTTTGGTGGTCTGTCATACAGACTCTTTTTCATGTTTGCCCATCAGGCTAGGCATTTATTCATTTGTTTGGGGGTGGTTATTATTTAAAAAAGTATTTTGGACAATGTTTGCCTGTGTAAGTTGGCAAGGGGAATTAAGAAACCTGAAATAACTTATAACTCTGTTATGAGGATACATCCTAGATTGAACAAATATCCATTCACATAGGCTTGTGAAACTAGGAGAAGAGATTGAATTATTTTGTGTTTATAAGTAGGACTCACTGTCGGTAATGACACACAGCCCCTGATTTTACTGTGTGTTGCTTAGGTTGGACTCAGAATGAAGGTCATAAAGGAAAAATGAGATGTGGCCAGTAAAGTCTTCAAAATTCCTATTTACATGCCTGGTAAGAATAGGACTCCTAATGAAAATAAACAGAGAGAGAGAAGATTCAAGGTGAGGAGGAAAGTGTGTGACTACCAAGGAGAAGCAGACTTGAGAAAAAGTGAAGTTGTTGATTTACAAAGGAGACACTCTTTTCACCAGATTAAGATACCATACAATTTTTTTTTAGTTGTTTTGAAGATTTGAGTAGGGAAATTGAGGATCAGTCTAGATTTATCTCCTTTAGTCAATGTTATGTTTTTGTAAGAATATGCAGAGATTTATTTCTTGTAATAGGCATTCTGTATTACTAGGAAAATTCTCAAGAAAGGATTCGCTGCATACAGAAAATACTTACTTTCCATAATCAAGGTTCACTTGGCTAGGAGAGAGAATGAACTGGTGCTATAATGAGTTCCTGATTCTGAAAAAAAGAAAAATAGGAAGGGCATGGTGAACAAAGAAAGTAATGTTCATAAATCCAATGTGTCCTTGAGGAAAACAAGGCTTCTAAGGCTTAGAAGATAAAGCAGCAAGCTCTGAGGCTCATGGGGGCAGAAATTAATGGCAAACAGGAAAAGAATTAAAAGGCTTCAATCATTAGTAGTTTCAAAGGAAGAGTTTCCTTTGTTTTCCTTGCCTTAAATGGAGGTTGATGTGGATCCTGGAGAACTAGGCTTAACCTTGATGCAGAGTCTGAAAAGAAGTTTGAAAGAAACAGTTGTGACTGTTGACCCAAATGATAACCTAACACTGAGCATGGTGTTGCACAGAACCGATGTCAGCCCCACAGAACAGTGTTGATTATGCCCTTAAGATCTTCACAACCTCCTGGGAATACCAGAAAACACCATCCCCACCCCTCGACTTGAAAGTGATAATGGGACAGAGAGGACATCTGGGCTTCCATGGGAGTGAAGCTCTCAATCAGTCAGTCAGTCTCGGTTTTTCAGATCTCTGTTGTTTGTGCTCTAAGGTTTACAGAGCTGAACTGTAGCCATGTAAATGTTGAGCTTGCTGCCTGTTCTCCTGCTCTGTACAAGGTCTTTCCTCCCTCTCTGGCATACCTGAATACAGTGGGATGAACAGCCCTCTGGAGCTGTTTCTCTCCATTTACTGCAGAGAAAGCATAAAGTTTAGTTAACTGAGTTGGTTTAGGCTATATCAAACTCATAGCGAGGAGAAGAATCCAACCTGAGTGCACTGGAGCTAGGTCTGGATATGACAGAGAAAGCAAAAACAGAGTAAGGGCTACAGTGAAGGTGGGTAAGGAGAAGACAAGTGGAAATTAAGACAACAAATCCTTACTGCAGTCTCTGTGGTGTAAAATGCAGATGTAACTGGGTTAATGGACCTTGCTGTGATACCATTGCCTGATGAAGCCTGGCTATCTTAGAGGACAGAGGTACAACTGATATAAGAGTTACTCTAGGGGCTAGCTGAGGATTACGTGAAAGGCCGCCACCCTGGTATCACTGGATGTAGTGAACTCCAGGATGGGTTTCTGAGAGAAAGGAGAATTGTGGGCAAAGAGGAGGTAGAGGCCTGTTCTGACCAGGAGGGTCAGCAGGGCAGAATGAGATATGGCAGAGTGAGGAAGTCATGGAAGGAAAAGAGTCCAGCATTCCTGAAGAACCTTTCTTCTTGTAGGGAAATTTGGGAATGTTCAGCTCAGGGGAACAAAGTTTATGTCATATAAGGCTCCCAAAGTGACTTCATGAATGAGAGAGACAAGATATCAGAGATAATTTTAGAATACTGTGGTGTTCAGGTCAGGGTCATAGGACTGAGAGGACAAAAAGGCTGAGCTGTCCCAGTAGAAGGTAGGAGATCTTTGGGTTTTGAGTTCCTGCTTTCTTCAGAAGGGTTGCAATACAAAAAGAGGACAGCAGTTCTCCTTGGGAGAAGTAAAATTTGTCTAACCAAGTACCTTGATGCCTTGTTAATTACTG
>VZRZ01004119.1:1180026-1275519 GCA_013398175.1 Climacteris rufus | reverse complement strand
TTTTTTTTTTTTTTTCAGACACTTACCGTCTAAAACACGTGTTGCCATTTTGTTCACTTTCTTCCTGTGGAGGTGAAAGGTGTGCCAAGGCTGTTGAATGCATGCATTCCAGAGGTTTACGTAACACCTGTGAGCTCTTTTATTTTTCAAATTTCTGAATATATCTACTTTTGCAACCATTGTACAAACTGGGAGAAGTGTCTCTACTTCTCACCCAGGGAGAATTTTGGACCAGATGACCCACTGTGGTCTCTTCCAGCATTACCCATTCTGTGAGGTGACGTAGCCACAAGATTTTTGGACTTCACACCATATTGAAATAGGCCAGTGTGAGGCTATGCTGGGAGTGCCTAGCAGTGTCCAGTCTGATTTGGAAACAGCCTCTCAGTATATCTGATTGCTCTGGTCCTAAGCTATTACCTTGGACCAGAACCGAGATGGCTAGAGATCCAACATCAGCTGCATCGATGTGAGTGGAAAAAGTAAAAAGGTTGGTTTGGGCACAGTGTTCCCTGAATGCTAATGAAAAGAGAAACATGTTTGGCACCATTACAAGTCAAGCACCCTGAGGATTTCAAAATAGTGTCCTTTTTTACAACAATAATAAATTTGTCAGTTATGTGGGGAAACATTGTGAAAAATGGATGTCTTTTACTACATTCAGAGCTGCTGTTCCAAATCCAGTGACATAATGGCCAATAAAACTTTGAGCTGGGAGGTTGAGTTCTGCATTGCTAAAGCTTCATTATGTGTGGTTTTAGAAAACATACACATGTGCCAGAGTGTCTCATTGTTCTTTTGCTGTTTTATTATTTCGTCAGTATGAAGTGGCTCTGATTTCAGCTATGAAATGCAAGTTTAGCTTATATTGATCCTGCTGTCCGTGTATAGGTCCTCAGCAACTTTGCAGGATGCCGTTAAGAGCAGTTAGGTTTTATTTGCAGCTGAACTATACTATACTCTGTTCTCTATCAAAACAAATTTCATCTCAGTCAAAATGTACTTGATTTATCTTTTTTTTTCTTTTATTTTTCTCCTTTCCATTGTTGAGGGTTGTAATTCAGATCCCCCAGTTTTTTTGAATACTAAGAGGGAGTAAAGAGCCAATCCGTTTGGGCATCCCAAGGTAGGGAATGTGACTGCAGTTTCCAGAATTGCTTTGTTAAATGTCAGACTCTGCTGAGGGGCCATAGCATTCTCTTGTCTTTATAGTATAGGCCAGATTCTCCATTAGGTGTTAGGCTGAAACTCTCCTTTAGGTTCCCTGTTACAGCTTCTAGGATAACACAGGCTGTCTTTATATCTTTGACAAATCCAGTAACCCCTTATTTGACAAAAGTTTATATTTGGTCAGACTGGAATACAATTATGAGCTCTTCTGTAACCAGATTCGGTTTTCAGCACTCAATGAAAGTACTTAATCTCATGAGAAGTTAGCATCTGAATCCAAGTATGTCACATTGCCAGTCCTCTCGTTGGTTCTTTAGGTATTATAAATCCAGTTCACAACAATGTGTTGCCTTAGATTTTAACCCTTATATTTTTTTCGAATTCTGTATTACCTAATGTGTAACTCTGAGATGCTTCATAGCCTGTTAGCTGCTGTTCTCTCATGCTAAGATAGACATAACAGTGCCTCTCTGGGCTTGCTCTTCAAGGACACTTAGACTGCCCAGGCCCAAGCTTCTAAAGGGGGGGAGTGAGCTAGGGGCACTAGGAGGAAATTGCAAAGTTTAAATTGGTGAGTTTATGCTGGTATGTAAATGGACCAAACCTATAAAGGTGTGGAGAACTCATGACTAGTCGTCCATTCTGGGTGTAGCCCCTAGGGGGGCTCTGTCTGCCCTAAATGTACCTTTGAAGGCCTTTTGAATAAATACCCACCTTTATTCCCTTACTCCTGACTAGTCTCTGTTTTGGGCTAGCCTTTTCAGGCAACAAATGGAGCTTCACGTGTAGCGTCTAGGGATTTTTTCCTAACTGTGGTGCACAGTTTAGAAAATTATGCATAAGCTAGTACTCATTAGCAGATCCTTGGAGGAATGGCATTGCAGACACAATGACTTCAAACAACACTTAAATACTGGAGCCTTTAGGATGGCATATGTGAGGTTATTTTGTAGTGTGACCAGTGCTATTCTAGGAAAAACCTAACGCCTTATGGTGGTAAAAAATCCCAATAGGCAAGGGCCTGTGCTTGCAGAAAAACCCTACCCAGACAAATTGCAGAATATTTTCAACCAGAAGAATGATGTGGGAACTAAGAACTGAACTGAGAGATTGTTGGCTTAGTGTAAATGAGGCAGTGTTCTGGTAACACCAAGGATCTTATGAAAGACTGAGAGGACTGTGTATTACTGCAGCACCATTGGTATTTCTCTGGTCAAAAATTACCTCCTTGAGGGACTGTGGCGTGTGTTTTCTTAGCATAGATGGACAAATCCTTGATGAGATGATGCTTATGAACAGCATTGAGCCTTTGCAAGGGATACTGGGAACAAAGCACATTAAGACCTTACCAATTAAAAAAAACTATGATGGTGGGAGAATGGCAGGAGAGTAGAACATGGGCTCTCAACTTGCTCTGCTGCAAAGGACAAGTGTGTGGGAGGGCAGCAATTTACTGTTTGTCAATCCTATTGGGTAAGGAAGGCTCATTGTTGACAGTATGTCTGCCAGAGGTTGAGAAAATGGAAATTGTTATTCTCCATTAGCTCTTTCCTATCTCTGATACCTTGCCTGTAGTACATAGTTTTGGCACAGTGCTATCACATGCATTTGTCTGGGGCTGTGTCATGGATGTGCTGTACCAAAAGAGTGCAGAGATTTGCTGTTCCCCCTAGCAGGTTATAGCACAGGTATTCCACTAGAAAAACTCCTGAAGCCAACTGACCAGATTTGGTCATATGCATTTGGAAAAATGCCATAAACTTCAGTACTGTCCTTTGGCTTGTGTACAGGAAATGGTGGGGGATCAGACCCTTCATTTTATCTAAGGAGCCAAAGGCAGTTAAAGTCAGAGGAGAGAATTGAAATCGGATGACTACTTTTGTTTTATTTTAGAGACAGACATTAAGGTTTTGGATCTGTTGTGTCTCGCCATCAGATGGAGTCAGGTTTACCACAGTTAATTTTAGAAAACTAAAATATAAACCAAAAGGACTTAAAACCAGCACCAACTTTCATCCTTTTCAAGTCAGAGTGTTTGTAAGTAATGCAGTATTATGAAATATACTTGTAATTGTGTGTTACTCTTTCCCCCGTAAGGATCAGCAAACTACAGAGAGTAGCATTCCACTAAGTGTTTGGGAGATCAGCTGCAAAATGCAGAAAGAGGTCCAGGAGGTTCCCTGATATCCATGTGATTTTGATAACCCAGTGCTCTTCTTCTGTAGCGGAGAAACTCCTTCCTTAGTCTCTGCTCCTTCTCCCACTGCTGATCAATAAGCTACAAACCAAGTGTTTCCTCCCAGTGATCTCTGTGTTTGCTGAAACTCTGGTAAGTGCACTCAAGCCAAGTGCTCTCCTCCCCTTCTCATACCTTCCCTGGGACAAACATTGGCACTTGAAGGGTTTCAGTTGCCTTGCTACTATGGCTTGCCACATTGCACAGCCCTGCTTAGGAAACAGGATCTGTAAAACAGTGCCACTGAAGTTCTGTCAGATGTTTTTGGCAAAGAAGCAAAGAGGAATGCTTGGCTTGAGCGTGGGAGGTTTTTGAAGCTTCCATGCTGGTCTCCAGAGTCTCTCTGGGAGCAGTCAAACGGAAATCTTATGTGGGGTGGATAGGGTTGGGTCTGCACCAAGTCACAGGACCAAGTGGTGGGAAGATCAGGGGTCCCACCTGAGGGCACACACCCTCTGTAGCTTGCTTTGGGTGTATTATTTTCTGATGGAAGGTGAAATGTTCAGCCAGTCTCCTTTTGTCTTTATGGAATTGCTTTGCCCACTAATTTAAATCTCAGGCATAAAAGAAATCATTGTGTTCAGATAAAAAACATAAAGTTTCACTCTAGAGGACATTAAAAATGAACAGACAAAATATTATAATATACTGAACAATATTCAAATGCTTTTAAACTTTTTCCACAGAAATACATCTGCAGATCTGTGTGCCATTGCAAAGTTTATTCTAGAGGGATCTGATGCATAAAACAGAACAATATACTCACTTTTGATCTTTACTGAAGTGGTGAGTGAATGGAAATACAAAAAAAGAGAAGGAGGAAATCAGCACAGAAGGTAGAAATTGTGGAGAATACACCAGGAATTTTTGGAACATTTTGCGCTTCAAAAATATGCACATGTGGGTTGTGAATGGCTTCATAATTTTTATGGGATCTGCCCCAGAAAGTCTCTCAGAAATGTCAGGGAGCCAAAGCTCTCATTCATTTAGACCAGACTCTGCCAGTAGAGCAAACCCAAGAGGAAGGTCCCCAGGAGCCTTTTGTAGATATAATGGGCACATGGTATGGAGCACTGATGTCATAGATGTCAACAACACAGATACATCATTCACGAGTCCCCAGGTATGGTTCAAATGTCCAAAGACTGTCTGAGGTTGGAGATAGCAATGACAAATTTTGTGCTGGAGCAAATGTCACCTTTATCTCAGGTACTGCAGCTGACTCGATAACAATGCAGTCTTCTACCTGGATCAAATTTGTCCTACTGAGTAGTCTGCTGGTGGAGAAACCTGGAGTTTGTGACAGTGAAACCCTGGTGAGAGAGTCTGTTTTACCTCTCTCCTCACAGTATTGCATGTCCTAGTTTTTATGTCATGTACAACTGATGGTACAATAGAAAGACAAAGCTGATGGGTTTCTATCTGCCATCTAAAAGTTGTCTGTCTGGCCTCAAAGATACCCTTCTCAGTGATATGCTTCCTACTTTTTTTATGGCCAAACTATACTACAGAGAAAGGGTTTATTAAAATAGAAGAGAAGCTGGAAGGGGAAGCTGAGAGCAATTGTGATGGAGTAACTTTCTGTGGAATTAGTGCAATTAGATGGTGTTATGATCAGAATTTTTCATGGAAAATTAGCTCTGAAAATGACCTTAAGAGATCATTAAACCATCTTTCCTCTTGAACACAAGTGCAACTATATCAACATAATCTCTGACAGATGTGTGTCTAACTCCTCCTTAAAGGTACCCAGAGATGGAGGCTTGAAGTTGGGGTATCAAAAAATGAAGTAAGCTTTAACAAGATATAGAAATGAGCAGCTGTGATTGCTAGAATTAACTTTGTATTCTAAGGAGCAGAAAAAATTAATCATAATTTTAAAATATGAATGTATAGGCTAAGTAGCCAAGTCACAAAGCTAATTCAAAATTAAGCTCTGGAGACAGGTGAGGCAGTAAATATCCTTTTCTTGCTGCCTTTTTCATCTTGTTTGGATTTTTTTTCCCCCCTTCATTTAAAAATTGATAACTTTCTCTATCTTTCATAATACAGATTTGACTAAAGATGTGTAGATATTTTAAAACCTTTTGGTAATGGCGAGGAGGAAGGAACATATTCTTTGGTTTTAACTGAGAATTACCTTCTGCCTTCATTTCACATGGGGTGCAGGTGAGCAGGTGGTGAGTGGCATGACAGTAATTAGGTAAGACTCTCCAGCTTCTTACCTGCCTTAACTTCAGAGCTGCTAAATTCCCCTTTACGGTTTTGCAAAAACTGCTGCTGAAAATCTCTAGTACTGACTTATCTGGTTTAAATGTCTGGATAACAGCTTTTGTGTCTTTTGTGCTTACTATGGCCTTCTTTTAGAATCCTTTCGCTCCAAAATTGCTGACGGATGTACAGGAAAAATTATCTGTGAACTGTAGTCTTGACTTCAGAATTAGGTCATGAGTTACTGTCTCAGAATTTGGTCCTTAAGACTAAACTGTCAGCAGGAATCATTGAAATTGCTGGGAAATACACTGGTAAAAAATCCACTTGGTTTTACCCACACAACTTCTTAGTCCAGCACAGCAGAGGAGACTGCTGTTTGTACTTCAGCAAGGCTAGGATTTGGACGTGAGTTAGGCTGGTTTATAGCACAGACTTAATTCTGGCACATACCTGCATCTCTCTTTGATATTTCTTTCCAGAACCAATGAAGTTAAGGCTACAGTGCTTTGACCTGAGTGCATCCTTTACAGATATGAATCCCTTTTCTACAATGGGAAAAAGGGAAGTATATTGTGACTGACAGCTCAATCTCAGCTTTGCATCTAAGCAAAACCCTGGTTTCACGTATGAGGCAGGAAGTGAATTGCAGAGCTTCAGAAATAGGACAGAAACCTACATTCTGCTTGCAAATGCACTGTTCAGAGCTTCTGCAGGGGCTGTAGCTCAGTCCCCTGCAACAAAGGCAGCAATCCCAATGTGGAATAACCCATGTAAAAACCCATGTTGTGATATACACTCACAATAAGGCTGCCTTACAGCAGGTAGGAAATCTTCTAATTGCTTGGAGTATGTGGTAGAAGGTTGCCTTAATTCAAAGATTTTGTGTGGAAATGAAGCAGAGTGTGGCAGAGCAGGACTTTGGAGGTTCAGTCTGGTCCAATGAAGCTGCAGTTAGGTCAGGTTTAGAGCACGCTAAGGGGAAGTGAGCCAAGATCCAGCACCTTTGGCTCAGTATGGAAAGCAAGACCTGGCATTTATGATGAATGAAAGGTGTCAAAGTAGCTCTAAGCAGGCTGAGGTCCACCCAACAGTCTGCTTTATTTTGGTTTTTTCCTCTTACAGTGGGACTGGGTTTAAATTTCAGTGGGCTTCTGGAGTGAAATCTCTTAAAATGACCTAGAAAAGAGGTTCAGTTGACCCTGTGTGCTTATTCCCAGATCCCGGGGCTGTCCCTTCCTTTCTTTGCAGAATTCTTTCATTCCTAAGGTATAGTGTAGGCAAGAATACACACCTACACTACACACATGCCTGTAGATTACTCTGGTACTGGCAGAATCACAGTGTGGGACAGGGCATTAAATGGGTGAAGGAGAAAGCAAATCAGCTGTTTTTTCCTGCCCTTCCCATGCTAGCACATGATTAATATCCCAAGGTGTAGCATGCTCTGCATGGTGAGGGAATTGTTGAGGAGCAGCGTCCTGCTGGCTGCAGACGTGGGAGGTCTGCTGGCATTGCATGGATGAGCACAAGCACAGCATCTCCGTTCAGCCACTGTGAAAGATCCAGGGTGTGACCAAAATACCGTGCATGCTGTCCCCAAACTATGGTGCAGGCTGAACTCTGGCCACATGCATGTTGTCTGTGTCCAGTGCATTGCCTTGGGAGGATCAGTGGGCAGAGTCCAAGTGCCCTCACCACGCTGGTGATGGTGGGAAAGTATTGTAGGGTTGGTAGAAAGCTGTGTCCTAATTCTCCAGTGCAGCACAGGTTTATTTTTTTCACCTCTAATTTGCTGCATCAACAGGCTGCTGAATCTACCAGAGTCTATCCAGGGAGTGTTAAGATCACAGAGGATTGAATCACTTTTTTGGAAGGCACAAGTCTCTAGCATTTACTGAAAACTAGCAGATGAAATGCTAAAAGTCTCGAAATTTCTAGAGGAGCAGTGAGAAACAAATGGGCATATTCATGCCATGGTATTCATCATATTTAACGTAGTTCATAATAAATGCATGTGTGTCTAAATAAGTGTATATATGTCTATTTGCTAAATATTTTCTCTACTTAAGATTCTGGGGGCTTTTCATATTAAAATGAAGAAAATATATGGTTTCATGTCACCTATATTTGCAATCCCATTGTAGAAGAAACGTGTTGTGGTAGTTTCTGTTAGTGCATTTCAAGAACAAATATCTAAATCTGGTTTATTCAGATATACCAAACACCTTTAGTTGCAATGATGGAAGTTATATAACCTTCTAGAATGTCACTGTTTATTTGCCTCAATGGAAAATAAGCAGCCCCTTGTTTTTCCCCACCTCAAAAAAATAATAATCTGGAAATTGTTTTAAACGCTGGAAAACACCCACAGTAGATACAGAATGGAGAAACTGAATTGTCAACATTCTCGAACAATTAATCCTGGATTTTAAACGACAAACAAAATTTCATCTCAAATTATAAGCTTCAGCAAACCACAGTTACATGAGAGGACAGTTTTCCATTGGCCCAGTTGAGTGTATTTTCATCTATACTGCATGGCCTCCTTTTCCATGGTTAATCCCATGGGATTTCTCAGTGTGAAACAGGTTATGGGAAAGCAGTCTAATGAAAGTAGTTTTGCAACTTTAAGAATGCATCCACTCCCAGGCCTCTTGGGTTTGCTGTTCAAAACGAAGGGAAGGAGACAAGCAAATGATGCTTGAGGGCTGGACCTCCACCTCACCTCCTCGTGTGCTATGCACCACTGCCATGCAACAGCAGAGCTCTAGGTTTGGTGGGATGGTACTGCCACCCGTGCTTGGATAGACACCTGCAGGGATATGCCTACAGTCCACCCTACAAACGGGAATCACATCACCCTTTCTGTCAGGTTTGTGCTTCTTTTCTCACTGTGTGTAACAGTTTTCTCTGCCAACAGCTTCATTGATCAAGGCATAAATGAAGGTAGGGAGCTGACATTTGCTGTCCTCTCAGCACAGAGGGGAATGCTGGCTCTGCAACCTCTTGAATGAAGGAAAAAAATGAAATTGCTTTGCTCCTCTTCTGCAAAGCAGTCATTAACCTCACTAAAAGGGACGGGAGTAGCTTTTTTAAACCCTGTGCCTGTGGGATTACACATTCAACTGCCCTTAATGTCAGCATTGATATTTCTGAGTTTGTACCCTCCTGAAAACAGCCCAGGTGAGCAGAGGCTCTGACTGTGCAGCTTTAGCCCAGCTGGATGGAGAAGTATGGGGCTTACAAAAGAAAGGCCAAAACCAGACCTGTTTATCATAAAGGAACATATACATATTTACATTTGCAAATGCGAATTTCAAGAATTATATATTTATAAAAATATTCAGTGTGAAAAATAAAAGGCTCTTCACCAATGTTTTGGTATTGTGCCTTAAGAAAATGACACTTTCCACTGCCAGTCATGACTTTAAGTCAGATTATGGCTAAAAATATTAAAGGAAGGATCACCACAGCAACAATCACATTGCTCCCCTTTTGCAGGGGAAATGGAAAAACACTCAAACTTTGCCAACCTGAATAAATTACACAGATTATCAGAACTGTAAGGAAAGCCATATGTAAGAAACTGTCTGTGTGTGTCTGTGAGTGTGTGCAAATGTGTTAAATGGGTTGAAACCCATTAAATACTTAAGTCAAAGGGGACAGCTGTGAAAATATGCTCAAGGGATAAAAAATTACCATGGTTGCATCTTAATTGGCCAGTAGATGCCATGTGAAGGGCAGTGCTCACTGCACTGTGGGGGGACTCCAGTCCAGCTGCCGAGCTGGGCTCTCCTGCCCATGGTGGCCTGGAGATGGGATGGAGCACATGGGTGCTCACTTGGCCTTGTGCCAATGTGAAGTTGAGAAATGGCTGCTTTGGGAGCACAGATGCATTTTTACTCCAGTCTCATAGCTGTTTGTACATAGTTTGCTCTGGCAAAGGAAATCATCTTGTTAGTCAAGGGGGGAAGAAGAGGGGTAGAAGGGAGAGGGGGCAAGAGCAATATTGTCACTGCTTGATTTGAAGCACATTATGCAGGAGTTTGTACTGGAAACCTCCTCTTACCAGGCTGCCCACACTCTCAGTGAAGAGAGGCTGGCTTTTTTAGAGGTAGCCCAAGGACATGACTTAGAGTAGTTGTAACGAAGTCAAGCTCTTTGGTGAATTCATAATGCATTAAAGACTCTAAAATCACATTATGGAAACCCAAAAGCACATAGCTTCCGAGCACTGGAAGACAAGATGTGGAGTGCAAAGACTGTGTGTTCCCATTCTCTTTCCGTCAGGGAGAGCACTTGTTTAGCTGTTTGTTGGTCCAGAATTAACCCCTGGATTGTTGTCTGGCCAGGGGGCTGCTATAGTTCTCTGGCTTGAATTTCTAGCTAGAATGAATCCTCAGTTATTTTGGGTTCACACATTTTAAATAAATGGTGCTTGACTGGTCTGTGTCTTTAGCCTTTTTTACTTTTCAGATTCCCAGATGTTTTGCAAAGGACGTGTGTGCTCCTGCTGAACAAATTTAAGCTTACTGACAACAGACTTGCTTTTCTTTATATTTTTTTTGTGTGTGCAGGCCAGCACAGGCTTGGGCTTGGCTGGTGATATGAGTGATGGCAGTGGTATCCTGGCCCCATCTGACATACCTACCAAATGATGGGTCCAGTATATAAAGTATATACATATTGTCTGTTGATGCAGACTGAATTCCAGTGATCAGCCATACCTGATGGTTACTATGGCTGCTGTCAGAAGCATATGGGCCTCTCTCCTAACGAGCAGTACGTGCTGTTCAGGGCTCCCATTTGCCAGTGCCAGAGAGGCACATGAGCAAGCAGGAGGTTTCAGTTTGATCAGACTGGCTGAAAACTCCTGCTGTTACCTCCAGCTTGTAAAGAGAAGTTTATGGCAAATTTGTTTCCTCTGCAGTATTCTGCTTTTTGATTTTTAAAGTGCAAATTTAAAAATTTGCTTGCCAACTCATTTGAAGAGCTCCATGGGCTCATCCACCTTACTCTGTTTTCTGTCCTTTGATAGCTGCCAGCTTGCTGTGCCCACTGTGGCTCCAAGGCTGACAGCCTGCTGAACCACAGTCTTGCCACATGGCATGGATTTTGTGCTGGTTGGTGGTGATGTTGAGCCACTGCAGCAGGGAAAAGCTAACAGCAGCAGCTGGAGTTAATGAATCCTATGTCACCCAGGATTAAGGACAAGAGTCCCTGAGTTCAGAGGGTTTTTGTGGAGATCTGCTGCAGTCTTGATGTGTGAGTGAATGGAGGAGGTGAAAGCACAACTGGATGGGCTAAAGAGTACAGTAGAACTGGAATTCTAATAATTCAGTGCTTGTGCATTGGTTTCTTTTTGGGTTTTATTTCCATCTTTTTTTTAAGATTTTATGTTTTTCTGGGTAGGGAAAGATGGGTAGTGCATATGGTTAGATGTATGTCTAGTCTGACTCTGTTATTGTGTGTGGGGCCTTTAAAAATAAAGTGTTCCCCAGGCTGTAGTCTAGGAGGGAATGCTATGCATCAATGCAAGACAGCCCTTACAATGAGTTACACTTTTTGTTTCCCATGTAGTTGTTATTTCTCTCCTCACTTGTTTGATTTAATTTGAAACAAAATCTATTCTGGTTATAGGCAATTTTGATCTAGATGTTCAGGAAATGGAACAGGATCAGATCTGTGGAACATATCACTGAGAAAATCCTATGAGAACAACATATTACTTCACCCACCATCCCATCAAATTCAGGTCTGGACAGGATGTCTCCTCTGGACCACCTGGACCTACCTGTTAGGAGGATGGATTCTGAACTGGATGATAATGGACACTGAATTTCTTACCTCTTCAAAAACATTCTTAACAAACTAAGGTCTGTGTGTTATAACCAACACTCCAGTCTAGAAAGCTGAAGTGGTTCCTAGCTGTGAAACTCATATCTGATTTCCTGATAAAGAGATAATATGTGACAAACCACCAACTTCTTTCATCCAGATTTACTGAATGAAAGCCTCAAGTATGAGGGACATATCTAAATCAGCTGTGGGTCTTGCCTGCATTATAGTTTGAGAGACTCAGCAGCCCCTAAACTGAACTCAGCCTCAAAGAGTGCCTTTCTGGGGGACTAGTTTATTCTCTTTGTTGCACCTTCCTGTCAGATGTGATGGGAAATCAATGATGAACGGGAGGTCCCTGATCTCCATGGATACTTGTCTCTTCGTGGTGTCAAAATCCGAGTTGGCTGTTAATTCTCTCATATTTTACATATGACTAATTTACTGAGGAAGGGAGGGGAAGGAAGGAGGTTATTTGAGATTGAAGTAAAAAATGAGAGAAAGAAAATTTGGCACTGGTTCTCAACTGTAGCTGCTGGAAGGCCTCCAGAAGCCTGTCCCATACCTGCATGCCCCAAGCTTGTTGACAGCTCTCAAGCTTTTTTCTGTGCTCAGAAGGGTCTTGAGGGAGCACAGCTGCTGCAGCTGCTTGTAGACCAAAAGGTGGCCTTTTGAGTAGCTGAGGAATGATGCATTATTTAGTGCATCCCTGGCTAAAATGGAAATGAAATGTTTTCGTGAGCAGAAAGATTTGTTTGTCCTTTCACTTGGATGCATCCTTTTTGCATCACACAATAGTGTGGCATGCGCACCGCTCCTCTGCATTTTTTTCTGGGTAAAGCTTTCGGTAAGACAGGGATTGCACTTTGAAAAAACACTGACTGTTTACTAAAAGAACCCTACTAGCCAAATGTAATAGACTGCAGTTTAGAGGTCTTAAGTTTGCAAAAAACAACTTCTGTTTAACTAATGTGTAGGAGTGAAGGCTTCCTGGTGAAGTCTATGTCTTTAGACTATCAGCTGATACTGTAAGAACCATAACCAGCTGTTACTTCAACATGAAGTGTTTTGCTTCTTTCAATTAATCAAGAGTCTCTTGGAAATTACCATAGCAGGGCATTCATTACAGGGATGTTTAATGAGTAGAACATTTGTCATTTGCATAGAGAGAGGCTTCAGCAGTGATCCTGGTGATCTGTGATAGCCAGGTACCTAGGCACTCTGCATATCTATTGGGTGAAGGAGGGGAGGCAGTTGGGACCAATTTTTCTCAATGTCTAACATTAAATTTCCCACACAGTCTTCCAGACAGAGATTCAAAGAGGCTGGGAACTACCTCTCCTGCTGACTGAGAATGAAGACTGTGGTATACTCTGCTACAAGTCCATCTGCTCTTTAACGTTAAAAAATGCCTTTAAAAAATTCTATCTAAAAGTGTTTTTCCTTTGAAGTTTCCAACACCATTTATAAAGGCTCAAAAGTGATATTATTCATGTGTTTCAGGTGAAGAAAGCCGAACTGTCAGGGTAACAGCTGACTTGAGAATAGCCAGTATTCTCCAAGGTATCAGCACATAAGACCTGGGAAAAGATCCCATGCTTACCAGGAAATTTCACTGACTTCATCAACCCCCAAAACGCAGGAAGGAGAAGAAATCTGCACAAATTCAGAGATTCTCAGCAGACCCCACTATCTCATTGAAAAACCCAGTGGTAAAAATTTTTCTTAAAATTATATGTATCTGCTTCTGTAAGATTATTTTTAGTAGTAAAAGAATACATGGCATAAGGCAAGTAAAGAGGGATTCCATAAATAACTGCAAGTGTTTCAATTGCCTGTTTGGCATTGTCTTAATTGTTACAACAAACAGCACAAGATGACGAAAAACCAACACCTTTCTTCTCAGAAGATAAACTGCCTTTAAAAAGAAAGGAATGAAACCCAGCGCTGTGATTTATAGAATCTCAGCTAATTGAAATGGACATGACTGGAGAAGCATAAACACCTGAGCAGCTTTCAAGACATTTCTCTGGCATGTTCTTACTGACTCTGAGACCTAATTGCCAACCACAGTGTCTGCTCTTCTTATTGCAGCACCCTTAAAACCAACCTTCCCCAAAGGATGTAGCAGACGTGGTCTGAGAAAAGAACTGAGCAAAAGCTGGTAAGCAGGGAGCTCTAAGTGCTATGGGATTTAGTCAAACAGCAAAGTACAAGCTTCTACCATGACTCATCTGGTGTAAAACTAGTGCTAAGTATTGTGCATAATTAAGACAGCATTATTACAGTGAGATGGCACTTCTTTTTTTGGTTTGGTTAAAGTCTTGAAAAGGTGTAATGTTTTCAGCCTTCAGGCCTGTGAAGATGAGGAGTTCTGATAGGAGTTCAT
The DNA here is from genome assembly GCA_013398175.1 of Climacteris rufus. Taxonomy (NCBI): domain Eukaryota; kingdom Metazoa; phylum Chordata; class Aves; order Passeriformes; family Climacteridae; genus Climacteris; species Climacteris rufus. Next base: position 1,261,672 of record VZRZ01004119.1, on the reverse strand, counting down.
TCTAAAAGATATCATGGCTACAGTGAGTTTGGATCATAATTTGCGTTGTTGCTGGAGCTTTGCATGCATATTTCAGTTGCCTTTGTGAAAAACTGTGGTATTTGTGAGAATAAACATGACCTTAAAATCATGTTCATTAGATAACACTTGCAACACCAGCCTCCCTAGACATTTTGAGGGGTTTCATAATTTTTATACCCACAAAACCCATATTTTATTTTGAGACACATTTCTTAAAGAAGTGCTATTGGTTTTTCAAGTAACAGGCACAAAAAATTGTATTTGCCATTGAATGCAACAGAAAATGTTGGCAACAGTAGTGTCAGTGATCTAGAGATTCAACATTTGAACACTGTCTGTCAGCAGGTACAGGAGTAATAGTCAGACATTATCCCTACCAATGGGAAAAGTTAAACAAGTTGGTCATTACAATTTGCTTAGTTGCCCCAACTTTTTCCTTCAGAGATCCACAATAAACTTTGCTTTTAATGAATGCACATTCTTAGTTAAAATTTATTGTGGTATAATGCAGAGAAGTTCAGCTTATTTGTTCAGGTTACTTGATTCTCACTATCCATGACTAGTAATTTCTATGGTGTTATGATATTCTTTCCGTTCATTGATTATCTGTCTGACTTGCAAGGGAGAGGTGTTAAATCAGAATGCAAGATGGTGACATGGACCATTTTTAGGGACAGGGCTTTAAAATAACCCATTTCCACCTGTATATTCCAAAGGATGCCTCTGAAGTATGTTTATGCTCTTACTTGAAAATCCATTGGCTACTTCTTCAGCCTCATGTTACCACCACTTTTCCTAACATGCTGTTTATACCCTGGTTCATCCCCATCTCCAAGGATTTATTCGTGTAAATTATAGAAACTACAGAGTCTCAGAAGGAATCCCAGGCACAAAATGCACTTGGGTCAAGACATCTCAACCAGAGTCAGTGAGCCCTTTCTTTTTGTATGAGTTGAACAAGCTATAACTTTTTACAAGTCTGAAGATTAAGAATTCCAACGACCTTTCTGAAAAAAAAAAAAAATCATTTAATATGAAAGATAGATCAATTCCTGTTTTGTTTGCATTGCTGTTTTCCAGATGAATTTCCAATCTATTAGTGAAACAGTAAATGCTCCCCCAGCAACTGACCATTGATGTTTTGAAAGAAAATCAAAAACAGTGTACGGTTGTTGAAGAAAAGAGCCTGAAAGGAAAAGAGTGAAAGATCATACCATTCCTGTGGTAGCTGCAAAAGTTTGTGAAGATTACAGCTGAGATAGAGATGGGCTGGAGACCAGAGAGACACCTAGGGATCAAGGACAAGATATCTGCAGAGTTTTGTCCTAGTATGCCTTCTTCCAGGTTCACAGCCTAAAACTTTGCAGGGGTGACCTGTGAAGAGCACACAACCAGAGATGGAATTGTGTAAGAAGATGAGTAACTTCAAATGGACAGAGCACCTGTTGACCGTGGTTATTACGTTGGACTTTGTACAGCTTTGAGAGGACTTACACAGCTTCTGGACATGTAAGAAAAATATTGTAATACTGTGAGTGCCTATTCTTTGCAACATAGGGTTTTCACATTAGCAGCGGAGCCAGGGACCTCGCTGTCGGTGCTAGAGTTGCCCTCCTGATGCACTGTCTCTCAGCTCCTCTAACTTTTATCTTTATTCCAACCATGAGCTCACTACAAGCCTGAAGGGAAAAGTATTTATATTCCACTGTGCACATTGACAGTAATTTTGTGGATGTAACACAACACTTTAGAGAGAGACAGGTATATGGAGCATTTAGAAGGCATTAATTTTTTCTCACCTTTGTTTTGTTTTTTTTTTTTTTTTTTTGAGCCACACTGCAAAGGTTATAGTGGGAATAGTAAAGGAAAGAACTTGCAGACTTCACAAAAATCAAAGCCTACAGCTCCTGCTAGATGGGTTTATTTGGCACACATCTGTGATTATGAAATTACTTTGAATTGCTTTTGAAATTCATCTGGATAATGATTCATCCTTACAATTTCCCTTTTCCTTCCAGAACATCCACCATTAAGAAACCAAGCAGTTGTGATGTTTTACAATCCACATTTGAACCGACTTCTTAAAAGATTGAACATTTCCTTAAATAAACAATTACTCAGCTCATTTGCACAGAGTTAAGGTCAGTCTTGGGACTGAAAAAGGAATTAACAACCCACTCTGCCAACCATCTTTGAAACGGTCAAGAAACAACTGCACTAGAAACAAGTTAAACTGCAACTTCATGTTGTGGACATGCAACATCAACAGGCAGCTTAAGTATTTCTGTACAAAGAGATATCGTATAGCCTTGATTTAGTTGAGTTTAGCCCATTATAGGGTTTAGGCACATGCCTAAAGATGGAATTACACAACTGAAGTTAAGATGTACTTAAGTGTTTTGTTGTCTATGGGCCTACACACTACATCTGTGTTTGTATTAAGAAGAAAAGCTGTTCTACAAGACATTCAGGCATTTAAAAATTTATTTTTGTTCTGGACTGGAACAGGAAGTTTTATCCTGTAATGAAATTTAGGAAATCTTTAATTCCAGAAATCTTGTAATTGAGCATACTTGAAACATTGTGTGTCACTAATGTTGAAACGATTTGAAACATTAAGATTGAAATATTGCATGTTACTCAATTAATTAGAAGCAACTGTTAACTAAGCATGCTGGGATTGCCTGGGTTGTGTATTACCACCCTGTGTATACAGAAAAGAGCTGTGGTCTGGTCTAGCTTCTTGGCTGAGATGCAATATTCCCTGAATACTGCTTCTCAGCCTAGCAGTAAAACAAGAATATTCATCTGCGCACAAAGTAGAGCTGAACATAGTAAAGCTTGCTCAGTCCAAATGGGTTTAGGTCAGGACATCTCAAATGTTTTGTATCATGTTTGTGTTGTGAGAGCTCCAGGAATGCAGGGCACAAACCCTGTGGTTGTGCTTGTAGGTGGTTTGGGTCTTCCTTGGCTTATTGGTTCTGCCTTGGATGTATCAAAGATGATGCCACACTGTCCAGGAGCCATGATAGTTTGGGCACAGCACCATCATTTGCATCTGATGCTGTACATGACAACTGAGCCCCTCTGGAGCTGAGGGCTGCAGTTCTGCAGCAGCCAGCCTGGGTGCAGAACTGGGTTGCAGTGACTTAAGCGGGGTCTTTGCAGGAACTTCAAGGTTCCTTGAAGCCTGTCCTGCCACAGACATCCCACTTACCTGAGGACTAAAGCCTGGCTTTAAATTTAAAAGCTAAAATGACCAAATGAAAGCTAAGCATGTTTTGGCGACTTCTTACTAACTGTATTACCATAATCAATTGTTATTTTCTTGAAAAAGTTTCAGTATGTAGAATCAGCCTTTACTATAAGGAGACTGATGCATCGGTAAAAATTCAAGCAGCTCTGTGAGAATGATAGACAAAACCTTACCAGACTGAATATATTGTTTGTCCTGCCTGTCTCAAGATATAGTGGCTGTTTAAAAGGAAGCAGATAGCTGGGAATAGTCTCTGAAAGGGAATCATACAAAACCTCCATTGCCCTTGCTCTTCAAGTTACAGTTTCTTTTCTCTGTCTCATTGCCTGATGGATCAAATTGAGTTAATCCCCAGGCCAAGAGCTTATTTGGGTAGATGGGCTTAAGAAGACTGAAACAATTGCTTTAGCAAGTAATCGTTCTGTGTCCCAAGCATATGGCACTTGTGAGAAATTTATTCACTCAAAAATTTTATCTAAAATGGACTTCCCTGCTTAAGTGTCTAGGTACTTATAGCTTTGCTTTGATGTCCCGTCCCTCTCTTTTGGGGCTGAAATAAATATCTGAGGTCCACAGCCTCTTTGTCTCTATCAGCTTCTGGGTCAGCTGACTAGCAGAAAAGTTGTCTAATCCCATTTTTGAGATATGTTCTTTCATCCTTTAAGGCCTCAACTCCTGCAAAACATAAACCAGTAAATTTAGCTGGAGCCTGTGAATATTGCCTCTTATGAGAGACCCCTTTGCCCTTGCTTGGCTCCTCTCTTAGTCTTCCTGTAAGAAACTAGGGCAGCCTCTAGTATCCGGCCAACAGAATTCTTTGGATTCAGATGTGAGTAAAAATAGGAATGGGAACCTGATTTTATGTTCGTAACACTCATTATTATTATTTTCTTACTTTGCTGCAGTTACTACATGTGCAGTTATATTTCTGTCTGAAGAAACAGAACACCTTCACAAACTAATACAAAAATATGCATGTTTTTCCCAGCTTGTATGTACTTCCCTGTAATCTGACACTTATTTTAAGAAATACATTTTATATAATTGACAGTGGCAGCCACATATTCTGATAGAAAAAAAATGTAACAAATGATACACTGTGTATCACTGATAGTGACTTGCAGCAATATTTCCATAAAGTAAAGGATTGTTTAGCACTTGAAAGTCAGGTCTCAAAACCAGAATAAATGCTTTTCTGTTTCTGTACCTAGCCTAGGATTAATCTCACCTCACTGTAGACATCGGCAGTGTAGACACATATGGCAAAACCCATCACCCCAAGCTCCGTTTGCAGTCAATACGGGGAGCAGGCACTTTTAGGCCGTGATTCATCTGACCTATTTACATGTCTACTGTAGGAGGAGATGAATCACTGCCTAGACTAGATCTGTGCGGAGGATAAAGGGAGCCTAAGATGGCCAGCACAGATGTAGATGCTTGTAAAGATCTACAGTTTGAATTTAGGCTTTCAGTTTGGAAGAACAATTTTTCAGAGAAGAGTAAAATTTCCTAAGATGTGTTTTCCTAGCAGAATGTGTGTATGAATATATACATATATGGTATTTTTCTTCCTGCAACAGAAACATTTGCAACAATATCTTTTGAACACTGGCCCTATATCCCCTTCTCCAAATGTTCTACCATATGAAGAGCTGCCATTTTATCTCTCTCTGCCTCTGCCCCTCTTTCACACATACAGACATGTGTACACATACCATATTTCAGAGCTGGGCCTTCTGAATTTTCAGCATTGGCTCAAAATATATTCCTCTGTGTGTGGTAGCCACAGCTGCTGTAACACACAGGCAGATATATTAACTGGGTTTGGTTTTTTTAAACCCAAAGTAAAGTATGTAAACAAAATAACCAAATAGAGATTTCTGAAATTTGCTTCTGTTTAAAAATAACAATTTTTATTAGTCTGTGGGGTTTTTTTCCTAGGATCTGCTTTACTCTGCCTGTAGTCTTGGTGAGGCAGAGCATCATAGGAAGAGGAACATGAATTTCTGGGAGACAAGTACTGATGCAGAGGAAGGCGGAAGACATGACTTGATCATCTAAGAAAGAGTGCAGGTTCCTAAGTAAAGCTCTGAGAAAACAAGAGATAGATACAGTTGTATTATTATGTATAGATCAGAGTTGAAAGAGTCTGGTTTCTGGGCAGTGAGGAAGATGTTGTGCAGGTACTCTTATGCACGTGCTGTCGGATAATGTTCCAGTGCATCCCTCCATCCATCTACACTGCAAATGGCGTGGGGGTAATATTTGAAAAAAAAGAGGAAGAAACAAAACCACTCTGTTGCAGAGCTGTACAATGCTCAGCTGCTTCTGAGGAGTGCTCGGTGTGGCTACAGTAGGCAAAACATCCCTCCCATCTAGTTGCTGGCACACAGCACAGCAACCCATTTATGTGAGCACCTGGTTGATCAGTTTGCCTGTGACAGATCTTGGCACACCCTCTCCTCTGGCTGTAAAGCTTTACTGACTTGTGTGTTTTTTCCCCCACAAACTCTCGTCTGGCATGGGAGGACTTGGAACAGAGCAACACTAGCTCTGGCAAGAACAGGAAAGTGCATTTTAGATAACCCTTTAGGGTGCAAGCTTTGCAGCCATTTAAGGGCTTTTTTATGGGGTTTGAGAGGAAGGGCTATCCATCATCCAAAGTCTATTGCTGTGGGAAGGGTGTCTGTGTCTGCAAAGGCCTTTGGCAAAGGCCACAAGCATCTGAAGGCTGCCTCTGAGAAATGGGTGTGGGCTCACTGTTCCCCCCAGGGTGCAGTGCAGAAACAGCTCCAGGAAGAAAGAGCTCTTTCACCGGTCATCCCAGTGCATCATTCATTAAATATAACGCCCTACAGGAAAATCAGGGTTTAGTGTTTTTTGTACCCCCTCCTGCATCAGCCCTGACGTCAGTAGTTTGGAACCATGGAAGTTAAATTAAGGCCAGTGCAGTCTAATAGGCAAGGGATAGCAAATGCTAAGAAGTCAAGGTAATGAGAAAATACCTGCCATCTGGAGCTGTCATAAGCATGAATTTACGTCTCTCCCCATGAAATAAATAAATCACAGCCTGCAAAACATTACTCTCCCTGGATGCAAAGTCCTGCTCCTGCCTCTGCCACCAAAGATTCTGGCCTCCCCGCTTTCCACGCGGTTGCCGACTTCTGCCGAAAACCCTGGAGTGATGTGCAAGGGGCACAGGGAGACATCTGCAGCCACTGCCTGCTCAGGCGCGATGGCTGAACTGGGATCTGTTCTGCTGCATCCGCTCGCTCCAGCCCTCGCTCTGACGGAAAGTTTTCCTCCTGGCTCTGACAGCACCGCAGCCACTTGGGGAAGCACATGACTTCCTTGGGAGACAGTGTTTCTTATTTGTGTTGCAGGCCTCCAGCAGGCATGGCACCGAGGCAATATTTATATCAGTTTTTGTAACATCACCGCAGCAGCTGCAATTTTGGGAACTGAAGTGCTGGCTGGAAGTGAGAGAGAGAGGCACAAAGCACAACACACCACATAGAAATGTGGATGCAAGGGGAAAAAAAAAGGGGAGAAAAAAAAGAGAGAAAAGTAAAGAGAAGAAAATTGGCAACCAGCCTCCTCCCCCAGAAAGCTCGTTGTGTTCCCTGGTGCCAGGGGTGCCGCTTGCCCTCCAGATGGTTACCACAGGCCCCATCTGTGTAAAAGTGAGTCAATGGAAATTGCAGCTCAGGATGCCTTTGATGGGATCAGATCTGTCCCCTCAGGGTGCTCGCACTCCTGGAGGAGCAGGACAGGGAAGGGGAGTCCTCCAGCCAGGTGGCTTTACGTTCTATAAGCCAACAGTCTCTAGCAGTCTTCTCATACCCTTCAGCTATGACAAAAAATAGTGCAACACTTGTGGGCAGGTAACCAGGCTGTCCCCAAAACTGCTGCAGCCCAGTGCTGTGCCTGGGCAATCAGCCCTTCCAAGCTCCTTGTTCCACCTACAATGCCATGTTGGTGCAGCCATGCTGTTCCCAGGTCCCCAGCTGGGATCTCTGCCCCACATGCCACAGGTGTACTGACTTCTGTGGAACTACCTTGATGTGGCTGGGAAATCCCCAGGGAGGCAGAATGGGGGTCCTGACTTCCAGATGATTTACTTGCTGCTTCCTGTTACAGGAATGTGACACAATTCTCTCCTTTTCTGCCCTCTTGGCTTGATTTCAGAGGTGTTTAGCCAGTGGAGGTTTGAGGCTTCACTGATGCTGTGGGCTGGAAGTCATAGCTGCCTGAAATAGAGTCCTCTTTACTGTGTGTCCTTGTTCCTTCATCTACCCGGCAGCAGAGGCAACTAAGTCCCCATGGCAGGTCTCGTGTGTAAGAGAGACTCTCCACTGCCCACGCATGCTCTCAGTATGTGGTTTCTACCTCTGCTACCAAACAGCAGTGGCTGGCAGATCATGGGCCTGAATTCTTCCCTGTACATTGCTTTTTCTCCATGTAGCTCCACTGGCCTGTGAAGTTGTGTCTGACGGAGGAGGTGTCACACAGCGCTCAGTTACCTTAGAGCATAGCGGAACTGAAGAAAGTTGATATGAAACCAAAAAGTTTCCACAAGGACTGTCCCAGACCTGTCAGGTGATGCACATTTTATCATGGGCAAGAGCTGAAGGTCATTTGACCCAAACATTGCTGTGTGGTGCAAAATGCCTTCATTGTCCTGGACTGCACAAGGTCTCTAGAAAAAACTGCTCTCCACTGGTCTGCCAACAAGCTCTCCACGTTCATGTGTCCTGCCGTCCTCTGAAAGGACTGCTGTGAGGACCAGGCACCCATTACTGCCTGGAAGAACTCTCAAAACCAGCACCTGAAGCTGCATCGCAGGCACCTGAGGTAGAGACACCATTAAAGACTGGCAACAAGGTAAGCATGGCCTCTTGGACTGTGTCCCTCAGAAAATTCCCTCCAGTCTCCCACTTCATATGTCCTTGTGCCATGAGCACTCCCACCTGGTCTCACAAGAACTGAAACTTCAGTGCCCAAGCACCCTGAAATGCTCCTGGTGAGGAGGGTTGGGGTAAGACAGGCGTGGAGGGGAAGGAGGAAAAAAAGATATGCCAGATGTGGTGGCAAATCCTCCGAGGTGGCGTAGGGAGGGCTTGGCAACCCTTTCAGCACTGTCCTATTGCAACAGGAAGGAGGAGGATATACAGAGGCTACTTAAAAGCCCCCAACTTTTTCCCTGCTTCTATTGCACTGCAGAAATTCTGCAAGGGAGAAGAAAAAAAAAGACTATCTCTAAAGAAGGTACCCTTGCTAACTAAAAAAACCTGCCTCTTAGAGCTTACTGCTATTAAATAATTGCTACATTTTAAATTGCTATTTTCAGGGGCTTGGGGAAGAAGTTTTCTTCTCAGTCATGAATATTTTCTTAGAAGGGTGGCATGGCTTTTTCATTGCTACATGCTTACACTGAAATAGATGTGAAAGCAGTTTTGAGTAGCTCAAAGACAAGTCTCTGATCAGCCTACATCTAAGATTTCCCTTAAGGACGTTAGTGGGAGAGAAATAAGTGGATAAGTGCTTTTTTCTTTTCCTTTTGTTCCCTTTACCCTCTTCTCTCTTCCCCACTCTGCCCCTGTTTCCCTGTTTCTCAAAAGTGGATTGTCTGGGTGCAGGAGTTAGCCCCTTAGATATTGGGTGTTTGTGTGCATAGGGACAAAAATACAATTCTTCACTAATCATCCACAGACTGTTGTAGGCTGTAGTATTTGGATTGATTGCAGTATAACTTATAATGTCATTTTTATTAGGGAGAGGTAGTATGTGATGCACTTTCTGGAAGTACAATTTGCTATTTTAGATTCAATAATGCTTTTATGGAGGATGAGAGAGTGAATGATTTTCCAGTTCTTTTACCTGAAACTTCCTAATGTTTTTAGTGCCCTGCTTCTCCTAGGCAAATACTTCTGTTAGACTTTCCTCTCCTTCTCCCGCCCCCTCCTTCTTCTCTTATTCATGTGTTTTGATGAACACAAAATGCCTTCCAATCCTTAGAGAGCTGTACGTATCATTAGTCTGATGTTTTCAGGTTTTATTTATATAAGTCTAAAAATGTGTAGCTCACTGGCACCCCACTTTGCTTTTGGTTTCTCCCATCTTGCATGTGCAATGCTGGCTCGTGTTTGCTTTTTCCTTGCACTCTTTCTTTCATGGTATTACAACTATTTTAGTACAGGATGTCTGAAACAACAAACACCAATGAGGACAAGAAACTTCCTCTGAATGGGAGAAGAGCCATCCCACCAAACAACTCCAATGATGAAGAAAATGAGGTCCCTGAGATGGAGGCTTTTGGATTGATACCTAGAGGATTTAATCCTAGAGGTACAGTGTACAATTAAGGCATAAGTCTATTTTTACATCTTCCATACTCACCTCAGCTCAGGTCTGTGAACTAAATCCAAACCACTTTTTCCTTACCTCTTTCCACCTCAGACTGCTGCTCATGAGAAAACTTAAACCCCCTGTCTGCATGGAAATATTGGCACAGGTTATGGGTAGGAAAAGTGAGGAGTGAAGAAGCTGAGTGACCAGTTTTCAGCTTTAACTGACTAGCTAAAAACAGGCAAGAATAGGTTTTCCCAGTTTGATCACAATCACAGAGTCACTTTAAGAACCTGCTGGATTCAGGCATGGCTGTGGCAGCACTGGAGTGGACGGCCAGAAGGAGTCTGTCCTCTTAATGGCCCTTCTCATTTATATGGCCTTAAACTGGCCGTGAAACTGCTGCAAAATGTTATCTGGCAGGGAAAACATTTCCTATAGATGTTCAGCTCACTCATAAAAATGAACATGAGACTAAAAAGGATACTCGTATTATTATTTGTTCTCTTGTGAAAAGTGTTTCTATGATTTGGCTGAGGAAACGAAACAGTATCATGGTAGAGGATAGACAAAGTTCCCAGTGTCAACTCTTTGGAGCAAGCCAGAAATAAAAAAATATGTAATATTTGGTTTAAAAGAAAACAGGATTAACTCCTGAATGAGTCACTAATGAAATGATGTTAAATTTTTTGCTATTTGAATTGAACAGCAGGACTTGTTAAACATGGCAGCTCAGGGTAGCTGGATGTAATAATAGTTAATGCTCATAGGGGACTTTTCATCCAGAGTTGAAAGAGTGCTTAATAAATGTGGACAAGAATTAATTACTGAATTTAACACGTTGGGAAACAGGCAAAGAGATTTTAAGTGACAAGTTGCAAAGCATTATTTCTGTAATCCTAATCATGTGCTTTAACCACACACCCCTCCCCACCCTCATCTTAATACATGCACATTTCTTTTAAAAGCATTTATTTTTTGAAAATGCCTGAGCAAGCCAACTGGCATGTTAAGACTGCAGAAATTTTACTTGAACCTATTCAAACAATCCTGTAGCTCTGGGGCAAGTATGTGTGTTTAAATTGTGTGTCAAATACAATGCAGTGTAGGTCCCAGCTAGACATTGTTTCAAACCCAGTAGGTTCACAGAAGCTGGAGATGTGTAAGAGTGGGATACCTTAGAAGAAATGCAGCCTGTAGCTAAAGCCCACCAGTACCAGGAGAAAGATTCCTACTGCTTTTTGATGTGCTTCACATCAGGCTCTGAATGAAGTGTGGTGCTTGTGGGTGGCAGCCTCCTGCTTTTAAGAAAAGCAGTGGAAACTCAGGAATGTCGGGTCAAGTGAGTTGAGGCAGGAACCCAACATGTGTCTAAGATGATGTTGCTGTTGAGAAAAACATCCCTTGTCCAAAACAAGAGTTTGTTGGGCCATTGGGTAAACCAGGCTATGGGATGGGTATGGCTGAAAAATAAATCTGTGCATAACAGCACAACTCTTTTTGTACAGCTGGATCAGCTCTGCTGTGCAATTCTCTCCAATGCTTGCAGCAACAATATGCAAGGGGTGACCTGAAGGGTCCCTTAAGGGACTGCATCAGCATTCCTGTTTTGGTGCACATCAGCTGTGATCTAAGCCTGTGGTACCAGCTGATATAAGTGTGCTCCCTGAACATATTGTTTGGGGTAGGATGCTTAAGTCACTTGTCAGACCATGCTAAATGTTGATAGCCCCATCGAGCTCAGCCTTACATTCAGGAGCTGAGCTTGCCCCAGAGCACTCTCAGTGTTGGGCTTGGGCAAAGCAGGAGCAGCAAAGTGTGATAGGGTCCTAGAGCTGTGAGCACATCCTGGCAGAGAATTGCTTTGTGACACCTTCTCCTTCTCCTGCACACCTCTACACTTCTGGGTTGTCCACATTTTTCTGTAGTGGTTTCCAGATTTCGTTGTCATAACATACTGAAAAAAAGCACGCAGATGCTTTTATCTCTGCTGTTACAACTGAGGTGTTTTCTAGCCTTTGGACACCTGTATAAACATCTAAACACCTGTGTCTTCACCTGTGTCAGATCATAGCCAACACAGAGCCAGCCAGCGAGTGGAGTTGAAGGCACAGGCTGTCCAGAGAGTCAGTGGATGTAAATTCCATGGTGATCCTTACCCTTCTGTTAGCTCCACTGACTGCAGCAACCAGCCATCAACTGGCCATGATAAGGAGTTACATATCAGGCTCACATCATTTAGATGCCTAAATTTAACTGAATTCTGCCCTTGATCTGCTCAGTGTAGGAGTCTACAGCTGAGCTAGTCACCCTCGTTTGCCTTGACAGCCAACAGAGAGAAACAGGCATTTTTAGGGTGTGATTCATTTGACCTATTTTAGCTACTACTCTCGGATGAGGTAAAACCCTGTGCTTGCCTAGCTCTCTACTGACACCCACTTCTACTCCGCTGAATCACAGCCGGGGCGAGCAGGGCGGCTGCCGGGGCCGGCTGTGTCCCCAGCCCGGTCAGCCGGCTGCCTGCTGCTGGAGCCGGCTTGCCCGGGGGAGGAGATGCTCATCAGGGGGACGCGCAGCCCCGGAGCGCTGCTGCCGCGGGAAGCCTGTGTCCCCGGGAACATCCCTGTGCCTTGTCCTCCCCCTGGCTGGTCTTAACCAGGTCATCTCACCGAAACGTGTCGTGAGTGGGCTCGGTGAGAGGACACAGCCCTGCCACCCCACCCCCTGCAAAGTCCAGCGACTCGCCAGGCATTCCTGCTTCCCCTGCTAGCGGAGTGGTATAGGCACCTCCTTTGGAAATTCACGCTTTTTTTTTTTTTTTAAATAATTCAAAGCCCTTCCCCTCTGGTCATCCAAGGAAACCTAATGTTTGAAGGCTATTCTTTTTATTTGAAAAACCGCTCGTGCTCATTTATTTCCATGCAAGCTTAACATTACAAAAGCTTTAAAAGGCATCATAATGTGCTGCTTCTCTTGCAGCAAACCTGCTTGCACTAAACAACAGATCAGGCTACAGGCAAACCCTCAAATGGACCGCACTTCAAAGGAGGCCTGGATGGCCACCTGTCCCGCACAAATAGATGAGCATCGCCTGGAGCCTTCCCTTGGATCACACCCTGGTGATGGTGTTAGAACATCCCATTACTCTGCTCATGTTTTGCCCTGCATAATTACCATTCCTGTAATTAGCACAGACTCAGCCATGGGTTATCTTCATCTGGCAAGCTTAATGTACATTTTAACACTGAGACCAAAAATGAAATGTGTTTTCTGCAGATGTGTACGGCTGTGTTCTGACAGAATCCATGTAAAGTCCTGAGATAAAACGAAGTAAATGCTGCACTGAAAGCCCAGGGTCGCTTAGCTTTGCAGTTCCCTGAAGGGGCTATCGTGCAGAGGAAGGGTGGGGTCACTGTTGCCTTTTATTCAAGAACAGGAAATGAAAACAAGTCAAACCTTCACCTCTGTCTTTATGCCTCCTTGAAAGGAAGGAGAAGCTGAGCCAAATTTTTGATAGCCTCACTCCTCACAGAACCTCAAAATACATAGCTTTTACATGCAGTGCTTTCAGCCTGGAAGCAGTTGGGGGATATAAGGGAAGAGAATGTCCATTGTCCCTGCTTTATCCCTGAACAGGAAATTCCTTCCTCATGTAATTTAATAGTGAGTTTTGTCAGCATTTTTGAGTGAGCCTTGCTAAATTTTGCAGGGAGGGGGGCGAAGACATGACCCTACTTCTCAGAGGGGCAATGAGAATGATTTCTGAGCAAAACGCATTTAATATTTCATACAGATATCTCTGTAACTTCAGCCAGTACTAAAGCCAGCAGTGTTCTACAGAAGTTACTCCAGAAGCCTGGTGAATTGAAAAGAGAATAACAGTAACGTTGCCATGGGACTTTAAGCCTGACTCAGGATTGAACAGGGTATTCCAGCCGTTTTGCAGGTTAGAGTTGGCAAGAGGCAGGTGGTTTTGGGTTCAGCAATGCAGGGCTTTTCCATGAAAGATTCCTTATCTTACTGCGTCCTCAGGCTTATTCCTTTCCTTCTGTCTCCTGAGGGACAAGGCTAGAGAGTGAGTGACAGTGCAAGTCAGGAGTGGGACCTACTCCCATTGCCTTTACTCCCCTGTCTCCTATTAGCTGTTGCCCAAAGCCCAGGCTGGGGCAGGAGAAGGACCATGCTGGCCATGCTTCCCATCCAGGGAGGGTGCTGCCTGCAGGGCTCTGCTTCATGTCCAGAACCGACAAATTAAAACAACATGCAGAGCTGTTGTCTGAGCTTCTGTGAAAGGGGCTGCATTCAGCCCTCAGTGACTTGAACATCCGACTCATTCACTGAGCACATCATTCTCGCTCACTGTGTACTTAGTAGCAAGCCAAATTAGCCACCATCACAAGTACACACTGCTCCACCAGCTGCTGTAAATGTGCACCTCTTTTTGCCAGGCATGAGTTTGGCTCTGTCACTGTAAGTATAAAATGCAGGAATTAGCTACTTTCTAACTGTCAGCACCTGGAAGGACAAGCTGAGAGCTGTAAATCTAGCTTTACTCTTCTGTCTCTCTCCTGGTGGTGAGTAGTAGTAGTCCTCCTCCTCCTCCTGGCAGAGGTTTCATGATTATATGCCGAAGCATGTAGGTGAAAGAACGATGTCCAGTCCATTTTCGTGTGGTTTCTCACTGCATGAGAAGACTCCCATTGTGAAGATTCATGGTGTGGTACAGTCACATAGCTTTCGGTGACTGCGAGTGCCTGTGGCTGTCCCAGTGCCACTCCACACTGGTCATTAGCTGAGCAAACTACTTCTAGCAGTGTTAGGCTATAACCCTTTAGACAGCCCTAATCTGAAGGGAGCAAAGCATTGCCTGTGCATGTTACAGATACCTACCACTGCTTGTCTGTAACTCTATGCTGTAATTATATGCTGTAATGTTATATTTAGTTTTCATAAGAAGACACTAATAGCAGTGGAGGTGTACTGAGAAGCTGAGTCTAGACACATGCAGTACACCCAAACCTTATCTAATACAGTCAATCCAAGCTCTCAGCTGAATGCAAGATCATTAACTGCCTCTCAGGCTCTTCAGCACTCAATACTGGTGGCATTTTGCAAACAGTAATGTGTTTAAGTGTCACAAAACCCCTGTGAATTTGCATTTTACAAATGGAGGGCTGCAAGAAGGGAGACACAAAGCCACAAAAGTCCAAGTCCCACTAATTGCACTGGTAACATTGTGACAGCAAGGCCCAGACTTGTGGAAAGCCGATGCCGACAGAAAGATGGAGCCAAAGTCTCCTTGGGGACATGCAGCTTTCCATGCCTAGCAGCCTGCTCTTTCTACAATTGCTTTCACCATGCACTAGAAGCCTTGCAGCTTCTGTGAAAATGGCAGGTGGACAGAGAAGTGTCAGTCTGTAAGTCCCTGCTCAGCCAGGAGGATGTAAGCCCCAGACAGCTCCAGCGTGCTCTTGTTGCACGGTGTTCCTTCCCTGGAGGAGGAGAGGACATGGCCTATAATGATGTTGATATCAATATTGACATTTCAACATATTGACTCCTTCCCCCTCTGTTCTGCTACGTGTCTCTGCAGATTACCTGCGTGTTGTGGATATTTATATGTTCAAGGACCCCCATGAGATTAACAAGCAGCAGCACCACACTGACAAATACTACAACCCCAAGCTGATAGTGCGTCGGGGACAGTCTTTCCAAATCCAGATTGACTTCAACCGGCCCTACAAGCCAGAGACGGACCAGTTCTGGCTGGAATATTTCATGGGTAAGTGCCTGGCAAAGGCTGTGTCTTATCAATAAAGGAAGGTTGAAGAGTCTCTCATAAACAGGAACACAGCAGTACTTAATAGCTGGGTCTTTTCCTATTATGATTGATAAACCATAAATATACCTATTGATATACCATTAATATACCTTTACCTACAGGCTTAGCTGTAGGCAAGGGAGTGTTTTTATAAGCAGGGGTTGAATTCTTTCTTGAGAAAATGAGCAGAATTACATGCGTGAGAAGAAGGAGCAAAATTTGGGGGTTTCTGTTTTGTAAGAAGCTGTACTTTTTTGAGCTTTGAGAGCTATACCTCGTTAATGCTTCATGACGATGCTGAAAGGTAAGTGGAACAGGAAACATCTTTTGTTTGTGTTTAGGAGATGTAGGGAGGAGGAGTCTTTTGTTTGAGGTAGAAGAGGTGACTATATATGAACTTGGAAAATTATTGATTACACAGAGGGGAAATTACATGGAGTGCAAGAATCTTGCAACTTTGCAGCCTGCATTTACAACCAACTTGGTAACGAGAGGGTTCAGAGGCTGTAACTTTGGGCCAGAAACAGAATCACAGAATCATCAAGTCATTAAGCTTGTAAAAGACCTCTAAGATCATCGAGTCTGCCTGTTACCCTAGCACTGCCATGTTCATCACTAAACTATGGACCCAAGTGCCACATTCACATGTGTTTTGAATGTTTCTACGGGTGGTGATTCCACCACTTCCCTGGGCAGCCTGACTTCCAATGCCTGACTACCCTTTCAGTGAAGAAATTTTTCCTAATATCCAATCTAAACCTCTCCTGGTACAACTTGAGACTATTTCCTCTTGTCCTATTGCTTATTCCATGGGAGAAGAGACCAACCCCCTCCTTGCTACACCCTCTTTTCAGATAGTTAGTAGAGAGTGATGAAGTCTCCCCTGAGCCTTCTTTTCTCCAGGCTAAACATGCCCAGCTCCCTCAGCTGCTCCTCACAGGACTTGTGCTCCAGACCCTTCCCTGGACACACTCCAGCACCTCAATGTCCTTCTTGTAGTGAGGACCCCAGAACTGAACACAGGATTCTCACCACTGCTGAGAGACTTACTCAGGATGGTGTCAGATTCTTTCTTCATTTATTGTAGAAGGAGCAGGAAAGTTTTTTCCCTCACACTGAGAAATCTTCATCAGAGATCCAGGTCCTAATGTACCTGTTGACTCATTGAAGGCAAGGGGCCAAAAAGGGCATAACCTCACCAGAGAAAGAGAAAAGCAAGTGAGAGAATGGGGGTTCCAGCTATGCTGCAAAGATGGCCCCACCAAATGCTGGGCCCTATAATACAACTCTGGGAAACACCCAGCTTCATCTAGATTGATCTGGGAGTTTTTGTGTTAAGACATCAATGTTCCCCTTGTAAACTCTTTAAAGTAAGTTATAATTGATGTTTTAATTTACTTTCCTGTGAGATGCAACTCTGAAATTTGTAATGCTGAGTCTTCTCCATTGCTGAATTATGATGATGTGGCCATTTATTAGATTTGTTGCCTTTTAAAGCTAGTTGGGCGTTTATCTCTTAAACATATGTGCAGTGAAAATGTTACTGTCTGCACATTTTTTTTCATGGGTCTCTTCTTTCTAATTTAAATTAGGGTTGGGAGGCATGTTATGACAGTCCAGTGAATGATTGGCTGAACAGCCACAAGTGCCTTTAAAAATTTAATATGCATAAATATCATTAGTTCTTTTGGGATTTAATTAAATTCAAGATTGTTCCCTTAATCTTTATATGTTTAAAACAAACAGCTGTATCCAGAAGAAGTGGAAAATGGAACATTTGTTTTTTTATTGCACTCCGTGCAGTTTGCGTTTGTTTTAATCAGATGTTCTATATTGGAAGAAGAAATTTAACACTTCTTTTGACATTGCACAATCCACTTAAGAGAACACATTCACTTATTTTTTTGTTGCTAACACATCTGTCTATGGTTTGTATTTTGAATCTGTAAGCATGGATAAAAATCCCCTCATTCTCAGCCATGGTAGGAATGGGGTTAAGTGCAGCCAGGGGGAGACTCTGCAATAAACTCAGTTCTGAATTATTCCTTTGGAGTTAGCCCTGAGTCTGTGGGGGAATTGCCCTGCCTGTTCTTCACTGTTACTGTCCTTTCTGTGAAATGGGACTGGTGTCCATGTGTGGTGGCTGACACCTGGCTGCAGGAAAGTGCTGCAGATACTGGATAGTGTTCAATGCTATTGCCCTCCCCTGCTTTGTGAGTGCCTGCTTCTGTGAGCACCACTGCCCTCTTGCTACAAGGACTTTGGCTCACAGAGATTCAACTGGGAGGTGTTCAAGCTCCTCTTCTAGGAACTGCTCAATGCTCAGCACTCTGCAAATGTTTCTCTTTGTGAACATGTGGTGAAAATGCACTATATTTGTTTTCAGAGGCTAGCAACAGGAAGCAAAACAAAACCAGTCCACAACAGAGAAAGAATATTCAGAAATTATATGCTTGACTCTTGCTACTTCTCCTTTTAGTATCAAGTCCAATGTTTAATGCTGAGAAGAGAAAGGAAATTTCTCTCAATTAGGAAAGAGCACTGAGTGCTGAAGGTCTCAGTGCTGTGCTCTCAAACCTTTTGTCACAGGAAGATGTGGCCATTTTCATCCAGTTTTTTTCTGTTTGTCTTCCCGGAGGAGGGGGCACTCATCTGCCTGAACACCAAAGCTCAGTCCCAAACTCTTGCTCAGGCTGTAGGTGAGCAGGGAAGGGAGGCAGGCACCTCCAAGCAGAGTTTAACCCTGATATCTGAAATTGGGGTGAAATCTCTTGTGGATTTCTTTTTCTCTGTTGGCCTTCTCCCATAGGCTAGGCTCTGACTTTAAGAACACCAAAGGCAGGGGAGGTGAATCCTGCCCTTTGGTACTGCCAGGCAGAAGCATCCCCTGGGGAGCAGCTCAGACAACAGCCCTTCAGCAGAGGCAGCTTGAGCTCAGAGAAGCTTTTTGTGCTGAAAGAAGTATACCTCCTAGGAATGTGCTGAGTTTGAGAGATAAAAGTGATGGACACACAGAAATATTGGCAGGCTGCTGTAAAATGACCTTTCCAAGGAGCTCTCTGTGTGCCTGAGCAGTAGATTTCAAGTGGTGCAGTGGAACTGTAGAACAGAATAACCTAGGCTGGAGAGGCCTCTGGAGGTTTCATCTCCAGCCCATGGTCAAAGCAGGTCCAGCTTCTCCAGCATCCTTGGGCCTTGCCCTATAGGAGCAGGTTTAGAGTATCTCCAAGTGTGGGTGTTGCCCCAAGCTATGTGGACCAGGCTGTCCAGAACTGCAGAATATTTTGAGTGTTTCAAGGTTCTATTCTCATAAGGTGCAAAGATACTCTATAGGGATCACTTGCCTTGGCTCCCAGGGAATTCAGCTGGAGCTGGGAAAATTCAGTCTCTTTTTGGAGGGCTTTGCCTGTGGTGGGGGGGTGTTTATACAACAGTTCCATATGAAGATATTCAGAAATGATTAGTTCCCAACACTGGGAAATTTCCCAAAATTGACATTAATCCATCACAGAATTTTTATCCATTAAAGACTAATTTTGATCCTGAAAAATGTGACAATTGTAATGGATTGATCCTGTGGGTGTGCGCAGAACTATTCTATTTCCGTTATTCCCTAAAATTTACTTTCCCTTCTCTTTTTTTTCTCCTATTTTTGCTTCTTTTGCATCATTAAAAAGATGATTAATGAAGCAAGTAAAGCAAGCAGAGTCTGCTTAATCCTTCTAATTGATAATGAGTCAAGGGTACCTGGGACAAATCCTTCATGTGTCATGTGAAACTAGGTCTGAAACACTCACAGAACAGTCTTTAATAACAATCTTATTTAATCCTCAGTCCATTTAAACACCATTCACACAGAGTTTAGAATTCATGGGTTAAATTGTATAAACAAGTATATATATATATGTGTGTGTGTAAGTATATAAATAATCCACCCCAATCTCTTGAAAGTCGCTTTTACGGATATTCTTCTGTGATGGTTCCTTGTAACTGAAGTCATTGTTGCTCTAACAGACTGTTTTCTGTAGAGTCATCGTTGGTGAAATTGACTGAAATGCTAACATGTGAATTACTATAATTCAGTTTTGTACATAATCCTTCATTAAATTAGGACCATAGTTGCCTGCCAAAGTATGGAACACAATGAATGTGCCAAAAAATCCACATGGAAAAATATCCACTTATAAAGAGTAATTGGGTGTAATTCCAGTTCTTGTGCTGGACCTCAGCCCTGCCGCAGTACCTATGGTTTGAGAGCTGCTCCATCACCACATATTTCCTTCTTTACTGTCCACTTCCTGGCTTTTACAAGAGGAAAGGTGAACATCACCACTTGGGTGATACTCGTTTTACTGGTCTGGGGTTGAGATGAAAGAGCCACAAGAGAAGTGCAGGTGTTGTATTTACATCTAGTTTCCCACAGTGGGAATAATTTCAGTTTGCTCAGAGCCCCAGTGAACCCAGAGGAGCCAGTGAACTCCTTCACACATCTTGATCTCTCCTGACTCTTGCTTTTGTGGTGGTGGGGATGCTTTGTGTTCCTCTTAGCCTTCCACGGTGCAAAGCTGAGCCTGGCTGAACACGGCTCCCACACTTGGGGCAGCCAGGTTGGTGTGAGTGCTGCAAAGTTTCCACCGGTGCTGGTGCACTGGCAGGGATTTCTCTGAAAAGCAGATGTATGATTAGATGGGCTTATACAGCCTTCACTCTTGCTTCTAGTAGTAGTTTCCAGTACATGGCTGTAAATCCTTGAGGGGTTGATGAGTTTATATGGTGCATCCTGACTCTAATGATGTATTTCCCCACATCCTCATAAATCGTTGTCTATTTGTATTTTCCTTAAATGGCTTCATAAATCCATATATATTGGTCTATCCCTAAATGTTATTATGAACGCTTTATTCATTGACGCACTTCTGGAACGATCATAAATTCCAGTCCCCCAGGCTACGATCACCTTTCCACACGTGTGCATGTGTGGACACCCACACACCCATCCATATGCTCTCCTCAGGCTTCTATAAATCATTGGCTTCTGGCCTGAGATGAGAGGAGAGACTTACTGCTCCTTTTTCCACAGTCTTCCCAGGCCTGCTCCAGAGGGATAGTTATAAACACATCAAAGCAGTTAAGAACATAAAGATGTTAGAGCTGATCCTGCATGGCTTATTTAGGTGACACCAAATTCCCACTTATAGTCAGAGGGATATCTGAGTTCAACTAAATAACCAGAGGTCCAATTCAGGATACACACACCAGAATCAGTGGAGCTCTTCATACTGTCCTATAGTGTCCACAGCCTTTCCCTGTTTTCGCAGCAGAGTTGGGCCAGGTGTTATTCCAGAGTTTTTGAGGTTTTGATGATTTTGTCAGGCAGTGATTCTGCCTTAGTGGGAAGTATTGCTACCCCTGCTGTCACTTGCGCTTCTCAGCAGCTCTGGGGCAGGCCAGGTTGTAGCCAACATAGGTGCTGGAACATGAGATGTTCCCCGGCACCTAGGATGGGATGTTGAGCTGAGTTCTGACTGGGTAAAAGTTGCTTTGTGGAAAATGTTGGCTCTTCATGTTTTAGAAGCTTTCTTGGCACTATACTAGAGATCTAACTGGTCCAGAGGACAAACTATGTTGGCATGTAACTCAGCACTGTGAGTTAATTAAATCACTAGATCCCTGTTTCACAAAGAACTACAAAAAATTGAGCAGAGATAGAGAAACACCTGATGGTCTAAATTTGGAGTCTCAATCTGTGACAGAAAAAAATAATTTATTAGCAGTGGAACACATTTCCTAGAGATTGAGTCATGACAGACAAGAGACCTGTTTGCCAGCTCTTAGTAAAAAAACAAACATCTGAACTTTCTGAACAAAGGCATTGGGGTATTTTTTCCTCCCCTCTGGAATTTCCAGCCAGGCCCCAGAGGAGCAGAGATGAGGGAGTCCCTTGAGGTACTCTATGAATGAGTATTTCATGCAAAGCAATCTTTATTATGCTCCTTTTTGCACTGCTGCAGCAGCATCAAGTGGCACATAAAATCTAGCTGTATTTTTTAGTTGTTTTAATGGTTAAGGTGCATGACTCTGATGTGTGTTTTACAATTGTAAAGTACTAGAAATATTTGCTGCTGGGACAGACTGGCCAGATGTTAAAGATTCATAACGGGAGCCATGAGAAAAACTTATTTCAAGATATTTGGGTTTACTACATTTCCAAGTTTGTATATAGCACTTCGGAAGGCAATGGAATTTGAGGGTGGGAGGAACCCAGACAAGAGGTTTAAGCAGTGATTTAGAGACTACTGTTTTAACAATTTTTTTTTTCTTCTTGCTTGTTTTAGTTGTTTGGAATTTGATTAGAGCATCTTTCCTGTTTCTTTTTTCTTTGTTTTACTTTTTGTTTCCTGTCATTGTTCCTGCATGCTAACACCCATCTCCAGGCTGCTTGCTACCAAAAGGCTTACCTCTGCTACACTCTACAGCCACTGTACTGGTGACTTCCAACTCAAACTTACTTATCAACCTGTCACAACTATTATACTTCCATGGATAGCATTGAAATAGATTCTTTACCCTTTGTATGAAAGAGTGTTTCTAGATAAAAAAAAAATGAACCTATAGGAAAATTGTTAATTACTGTGTGTAATATATATTCCAAAGGGAGACGGATTACTCCTTGAAAAACCAATCTTCCAAGGAGGGTTTCTAAAAAGGCAAAGGCTACTGAGAAATAGCTTTGTTCATCTCCCTCTGTTCTGAGGTATCCCACTTCATCAGGGAGGAAATGTCCTCTGATGCTCACTGTATCTCTAACTTCTGTGCTACCAAACTTTCCCTGTTCCCTGCTGAAAGTAAAACACTTACCCACTTATGCAGGACCTATCCAAGAGCACCTGCCAGTCCCTCCACTCTCTGTGCCACCAGCACGGCACTAACTCAGGCGTGGCATTTATGAGCTGTTTAATGCGCGCACACACACACACACACACACACACCACAGTAGTGTGTGTGTGCCCTCTGGGGATACTGCAGCTTCCAGGAATTAGGCAGAGAAGGAGGAGGAGTATCATCTGAGCAAGACCTGGTCCCTGTTAGGCACTCCTAAGGAACAGCAGCAGAATTGGATAACTGGAGGAGGAGCGCTTGTGTTTTGATGGCTGAACTCCCTGTACCTACCTCTCACCCTGTCTCTGTTGCTGTAAATCCCTCTCTGGTGTGGCAGTTGTACCCAGAATTGAACAGAGCTCGCCTCCATGCCTGATGGGTCCAGAGCTGACATGCTGAGGAGCAAGGCATAGGTTGAATATAACTCACTTTGAATGCCTGTGTGTATGGCCACAGCTCTGTGTTTTAGGTGGCTCATTATTTTGCTGCTACAGAAACAGACTAGGGCAAGCTTTAACAAAAACTGTACTTTGTTCTTTGCCCCTGTAAAGTGTTTGTGTGTGACATCCCATACATGCCCACATCCACACACACTTCAGTCATGGTGCCTTTTGCCATGTAGATCTTTACTAATATTTTTTATTTATTTTATGAGCTCCTTTAATAGTGACAGCAGCTATTTTGCTCCTCTTTTCCTGGGTGCCTGGAAACCCCAAGAAGTGTAGAGTTGAGCTGAGCAGCAAGTGAAGTGAGAAGCAGCTTTAGGAGTCCAGCATCGGTAGCTATAGAAACAAACATGGAATAAGAAAGGATAAGAAAGAAGTATCAAAGGGTTGCAGACCTGTGCAGTGTGCATCAGGGGAAGTAGATTTGGTTGTGCCATGAAACTTTCTGTACAAGGGAGGTTCAGAAAATAATGTCTGCTGGCTGTGTTGTGGCTCAGGACCTAGCACTGAAATGCAGAGGGTTGGAAGCCCAAGAAAGGGGATCACTGTGTGTTCTTTCCTTCCTCTTCTGCTTTGAAGGCAGGATAGTCAACAGCTCCTGTTCAGTGCATGGTATCTTATAAAGAGCCTATAAAAAATTCACCCAGTGCAGCAATCTCTAGACTTTTGAGTTCTCTGGCTGGATTTTCCCATTTCCATGTGCTGTTAGAGCGAGCAGACAGGGACATCCCAGCAGTGTGATGTCACACAACAACTGTGTCTGCCACAGAGCAATTGGCTGTGAAATGTCCTCGTGTGAGGGCCAGGGCCTCCTACGCCCAAAGCAAACGTGAGCATCGAGAACTGAGGCAACCACAAAGAACTGGCTGTGGAGGATGCTTCAGGCTGCCAGCTCCCGGAGCAAATCAGAGCCGGAGAGATCCTGAGCCAGCTGATGCTACTGGCATAATGTCAACACCCTCCTGTCAGCATAAAAAGAGTTTATCTTGTCTACATGTCCTGGTCCTGACATGCACCCAAACACCCTCGTGCCTCATTGTGGGTTGGGTTAGCACCAGAGACCTCTCAGAGAGTGCTCTGCCAGGCATTCACAGGCTTTTGGTAATGAGTCTTTGGATAGTATTGAATCTTCTTTCTCAGAGACTAAGCCAGAGAATGAAATCACCAGTGCATGTTACTCCTTCTGAGAAAGGGCCAACATTACAGATATCCCAACTGTGAGCCAAAGTTGGCTCTACTTTTCTGCTGCAGCCAGACGTGTGCTCAAGATTTAAATAAAAGTCAAATAGCCAAGCCATCCTGAGGGGACTTCCCTACAAAGCTGATAAACATATTACTGAGCCTACGTAAGAGTTTTTTTGCCAGCAACCTTAGCATGTAATGCCAAAGTTACTCAGCTTTACAGTAGTCTAGTATCAAGACAACAGATGTGTGTATATGAGATTAGAGTGGCTGATGCTGTCAGATGTCTAAATGTGTGTTTACAATTCAGCTCCACAAGCTCCTGACAGAAGAAACAATTCCCTTGCTCTTCCACTTTCAGCCCTTATTCACCCATTTGCATTTTGGTTTTTGTTTTAGAAGATTAGGGAACCTGTCCTCTCTTCAAAGAAAACATTGGAAATTGCTCACTGTGCTCTTGAAGGCTCTGACCGTCTTTCTGATCTTCCTTGTGGATTCAGGACTTATGCAACAATTAACAAGCACCAAATACTGATCCTGTCTGACAGAAGCAAACAGTGTTTTTTTGTATTTACTCTTTATAACATCTGCAAAGTATCCTGACTTCTAGCATAGTCCTCTCTGGCATCTCTGCTAGGTCTGCAGGGATTGTAAGCATTACCCCAGAGAACCTTCTCCTCATGGGTGAGCAAGATAATGCAGTGACCTCTTACTGTGTAGGACCAACCATGTGGAGTTCTGGGCTGAAAGGGCCTTGCATACTCCTCAACAGCAGTACAGGTGTTCTGGGCTGAAAGGGCCTTGCATACTCCTCAACAGCAGTACAGGTGCTCTCTTGTGAAAGGGCCTTGCATACTCCTCAACAGCAATACAGGTGCTCTCTTGTCAAGCAGCAGGTATATTAGAGTGTCTTGTGGCTTTGCTTGATGGAGGAATCTTTCTTTGGAAGGGAAAATGTGATTTTGAAGTTTTAGAAAAAGTGAGAATGCCAGAGGCTTGGTACTTTGCCGAACCTGCTTATGAGATGCCAGTGGCAGTGCTCCCCTAAGGATGTCTTGAAAGGTTTTCTTGGCCTCTTTGAGATCCTGTCTGATTCCTGTAGACAGATTTACTGGGAAGTCATTCTGCAGTCTCCCCATGTACACATGGCATACATGGAAATGGTGATGCAAAGTCACTGCCACAGCACAGCTTCTTCTGTCCCCAATAGGCTCCTACATGACATGCAGCTTCCAGCAGAGATAAGGATGTCAGTTCCTAACCATGTTAAAGTAGTAATCTCTTTCCCCTCCCACCTTTCTGAAGGAGGTAAGAGAGGTATTTTTAAAAGTAGCACTTGTTAACAGTTTTCAAGGATATCAGTTCAACTACTTGGTTTGCTCTGCTGCTTTGTTTGCATGGAATGCTTTTTTTAGAAAAAGATTATGTCAAAACTAGAAGCAGGATGTCAACTGTAGAGGCAAGCTGGGTCATACACAGTTGCACTACAAAGAACAAGAATGTATTCAGCTTCCAGATCGCAATTGAGATTCTCATCTCTGTTACCTCTATAGGCTCTTCTCTCTAGACTGGCTTTCTTTTGATGGTTAATATTTGAAATCTCCAGTGCTCTGTCTTCTAGGGTTTTCTATTGATTTTGCTCTCTTATTCTAGTCCTTTATTCTTCCGTAAGTCTTTTCCTTCCATTGTGTTCCTCACTGATCTGAATGAGTTTCAAGGGTTACAGCATCCCTGGCCTGCAGGGCAAAGTGGGTTATTTATGTGCACTGAATGTCTTGAAAATGGAAATTCATGTGCCAAAATAATCTCTTGGATGAAGCACAGTAGCCCCAGATTTCTCAAAAACACAAATGTCGTGGCAGCTTGCAAGCTTCAAATTTAAAGCTGTCCTTTCCCAAAATGTAGCAGTGTTCAGAACTGGGATTATCTCTGCATCGGCAGTATAAAAATAAGCAAGCAAGAATATCAACGCCCTTATGAGTTTAATTTTGAAGTTCTTAAATAGTAGGAATTAAAAATATAGAAGTATGTCCCTCTGTCTACCATCGTTGCTTTTCATTGCCCTATTTTTGAATGAGAGAGTCTGACTTTCAGCCTAAAATATGAAATGAAGAGTAGATTTGAGAATGAGATAAGGAGCTCATCCTTCTCACAAGTGTCTCTTCTGTCTATGTTTCTGGTTGGCTTCCAGATATAGTTTGAATCTACCTCATTCTCAAAGGGTGGAGCCTCACACAACTTTGAATCCTGGTAGTGTATGTGTTTACATGTAGCCTATCTGTCTAGCTGCTTTTATAGCTGGCAGAGTAAAATAAGCTCCTCTGGGGTGTGATTTGTCTTACTGTGAGGCAGACTGTCCTGTGCAGTACTTTGGAGGTGTGTCATACTTTGGGACCCATTTCTGGCAGAAAAAGTTTGGCAGTTCAGCCCAGATGTGGTAGTTTATATTCTGGGTGTCCAGAGTTGGTTCCCACTATGTCCGTGAGGAATGGACACTCCTCAGGGGAAACAGAGCACTGGGTATCTACAGGTGGACTTTCTTGTGTTTTCTCCATCTGTGTGGACATCATGAAAGAGCACTTGGTCTCTGCTTGTCAGTGCAGGAGTGCAGTGAGAAGAACAAGGTTCTGCTCTGCTAAAGAGCCCCAAAGCTGATGTCTGTACCTCAGAAGGCACTTGTGTGCTAATGATGAGGGTGGTGGGTGCACCTGAACTGGGGAAGGGTCTCTTACCTAAACTCTTAAACTTACCAGCAGTCTAGCTGGTGGTGTTGATACCATGGCAGTGAGCAAGCTGGAGTGCAACTTGCAGCATTAGGATAAACAGTGATAAGCAAGAAAATCCCTGGGACAGCCCCTGCTCATGCTGCCAGGGCTACACTCCTGTCAATGCTCAAGCCAGCGGGACTGAAGCTTGCTGGAGTGAGATGGGTGGGGGTGTGGGCACAGGCTGCCTGTGGGGAGCTGCTTCATGTATTCCTGTGGCTGTGCTGCCAAGTGACATGGTGCTGTGTGAGGTGATGAGTGAGGCAGGTAATGTTTTGCCCACTAAAATCTGCCACCCCCATTGAAAATAAGACAAAGGGACAGAGGACTTCTAGGAAACTAAAAAACTGTCAAAGCAAGGTGAACCTCTTCTCTCTCCAGGTCGCTACCCACAGCAAAACAAAGGCACCTACATCCCAATCCTAGTAGGCAACGTGCTGAAACCTGGTGAGTGGGGAGCCAAGATTATCCACAGGGAGAACAATACCATTCGTCTGTCCATCATGTCCTCTGCCACCTGCATCATTGGGAAGTTTCGCCTGTATGTTGCTGTCTGGACTCCCTTTGGCATCCTTCGAACACGCAGGAACTCAGCGACTGACACTTACATCCTGTTCAACCCCTGGTGCCAGCGTAAGTACCTTGTCAAAGGCTCACACTTTCTGCTGCTGGGAACATCAGGTTATGGGATTGGTGGTTTAGGAAGGGGAGCTTGCTACCAAGGAGGTCAGAGACATGCCAGTTTGGGTCTGGAAATTTTAGACTAACACTGCCAAAAGTCAAGCCTTTCAGGCTGGGAAATAGCCCTGTGTGAGCAGGGCTCCATGCTGGACACCAGTGCCTGTGTTTCATCTGAACTCTGCAGTTGTATGAGGCCAAGCCTGCGTTCGCCAGTTCAGGCTCCATTTCTCATAGTAAACATACCCTAAGGTTTACTCTGACTTGAATAGGCAGCAGCGAGAGCCTCCTGTCTGCCTGTGTGTGCCTTGAACAAGCCAATACAGGCGTGATTTTTTCCAGGATTTGGTGTGGACCAGAATGTGGCAGCCTCCCATGCTCTATTGACTTAAATCACTAATTGCCACATTTAGGATTGAACATTTGCAGTAAAAAGCTTGCAGGAATTCTATGGGAGTTGCTGCTTCTGCATAGGTTGGGTGGAGTCAACTTGCTGTGGCATCACTGGTGGTGCCTTCCTGCTGCTACATGACATTTGCCCTTATAACTTCCCCTTTACTTGTGACTAATTAGCAAATGTGCCCTCTCTGAGGAACAGAACATTTTGCAAATGAGCCTTTTTAAAATAATATAGCGGGTTGAAGAACAATTTATTTTTTTAAATCTCCCAGGATCCTTAGAAAAAATCAGGCCTTACTCTGGCAGGATTGTATTTTACCCAATGAACTCCATGTCTGGCTTTAAGCAGAGGGCAAGAAGGACCAGAGAGGTTTGACTCAGCCTTCTGACAGGCTGTAGCACTATGTCTCAGCTTCCGACACTTGCAAGGCTCCGAGTCATATGTATTGCAATATATTTAGGTCACCAGCTAGCTTCAGTATTCTCCTGCTACCCTTCCTTCATCTTTCAAGTTTTTTTGCCACTGTGTCTGCATCAAATAATCCCATACCAAAAGAGGGCCATCCTACCAAATGACAAGTAACTTTAGCATTATTAGTACAGCCCATTATTCAGCTGCACTACTGTCAGTACATCGAATGATTTGTGCTAGATTCATTACTTGCCCCTCGTCCAGGGGAACATAAGTGATGATTAGCTTATGTATTATTTAAGAAGATATAGATTAAGGCTGAATAAAGGGGAATTAGTTAAGTGGGAATAGGAGGGAAGGGCAGGGCCCAAGACCCTGCCACACTGTGAGATACTTTGGAAAGCAGTGTAAGGTACCTTAGAGCAGTGTGCTAACAGTTTCTTCTGGGAGGGGATGGAGCATGTACAACAGAAAGAGAGAAATCATTGCCAAAGTTATGACCCACTGTAAGCAGACTTGACTTCTCAAGGTTTGTTTTGGCATCATAAACCTCTCACAGATTCAGCCAGGAAGGTACAATTCTCCACCTGAAGGTAGAGAACCACTTGATTTTAGTCCTGGATGTTGTAACAGCCAGCACGGTGACTCTGCAGTGGCTCAGCACTTCTTTGGAAAGGGATAAACCCCAAGGAAAAAGCTTCTTAAATTGCTTCAGTTTGCTTCATGATTAACAGGCAACCAGCTAGGGTTGCATGCAGTCCTAATGTGGAGAAAAGATGTGATGTGGGGAGGTTGACCACCCCACATTGGTGTGACTGGGACCACACAGGCTGAGTGAGGTGTTAGTCAGAGGGAAAGAAAAGGAAAATTGATCCCTACTTCACACCTCCTTGCCCAGCAACTCTGTGTGCTGACTGATCCACCCTTTTTCATGACACATGAACACTTTGCTCTCCTGTGCCCTCCCTCACACCTGACCTGAATGGGGCCAAAAGCCAGCAAGATTAAATCCACAACTTGGGAACAAACCCACAGGGAGCAGGACGTACAGCAATTGCCTCCAGTGTCAGACATTGGCAAGGCTAATGGAAAAACTCTGTCTTAGGAAAGCAAAAGAGAGTCTCTGGGCAGCAAGGACATGCAATGTGACCCCAGATCCAGGAGAGGCAACTTGGGGACCACATTTTCGTCTGCAGCTTATGTTTCCAGCTGTGTCTCAATGGCTTCAGGTCCTGTACCTTGCTGACTACTGTAGTTTTCATTTCCCGTGTGTTTCATTTGGATTTGGATATATTCTCTTTTCTTGATCCTACTTTTACTCCTAGATAGTTTGAGTTAATTGGTCCCTATATCTGTCTTTCCCTCCTTACGTTATGTTAGAAAATCAAGGACTGTTTCTCCGTGCTTTATCCCCTAGCTGGAAAAGATTTTTCAGTGGAATGACAAAAGAGTAGAAAAACTCAGGCAGTTAAAGTGCAGAGAAAACAATAGTTTGAAAAATCTTCTAGACTTGTTTGCTGGGTTAATAGCTAAGCAGAAAAGCCTGAGTGAAAAGCCTCATTAAAAAGAGAGAAGACCGATGCCAGGAATGAATGGGGATTGTTATAGCAGGGTGCAGAGTATGGGCTCTAGTGTCTAGTGCAGCTTTCCGACTCATCATTTCACAGGAACATCAATATGTCAGTATGAGCTTTTCCTTAAGACAGAGGCATTTGTGCCCTTTCTTATTACTGCTTTTCTCACTATAGTTCAGTTTTGACATATTTTCCCAGGCAAGGATGTTTTTTTTCCCTGTTGCTTCAGAACAAGTTTGAATACTTTACCAGTCAAGATACAGAGTACTTTGCCTCCAAAATCATCATATGCTTTTATGTATTTTATTCCCTTTAGCTACATTTAAGGCTGATCACCAGGAATATTTTAAAGATACAGGGAGTGATCCTGCAAAATAATATGCACCAGACACAAACACCTGGGAATTCACCAAGCTAGTGGATTGAGATTTCAGATACTGAGGTGAAATTTTCATTACTTAATAAGCAAGGTAAAGTCTGTGAGGAGATGCAGCATCTTTTCTCCAGCCAGATGACATAGTTGGATAAAAAAGATGTGCTTTTGGGCGTGCAGAGCTCTCTTCAGTTCTGGAACAGGAGATAAAAATGGCAAGTAGTTAAGGATAAGTTCTTGGAATTTAACTAAACTCTTGGCACTATCAGACTAGATGAAAGCGGAGAAGAGCTCCTTTGATCTGGATACTGTGAGCTCTTTCCAAGGAGCATTAAGCTCCTTCCAAGCAGTTGCCGAGTCCCAGCAACTTTCTACTGGGAACTTTAACTACTTATCAGGAAAAGACCTTGCGTTGACTTCTGTGGCTCTCTCACAGGTGAAGCAGAGCCTAGCTGAGTAAATTGCAGTCCCTGTGGGCTTAGGTGTGCATTTCACTCACCCAAGCCTCATGCAAAGTATATTACATTTAAGCAATTAAATGTATTGCAACTTTATTGAATCAGCTGCAGATTTCTTCTGCTTAAATGTCCTAATACAGTTTGAGGATTAGTAACATGTGGTTGACTTTGGACTCCTCTCACGTGTTACTAGTCATCCAAATTTGGCCCAATAACATCTTCTTGCATTTATAGCCAAATCTTAAATTCAATCACTTGTGTCATAGATTCCACATGGGCAAAATTCACACAGAGATTAATCCTTCTGCTGCATTAGTGTAGGAAAGTATTAGCACTATCCAAGGCAGCATACTGATCTTGATCCTAGGTAGAGCAGTTTTTGTAGATAACTGTATTTAGCTCTTGCAGCTCAGGGTTTGTCACAGCACTGGCCTCTTCCCAGCAGGAACCCTGGGAGTTTTGTGGTTCCAGTGAGGCCCAGCCTTGCATTCCTGGATTCCTATGGGAGCATGTTGAAGGGAGGCTGGGAGCTCAGGGCAAGCCTGCTGCTTCCACTTCCACCCAGCTGCTGGTGCTGCTGTGCTCAGCTGTCACTGTCTGCATGAAAAAATGGCTTTTCCAACACCAGAGGGTTGCTATGCTGGGGTTGGGGTCCCTCCATGTTGGGTAGAGTCCTCTCATGTTCATTCACCTTCCCAAACAGAAAGGGTTACTCTGCACTGCTTATATCTTTTACAAGAGATTCCTCACCTGCAGTGCTGTCTTCATGTGAAGAGTATTTTCACCTTACCCAACTTCAAACAGAGAAGCATAGAAGCTAATTTGCTTCTTTGTAGCATTGCTAGTGTCTTAGTAAATTCCCAGGATAAAAGAAGTGAACAAAACCTGCTAGAGAAAAAGAACAAACAAACCCAGCACGTTTCTGTGGAATTCTTCTGTTTGTCAGATGTGAGCTTCCACTTGCACAAAATAATTAGGAGTTGCATTATGTGGAGCATGCTTAGCAACAAAGTAGTCACAAACACCTCATATTTTCTTCTAAACAGTCTCAAGAGTAGTGAAAGCTGTCAAAAATCAAAGCAGCTAGCTTCTCTGTGAAATACAGAAGACCTTTTTACCTTATCAAAAACACAAATATTTAAAATAATCGACAGAGAAGTTAACCAATTTTCATCCAATTTAGCAAAGATCATGCAGTCTCAAAATAATCTAAGCATCTCAATTGATACCAATGAGATCAATGTTGATATTTTTAACCCCCAAAAGGAAACAACAGCTGTCAAGAAGGCATATGCACACACTCCACTGAATGTGTAACTGCACAGAAGAAAGTGTGAATTGTCTTTCTTTAAGTTCACTCTCTGTACTATTTGTATGGATGGGCTTTACTAAGATCCAAAGCTCAGTGAGAGAATAGAGACAATGAACAAATCAGGCAGATCCAGCCTAATGAAATAGAGCCTAGATGATCTGTAACACCTGCAATATTTTTAGTGGGATGTTATGCAGAACTTGTTGGACCGCAAAAAAAGTCATGTAATACACAGTTTCATAAGTATGAGAGTCCCTGCTTGCATAAATGGCTGCAGCCTTTTCAGCCACTATCAAGTTTTAACACTCTCTTTCACCTTGTAGCTTCTGAACATAGTAAACCCATGATTATCTCCTTTGTACCTGTGTGCGGGTCGCCTCAGTCATGGGTAGGGACAAGCCTATAAAGAAACTTCTTAAGGGCCCAGCCTTTAGAAGTCAGGTGAATACCACCACCCTGCCAAATACAAGAGTGGGTCTCAGATCTGCTTGCCTTAGGTGAAACTCCATAAAACCTGCCGTTCACTCCTCTTTTTGCTTGGAGTTGGACACAGTGGTCTGAGCCTGTGACACAGATGCTGTGCAAAGCATAATGGCAAGCACTGATCTCCTCAAATGCAATAAAAGGTTCTTGTATTTAACATCTGCTTCTCTATCAATCTTTGCACACCAATGTGGAGGTCATCATGTTACATGTCTATGCATAATCCCTTATGCATGTATAGACATAGAAATATAAATACATCTTCAGAGAAAACAAAACTTCCAGCAGGGTCAGGTGGGTAGATTGGCAAAGCCCTTCACCAGCTGAGGCCAATCTGAGTTTCACCACTAATTGTTTTGAGAGCCCAGATTTTAGCTTATTTTCAGCCAAATTGCAGTTTTATGGACAAACTAAGACACTTTTGAGGATGAGGTTTACAAGGAAGTGCAAATCTGATTTGCATTTTAAAAAAATATAACAAATCAATAGGCTTTTAAGAGTTAAATGATCCTCTTGTAATTTGTACTGGGATGCTGAAGAAATCTACTCTGACAGAAGTGAGTGGTAGTTTCGTACTTCTCATATCAAATTGTCAGAAGTTATTCCTTCCCTTTAATTTGCTATCTGGTACCACATTACTGACTTCCTCAAATTAACTAATTCCCATGCTATTAATTGTTAAGCTGTATCTCTTAGTCTCAAAATACAAGCATTGGCACAGGAAAGACCTCTTCAACTATTCTGGCATCACACAGCCACGACCTGCTTCATACTTACCTGTGAATAGATTCATGTCATTCAGGCTTATTTATGAATGTTAGTAATGAGTTAGTTATGTATGTAAATCATGTTTGCAAGTTGAGGGTCCATGTGTATGCTCTTGATTTTTGATGTAAGTCCAAGCTAGAATGTACCCTTTGTATATATTTTGATAAAGATCTCTTTCGATTACTTACAGTTTTCACTTGGACACTTGAATTTCTCCTAATATTACCTGGTCAGGCAAAGCCGTGTGGGGAAGGGATACTCCAGTCAATAATTAATGTACAGAAAATGCAATCAAACTTTTCTCTTAACAAGTTACAAAAACTCTATTCCATTTTTTTAATGAACTACACTTTTGTCTTTAGATCTCTTGACTTGAGCTGTTTTCCATTAACATTAATAGGTTTGAAATTGTTCTTTGATCTGTTTGTACAGATGCAGAATTGCATCATGGCGCTTCAACTTTTAAATTAGTTGTACACAGTAATCATAAAGTGCTTCACAAAATGTGACATCTTAATCATACTTTACAGGTCCTGAGAAAGCAGGCAGGAATTTTCAGCATTTTTCTGTCTTGCTTGTTTTTAAGTTGGGTATCATATTCCTAACTAGAGTCATGGCTTCCTTATTGTTGTACTTAGTTGAAGGAAGTAATGCTGTGTTTGATGGAAGAGGGGTACTTTTCATCAAAGATGACTGTATTATATGCTAAGATGTTTTATCTGTCCTATATGAAAATTAAACACTTGTGCTAACATTTATTTTTGGTAAACTAATGCAGAGGATGCCGTGTATCTGGATGACGAGAAAGAAAGGGAAGAATATGTCCTGAATGATGTTGGTATTGTTTTCCATGGAAATGCTGAAGATGTAAAATCAAGAAGCTGGAGTTACGGTCAGGTGAGCTCTTTAGACCTTCTCTGGCTGCTCCCAGTAGGGCAGCAAATGCGTTTAATTGACACCAGACTGTGGCTGAGACTGTGGGCTCTGGAATGCATTATTGGTCTCTCCTTCAGAAAGATAAGGGGTATCATTTTAAAATTGTATGAAGTGGGTATCTGCCTAATCCAGAAAAGCAATGTTATAATAGCTGATATTTAAAGACCTTGTTTCAGGGGCGTATTTCAGATTCTAAGAGGCTGCCTGTTGGAAGTTATAATCATTAGCTGAGGTTTCCACAGGGCAGAGGTATTTCTGCTGCTGCATTATTGCTGCTTCAGGATCAAATCAATTTGTGAAAAGTAGAGTTGTTTGTTTGAGTTTTTTTTCATTTTTCAACAGCAGGTTGTATTGCTTTTTGACTTTTCTTCTTAGTTTTAGAGCTTGGTGGAAATAATTCTGATCTTCTTGGGGGTCAGCTAGTCACAGGATTCCTATGACAACCCAGGATTTAATGTCAGAATTTTAAATTCCCTCACCACAGAGACAAAGGAGGGAGCCTCTCCTTTTGCTGCCTGAACTTGACATAATCAGTCTCCAGTGGCCTCTTGCAGTCTGGGGGAAACACTCCCCACTAGGCTGGAGTGGGGTATTGGTGTGCCTTCAATAACATAGAATCATAGAACACTTTGTGCTGAAAGGGATTTTTAAAGATCTACTTCCACCCCTCCACCAATGACAGGGGCACCTTCCACTAGACCAGGTGCTCAGAGTCCAGCCTGGCCTGGTACACTTCCAGGGATGGGGCATCCACAGCTTCTCTGTGGGCAATCAGTTCCAGCATTTTATGACCGTCATTGTAAAAAACTACTTCCTTATAACTAACCTAAACCAATCCTCTTTTAGCTTAAAACCACTACCCATTTCCTCAGACTTATTACTTGACTATTTTACTTCAACGTCCTTGTAAGAATTAACCAGTCTAAAAATCCCTATGAGATGGAAGAGTTAAGTTATTGTGTAAGAGTGGAAAAAAGGCATTATCAAGCAGAACCAAAATGATAGCAAAGCTAACCTTAGCTGTAACTCAGAGGGGCTCCAATGGACAGATTTTGGACATGGAGAACTCTACTCATCTCACCTCTTGGATTTTCAAAACAGAGCAATTGAAAAGGTATTGAAAAGATCCTTACTACTCTGGTGACGGATCCGTTCTGTTTTAGTGTTTCAGTTTCAGTGTTTCATCAGCTCCTTAGCACAGCCTTGCAGAAGGGGCCTTATGGCTTGCTTTCTCTCCCTCAGCTGAATGCAACCTCAAAGCTTGAAATGGGTGGATTGCCAGTGTGCTTGCCCCGGAGAACCCTTTGAACACACATCTCTCTTGTTTCCATATTTAAGGGTACACTTTCATCTGTTTTTCCTGGAGCAGCACTGCTTTAGGGAGTTCCTGCCTCTGCACCATTCCTTTGGTTGTGTCAGTGCCATTGTTTGCAGGGTCTGACTGGCTTCATGACTGAGATAAAAACAACTGTTAAATAAGGAGTGGGGAAGAAATTCCATAAGCTGATGGTGTCTGTGATATAAGAGATGTGGAACCAGATCCTGAGGCCAAAGCCGGGCTTGCATTTAAGCTGACCAAAAATGCCCCCTCCTGGCCCTTCTTTCCCCCTGCAAGCGTTTGTGCAGCCATGCACTGACTCAGACTGGAGAGCTGGTATAGCTGAATAAGCATCTCCTTGATTTTTTTTACACCAGGTTATTTCTTGGTCTTGCTCTGTTCCTAGATTTGGGATTCACTCCGTGAGAGATGCGAGGGGGAGGGAGAGAGGGGAATGTGGCTGGAGGTGGAAAGTCCTGCTTAAACCAGGTGCTGAATTTATGTCCCAAGATGCTAAATTTACAGCCTATGGTGGCTTGGCCTGAGGTGTTTATATTCTGCAAATCTGGCACCATCCTGACACAAGCACTAGCTTCCCTTGAGAAACTGCATTATTTATTTGGTTTTGCTAGGAGGTAGTTCTGTCTGGGAGCTTAGGGCCATTTCATAGTCCTTTGTCATGTACCTTCATTCCTGTGTTGGCTGAAATTAGAGGACCTGGTTTCCACTCCTTGCTGTGGTGCACCTTTTGCTATTACTTGCCCATGTGAAAGCTGAGTGTGGCAGATGCATCTCAGCAGGCCCAAGCCAAGAGCTTTAATGAAATCGATCATTTTGTACGGGTTTAACAGACATATCAATCTGCAAAGCAACAGAGAAATATTCTTCTGTTTCTCTTACTTTCAATTAAATGAAGGACATGGTGTTCCTGATCTTAACCTGTCAATTTCCAACCATTAAAACCACATTTTCAGCAGTCCTAGATGTTAAGAATAAGAGCATTGCTGTGAATGGATAAAAGAACTAGCAGCAAGGCCTATGTTATGAATACATCATACAAGTATGCTTTTTATGTTTATGATATATAGCTCTTTATAATAACATGTAAGTAAAAAGCACAAGGCAAAATACAGTCATAGAGGTGAAAAGTATATGGTCATATATAAAAATGCAGGTAGACTTGTGCATGGTAATGTTTCTAGGCTAAAAAAATGCTTAGAACAATGACAGCCAGAAGCTTTAACTCAGGTTGCAAATTAAAAAGGAACATACAGTTCAAAACTGGATTACTAGTGGGAGATGATTCCCACAGTTGCTGTGTGTTATGCGAGGCATCAACATGAGAGGAGGCAAGGCAAGAAACATGAACTGGAGAAGGAAAAACAACAGAACAGTTGAAACATGGCTGCAATGAATGAGGATGGAGGTGTTCCTTGAAACTTCCATGGAGTATTTGGGGGAAATTTGGCTTTGGAAGAGATCTAGGCACACAGGAATTCTCTAGCTGAAAAATGTCAGAAGGTGGATGTTATACTAATCATTTAATGTTGATTTTTTTTTTTCCTGGGAAAAATGAAGTAAAACAGGTGGGCATAGAGCTCTGTCACCATCATGACTTCTCCCATGTCAACACCTTGTTCTGCTCTAGCTTTGAAACCCACTGTGCCTGTGTAATTCTACAGCACAAGTATTTGGTCAGTCAGAAGACCACGGGCAACATGACATCACCTCTGCCTGCAACTGACTGTGAGAAACACAGCCTTAACTCAACCAGTGCAAAAGGTGATACAGCCCCTCTTACTCTGATTTGGATGGAGAGTCATCTATTAGAAACAAGTTAGCATGCAGGAGGATGCCCAGGACAGCTCTGTAACACAAGGTGCATCTGTGTGCACTTCACCTGTGTGTTTTCTTATGCCTTGTTTTCCATCTGCAGTCTTTCCCATATGGTTTTGCCAAAGTTCCTCACTCCTGAAATGAATTTATTTTTTATTTTCCTTTCAGCTTGTGTGGAGCAGGCAGCACCTGTGCCTGGCTCAGGTTCACTCACCTGTCCTGTCTTCTTACTGCTGCTCTGGTTCCTCTGATATTTCAGAGATGTTCAGCCTTACAAATGCTATGATTCTATTCTACTTCCTTATAAATAAGTTATTCATGCTAAGAATGAGAGCAGGAAACTGATTTAGTTTGATTTAATATTTTTAGATCCGTGAATAGTCAAGAAGGGCAAAACTGCCTTTAGTGCTAAGGCTACTCTGCATCCTACACTGCTGCAACAGTGTAAGCTGGTTAGGCCTTGCAGCTTGTCCTCTCTCTTCCCTGTTAATCCACTTATTTCACAAGTATTCATGTCACTTTGTAAATGCTAAGGTGGAAGGCAACAACCCCGATAGCAATTTATTTCCTCTTTATTCTTTCTGTATGTGCTGGCAAGATTGACAGTGTCTCATAAACTGTAGATGTGAAAAGTTTAATTTGCAGGGTAAACTTCTTATTGATTTAACCCAGGTCTGATGACTTGAAAAGCAGAAAGCAGATTTTGATCCTGGTAGAAGTGACAGATTGTTGGGCCAGACCAGAAGAAAAGTGAAATTGAACCAGGAAAGATGGCTGTGAGGGCCCAGAGTTTACCTTACCTGTTGTGAGGATTCTCCTTGGGATGGAGGGTGTCCACAGCACAGCCATTCACCTGAGATTATTTGCATCACATCCCAGTGAAGTGGACTGGGATGTGCTATGGTTCAGCTTCCCAAGAATGATAAAATACTAGTAGGAGGTCTCTGAGGAACACTGATATCTCTTTCCCTCTTCCCAAACACCATTAATTTAGTTTTGCTCAGGCTATAAGGTGATCACTAGTGAATGCCTGCCCCAGAGAAAGTAATTCATGCAAGTGTGGGTGATAATGACAGACATGTGCTGCCTTCAAGGACTTTGCTGGAAAGGATCCATATGGCAGTGGTACCCCCAAGGCAGAAGCAAAGGGCTTCCATTGTCCAGGCTAAAATGGCTGAAGGTGGTGAAGCACAATGGTACCTCCCCTTTCTTGGCTTATGCCAGAGCTCAACTGCTGCCTAGGATGTAACTTCTATCCTTCCCATCTTCCCTGCAGTATCAGCAGCAGTCTTTACTCTTTGGGGCTTCCTTTTCAGCTCTCTGACCTCACTCTTCATTCTCCTCTGCCTCTCCCCAGATTGCCAAACCAGCAGTTTGTTCTGGGCTCTTGCTCACTTTCTTCAGGAGGCAAAACTTAGGACGGCCTTATCTGCCAAGGAGCCCTAAGCCAGGCTGGAGACTGTTAGAAAATCAATCCAGCTCTCATGCAGCAGCATGAGAGCAAAAATCCTATTAGCATGAATCATATCTTTCAGGATGCAAGCATAGAACATAAAACCTAACACCATGGAGTTCCTGCCACAACCTTGAATGTTAATATAAGTTTGTGTATCTAGAAGGTATTTGTTTTATTATTGTGCATTTCCCTGTCTTCTACCATTTTCCAGGGGACAGGGGTATTTTCCTTTGCTATTCAGTTTATCCTAAGGAAAATGAAATACATTGCAGGGCAAGTTCTGTGACAAATGGTTTCTGGTCTATTTAGGCACCTCTGCCCTCAATTCATTCTTGTGCTTGTTCATGCTAGATTGAAAAAAATGTACCTTTTCACTCTATTTTTGAAGAAGACTACTTTAGGTCACTTGGTATTTTTGATGTCTAAGATTTGTAGACCAGTATTAATCTATATAATCAGCCTTTGGCTTGTCAATTTTAAAGAGAATTTTAAAATAACTCTGAAATACAAGTGTCTTCAAATTACCGCTGGCAAACCACTTATTGTTCAACTTCCCAGCAATGCACTGGCTGCGTCAGAGAAGTCCTGAAATTAGCAGGTCTGGAATCTGTGAAGGACATAAAGTCCTTCACGAGTAGACAAGCTTCTTGTAGTTGTTATTATAATACCCTCCTATTATATACTTGTTAGCACTTAAAAATTTTTGTCCTGTCAGAAAGTCTGTGTTGTCATTTCAACCTTCTGGAAACTGAACTGAGACTGAATTCAAAATTACACTCTCTTCCCTTACAGCCTCTCACATTTCAGTTTTTTGCCACACATGAGTGATTATTCCGGAAGAAAACTTGTATTGTAAAACACAGGGCTTTGATGTGATCAGCTAATTTTGAAGCTGATCAGCAATTGTAACAACAGGGAAAAATAGCTTTGCCTGTGCTTTCTGAAACAAAAAGTGACTCAATTTTTTCTCTGTTTCTCTCTTTTTCTCTTATCTAGTTTGAAGAAAACATTCTGGACGCTTGCCTGTTCCTGATGGACAAGGCGGAACTGGAGCTCTCTGGTCGTGGAAACCCAATCAAGATCTGCCGTGTTGCTTCAGCGGTGGTATGTAATGGAGGTCTAATATGTTTCAGAAGTGACTCATAAATCAAAGCCAGGCTGATTTAACTGGCCCTCATGCCCTGATGTGCTCTCTACAACACACAACAGATCAGTTGTCTATTCTGACAATTGTCCATTCTGACAATTGTCCATTCTGGGGTTTGGCATTTTATTTCCCTCCACTAAAGTTCAAGCAGCTTATGTATGGCTCTTCGCCTTGTCCTGAGAATGGTGCCTCACTGGTGGGAAAGCCACTTTTAGACATTGCACTCCAGGCATAAGCATTTATGTGACAATGTGCTCATTTTCCAGTAGCTGATATAATTGAGAAAGCTGTTTCTGCTATGAGTAATAAGGTGGCATAATGGGTGGAATTTTGGATGGGGAACTGAGGGACTTTATGTGGACTCCAGCGCTAACCTCAGTGGAGTCTTAGAACACTGCAGTGGTGCTTATTGTTGTGTCTGGTTCAAGCCCCAAATGACGTAATCAGGCTGGGAACAGTTATGTAAGTGGGCTGCTTTGGCCCCAGAAGAAAACACTGTGGCAATTGTCCTCTTAAACATGGGTCCACAAAACATACCCCACTCAGAATGAAAGCACCTAAAATAACCAAGGACAAGACTTTCCAGACCTTCATTCTTTCCAGTTGCTAGGCACCAGGAATCATGCCATGGATGCAAGAGTAGTCCCATTCCTAATATTCAAGGTGCTAGACTCATCCAGGATATGGAAGACAGAGGCTGAGTCCTCTCTTTTGCCTTATTAGAGGTCTGAACTGATGCTTTCTGCTTCCCAGAATAATACTGTAGTCATTGAGCTAGTGTAATTAGATGTTCTCTCAAGCCAGCTACTAAAATAGACTGTCCACAAAACATGGCTGCTGGAGATAGATGATCCTTTAACCCATTTGTTATAGCATTTGCCCAGGCTTTAAGAAAATGAGCTCTTTGTCTTAGATGACACTGAAATGGGATCTCCAGCCTCTCAGTCTTGCATAGCATCATGTTAAATAGAATAGCTTCAGCAAGAAGTCTTAAGAACACCTCCACTTTCCTTTTTCTTTTAACATTTTAGTTAGTTCTTTCACCCCAGACATTAGAAAGATGGCTTCGGTCTTTTGGATAGAAGAAAGAATCAAATGTGTTTCCCTCATCATGGGCTAGTAGATGTAAAAGGTCCCTCATGTAGGGACTGTGGAAGCCCTCAGGAGAGAATAGCACAATGTTTATTAATCCAAATACGACCTGGATATTACTTGGGTTTTGAGACACTCAAACAGTTTAGAGAGGTGA
Source organism: Climacteris rufus (assembly GCA_013398175.1). Classification (NCBI taxonomy): domain Eukaryota; kingdom Metazoa; phylum Chordata; class Aves; order Passeriformes; family Climacteridae; genus Climacteris; species Climacteris rufus. Next base: position 1,220,555 of record VZRZ01004119.1, on the reverse strand, counting down.
AGAAGTTCACCACTGGAAATCCAGGATTCAGTGGACTGTAGGTCTAATCTGTAGAATTATGGCATAGCTGGGCAGGGAGTTTGGTCATCTGAACCTGAAGAAGAAGTGGGCAGGAGGTGCTGAAGTCCCACCTGCGTTCCTTAACCACGTTCTTGTTCAGGTTGAAATGTGGTAGAGCTGAGCTAGACTGAGTTCTAGCCTCTCATGCTGGAATCCTTCTGAGGCTTCCTGGTATTGCAGAGCAGGTTGAGTCCCTCTCTAATTCCATTCTTTACAGCCAGGGGAGAGCCTGAAGATCAACATTTTGTCTTGTCCTTGAAGTGCTTCTTCTCTTGGCATGTCTCCCACACCAGTGAGATGGGCACAACCTCTTAACCGTTTGGTTATGACTCTGAATACTTATCTTTATTCAGTCCTAGAGTTCACAGGAAGTCGATTTTCTAATTATAAACCAGTAGTTAATGCAGCCAAAAGCTTTTCAATGAGAATTGTGATTTATTTGGCTGGTATGTAGCTGTTTCACATTAGCATAATTAAAAGGTACAGAGCGAATGAGGTTTTTGCACAGCCTCAACTGGTTTGGTTCAAATTGCAGCTAGGAGATGTATGACTCATTAATGCCTATCAGTATAGCCATTAGTCAGCAAAACTCTTTGCTTTGTACAATCTTACCAGAGGAAACTTACACAGTGAATTCCTTCTTGTTTTCATGTGTTCTGGATCAAAGAAATTAGTTTCTATTCTAAAAATAGCAGCGGACCGGTCTCCCCTCAATCTACTGTAAATCAGGAGTGATTTTATTAAAATCTCTGAGCTGATATGGACAGAAAAACAGATGATGGAAAGAATATAGGTTAATATTTGTAAGGCTTGCTTATCAGTGTATAACTGATGGCATTTATCAAAAATACATGGCAGTAAGCAGTAAGTTTAATGTTAATTAAACTTACTAAACTGGCAACATGGGAACTCCATGTGGTGATTTAATGTCAGCATTATTTTTAAGGGTCTGACCGTCATTCAAAATTGTTCAGTGTTGGAGAATCCATGGTCCTTAGCAAGATTGTTCTATTTATCCTCTACTGTCATAATGAAACACTTCTGTCTTGTTTTTTAGCCTAAACTTGGCTATATTCATTCTCTCCCATCCTGTCTATCTGCTGGGTTAAAGAGCTTTTTATTATTCAGTCTCTGATATGCCTAATTCTTGTTTCCTTTGACTTTAGATCAACTCCAGGGATGATGATGGTGTGATTGCTGGGTCCTGGAACAATACATACGATTATGGTGTTGCACCTTCAGCCTGGACAGGAAGTGTGGACATTCTCTTGGAGTATTACAGTTCCAAGCAGCCCGTGCGATACGGCCAGTGCTGGGTCTTTGCTGGTGTCTTCAACACATGTAGGTATCAGGGAGAAAAGCTCCCTGCTGCTATATGGTTCCTGCTTAACAGAACTTTTAGGTAAAACTAATTAAATGCTTCCTAGCTCTATGTTGTTCAGGAATAAAATAGTAGAGACACTTAAAAATGCATGGCTAAAATAGATGGTCTTTAAATAAAGCTCTGATGTGTCCTTCAGGTCAGCTACTCTTCCACACAAACCTGTTAACTATTTGTTGGTTCAGTAAAATGTATTCAGTGACTCATGAGGGCAAATTGTGAGAAAGAAAGATAAGACCCTTGGCACAGTCCACATTTCTGTCAGGAAATCTTAGATTAACAGGTTGTCATCTAGACCTAAAACATTAAATTACTACCCAATATGGGATATGTGATGGTGTTTCTGCACCAGAAAGACCAAATCTCACCTACTGAGGATTGTTCCTAGAAAAACTGAGAGGCACTGTCCCTGCATCTGTTTACTGAGCACTGTTAACATTTTATATTGAGTTTATGAGCCAGAAGAATGAAGAAAATGCTGGCCTAGTTTATGAATTGTCTAGTGCTACAAGGTTAAGTCTAAATACACTTGGTCAAACTAGAGTTCCAGTGTTGCACCAAAAAGAGTGTAGTGGGTCATAAAACCGGTGGGGAAAGCAGCATTGGATTGGTCCCATTTTTTTCTTGTCTAGCACTTTCTAACATCATCTGCTAATATGCAGGAAAACACTGTAGTATATTAGCAGTCAAGAACTCTCTCAGCCTTTCCTCATAGGGGAGGTGCTCCAGCCCTCTGATCATCTTTGTGGCCTCTTCTGGACTTGTTCTGATAGGTGCATGTCCTTCTTTTGTTGGAGGCCCCAGAGCTGGATGCTATATTCCAGGTGAGGTCTCACCAGAGCAGAGCAGAGGGGCAGAATCCCCTCCATCACCCTGCTGGCCACACTGCTTTTGATGCAGCCCAAGACACATTTGGCTTTCTGGGCTGTGAGTGCACATTGCCTGGTTATGTTGAGCTTTTCATCAACCAGCACCCCTAAGTCCTTCTCCTCAGGGCTGTTCTCAATCCATCCTCCCCCAGCCTGTATTTGTGCTTGGGATTGCCCTGACCCAGGTGCAGGCCTTGTAGAACTTCATGACGTTCACACAGTCCCACTGCTCCAGCTTGTCCAGGTCCCTCTGGATGGCATCCCTTCACACCAGAGTGTCGACTGCACCACACGGCTTGGTGTCATCGTCAAGCTTGCTGAGGATGCCCTCGATCCCACCATCCTTTGTCACTGACAAAGATGTTAAATCGCAACATGTGGGGAATGCCACTTGTCACTGGTCATCGACCATGGACAGCAACCCTTGAGTATGATCATCCAGTCAATTCTTTGTCTACAAATTGGTCCATCCATCAAATCCATGTCTCTCCAGTTTAGAGACAAGGATGTTGTATGGGACAGTGTCAAATGTTTTGTGCAAGTCTAGATTCTTTCATATATCTGGAGAGGTTCCTGTTTTGATTTCGGAAGGTGCTGGCAAGTGCTCTATGCTTCAACACATGAAATGCTTCATTTTGTTCGTGGTGCAGTGGGATAATGATCAATCACCCACACCCGAAGAACCTGGGGGACATCTACTTCCTTCACTGCCTGTGGCCACATGGTCTGTACCTGATACTCCTCAGCCTCTGCACAACGCAATGGGTTCCAAAACGTTAATGCAAATGTTTCTAATGGATGCAATTCCTTGCAGTGACTTCCAGGGGCCACTTTGTCTTCTCTATGCCTTGCCTTATCTGGATTTCTCTAGATCACAGACAGACATACACACCAGTTCTCCCACCTTCCCCCCACATTTGCCCTGAATCACCACTACGCAATATTTTGCCTGCAGGCCACTGTAAAACTGGGGCAATGCAGCAGAGGCCTGGAGCCTGCTGTGTTAAATGGAGAGGCATGTTTATCCGGGGCAAAACTAGACTTGGCTTGCTGACTAAGTTAGTCAAGTCAGAGGCCTGGCACTTTGCACTGCTGCAAAGATTGCTGAAGTATAAAGTTTGTTGAGCATTGCCAAATGAAAATGTTGTCCAGTGGCTGATCTGATAATGGCCACTGTCACACATCCAGCTACTGACCACTGCACAGGGGACAGTGAAGGTCCGAACAGTAACGTGCAACTAACAGAGTTGTTTTGAGATTGTTTTGAGTTTCTCTCTCAGTGTCAATGTTTTATTGTGACCAGTCCAGCCTTCCAAGGTTACTATATTGTATGCTTCAGATACTCATCTGTTAAAAATGCTAAAACATTCAGAAAAATGGTCATTAATCTTGAAATTGTCAGACAAATTATTTCCAATGAACCCTGATGGCTCATGTGCTGGAAGCCTGGGAGGGCACTTGAATTAATTTTAATCGATAGGTACATATGGTATTGGATGCATCCAGGTAATTTGTCATCCAGAAACTTGAAATGAATGTTCACTTTATTGGGAGTCACAGTAGTGACAGTAATGAATATACAAAACCCAGCAGTAGCAGCAAGGGCTGTTCAACTCTGCAGCACTGGAACTAATTTTAAATAGGATTTTCAATACAAATATTTTCCCTTTGAAAAAACCAAAACCAAAAAGAAAAACCAAACCTCCCACCCCTGCCCCCAAGCCCTCATCCTCTGTTTTCTGCAGAACCCTGTTGGCTCCTAAGTTGGAAAACAGGAATTTTTTTTGTCTGAGAGACAAAATATCTCATCTGGAGAAGCTGAGATGATGTGTCATGTCAAAGACCTGCTCCCCTAACCCAAGACGCTGCTCCATGCCTATTTATCTGCCAGGGTACACCACAGACACAGAAGCCTATTGATGCACTACTGCAGACTACAGACACAGCTGTAGCGTTTCCACAGTTTTTCCACTTTTCTCAAATTTACCACTTGTAAAATTGTAAGAAGAGTCATCAGTGCTTTATTGTGATCGTGTGATATTTAGGGCTAGGGGCTCTTTTTTGATCCTCCTTTTAAGGTCCTTTATTGGAAGGGAGTATTGACTCCAAAATGCTATTACTTAGCAGTCAATATACATTATGTAATACATTTTACTGCGATTCTCAAACCCTGTCATCTCAGTTGCAAATAATGCAGCTTTTCCCCATTGCTAGCAATAATTTTATACTTTATTCTTTGTGTTCTCCCGATCCCTTCTGACAGCAGATGTCAAACAGGAAAATTCCAAATCAATCAAAAGGAGATACTTTCTATTAATTTTCTTTTTAGCATAGTCTCATAATTCTCCTGAATTACTGATACTAAGAGACCTAATGTATTGTGTATTTCTTGCAAGCTCAAACTTATTTTTCTTTGTATCACATTTGGTCATGCAGCTGACCCATTGCACCTAGATTTGACCTGAAAAGCTGCAGTGTGGTCACTATGCAAGGCTTCCTTAAAACTACTGGTAATCAGGTGCTTTGCTTATAACCATTGCAGCATTAAATATCTTGAGTGCTCACCATTTTGGGACCAAATAAAATATTTAGCATGTGCAATATAAAGACAGATAGAAGAAATTATTTGGGTCAATTAGACTGAGTTTTCCCATTTTATTCTAGTTATTAATAGTTTCCTCCTTTCATCCTGTCATCCATGAACACAGGCTTCATATTTGTCTTTCTCATCACACTTCTGTCTTTGCCACAGTTCTGAGATGCTTGGGGATACCTGCAAGACTCATTACCAATTATTCTTCTGCCCATGATAACAATGCCAATTTGCGGTTGGACTTCTTTCTGGATGATGAAGGAAAAGTGGACACCAGGCTTACAAAAGACTCCGTCTGGTGAGTCCTCCTGGAAAATGCCTTTAATGTGTCAATGATATAAGTAGTAAAAAACATGATGGCAATGCCTGTGTTGTATTTATTTCCCTGTGCACGAAGAACACTGCTAGTTTATGTGAACATAAACGAATGGGTTGTTGGTAGGCTAACTAATATGAAGCACTTGTATAAACAGGTAAATCCTGGGGAATCCTGCTATTAAAATTACCATATAGTGCACATTTAAGCACACTGCAGGAGAGCTGGAATGGGCTTGGGCTCCTTAGGGACAAGTTGTTTCTAAACATGGAAGGGTGTAGGATGGGGACTCCCATCCTTCTGAAGCCAGGCTCAATATTTATGGAAAAACACCCTTCTTGATCTGCTTGTGCCCAGTTTCCACATTTGTAGGTTAGTTTTATATTCTGTGCACACAGTCATTGTTGCAAAGAGGTGCTTTCCAAAATAAACCCAGTTCAGCTGAAAAAAAACTATTCGAGGTATCATACAAGATACTGAAATGCTATCACCAGATTTATAAAAAGAAAACTCCCTAGGACCAAGAGAAGGAGTTTACACATTCTTTTGGAGAAGATAGTCCTCTAACTGGCTCTTGAAACTCTTACTGTCTTCTGTCTGACAGAAGTGTAGCATATATTGATTACATGCTCTCTGTGGGATATTGGCCCTCAAGCCTCTCTTCCTCAGAGTGAAGCAGTGAATGTGACCTCTACATTCCTATATTCAGGAGATACTTGTCCTATTCAATGTTAATATACCTGATTTGTGTCAATGATATCTTCAACTCATTAGCATAGCTGCTCATCAGCATGTTTCATTAATAACTTAATCTCTGTAAGTCTTTGTATTAAAACTGTAATAAACCCATTATGTGGTGGAGGAAATGACTGAACCTGTTGCTGTGACATCTTTATGTGGTTTCCATAACCGAGAGGAAATCTGAGGAAAACACTTACGTTCATTGGCATGTGAAGCTTGTATCACAGAGGAGTTGAGACTGCAAGGGACCCCTGGAAGTCATCCAAACCTCCTACTCTAAGCATGATCAGCTAGAGCAGGTTGCTCAAGTCCATGTCCAGTTGGGCTTTGTGTAGTTCCTAGGATGGACACTCCACGACTCCTCTGAGAAACTTGTGCCAATGCTCAACCATTTTCACAGGAGAAAAAAAATGTTTCCTGATATTCAGACAAATTTTTCTGTTTCAATATGTGCCCATTGCTTCTTGTCCTGTCCTTGGGCTACAGAGAAGAGTCTGTCTCTGTCTACTTTCCCTCAACTCCTTAAGCAGGGAATTATACACAATTATAAGATCCTGTTGAGACTTCCACTCTTCAGACTGAACAGTCCCAGCTGCCTTAGCTTCTCTTTGTGTACAGTTTATGTTGTATCAGCCATTCCTTCCAGTTTTCTATATCAGCAAACTTGCTGAGTATACAGCAGGTCTCATAATCCCATTCATTAATGAAGCTGTTAAACAGTGTCAGACCCAGTATCAGCCCCTGGGGTACACAACTAATGGCTGGGCTCCAGCTGGGGTTCACACCCCTGATCACAACCCTCTGATCCCAGCAGTTCAGACAGTTTTCTGTATACTTTGCTGTCTACTTCTGTAGTCGATACTTTGGTGGTTTGCCTATGAAGATATTCTGGGAGATGGTGCTAAAGTCAAAAGGACCAACTTCCACCTACTGGTGTCCTTTGTCCTTTCAGTCATTCATTTCATCAGAGAAGGCTCTCAGGTTTGTCAGGCACAGCTGACTGCTTGTAAATCCGTGCTGACTGTTGCCAATCACCTAGCCCTTAATATGTTTCGAAATGTTTTCGAGAAGAACTTGCTCTATAACCTTCTTAGAGATCAAAGTGAAGCTGACAAACCTGTCTCTGCTGGAATAGTCCTTCTTTCTTGAAGAACAGAGCAATATTTAATTTCTTCCAGTCCACAGCAACTTCCTCCAATTACCATGATAATTTAAAGATAGATATGAGTGGTTTTACAGTGACACTGGCAACCTCCCTCATCTTTTTTGTGAGATTACCTCAGATTTTCCATCAGATCCATTGGACTTGTGGGTGTTCAGTGTGTTTAACTATTCTCTATCTTGTTACTCATCTAGTTTTCATTGTTCCAAACCTCCACACTGGTCTCATGGGCTGTCATTCCTGAGGGCAAATCTGAGCAGTAAAAACCAGGGTAAAGAAGACATTGAATACCTTCTCCTAATCCTTTGCCATGGGTAGTAAGAGTGAGTAACTCGGAGCCTTTTGTGTCGGACTCGTGTCCTGAAAGAAGTGACTTTGGCTTCATCCAGTCTCCGATCAGAGGCGAGCTGGGCATCAGAACTCCCGCAGAGTCTAGGCTTAGTTCACGCACAGCGGTTTAATTTATGCAGGGAAGTAAAGAGACGAGAAAGGGTTCTTTTCAGTTTTTGCCAGCAGGATTTTATTACTGGGTTCATGGAAGTGTGGTAAAAGTGTGGTAAAAGACACCTCAAAATGGAGGTCAGGGCGTGTTATAGGAAGGAGGTAAGGGAAGGGTAGTCGGGAGAGCCAATCACTGCGGAGGATTACAATGATTGACAGGGGCACCAGCCAGTGAGTCAACTGTCCGCACCCGGCGCAGGAACCAATGAGCTGTTCCCCTGGGCAGGGACAGCCCCCCCCGCTGCAGCCGGGGAGGTCCCCTGCCGACCCGGGGCTGCGCCACCCCAGCTGCATCGCGCGGTGGGGAGGAAAGGACCAGCCCCCACTGCCCTGGCCTGGTGGGGCCAGGCCCGGTCGTAAGCCACACCCAGAGGCACCGCAACAATCCTTTGTCACCAGGTCACCTTCTCTGTTCAACAGCAGAGCCACATTCTGTAGTCTTCCTTTTGACACTGATGTGCTTGCATTTCTTGCTGCTCTTCATGTCCCTTGACATACTCTGTTTGCTCTGGCTTTCCTATACTGTCCCTGCATGCTCAGATGGTGATTCTCTATTCCTTCTGGTCACCTGACTCCGTTTCCCCCTCTTTCTTATGCACCTTTTTTTTTACTGTTTAACTGGGACCACCCTGGGGACTCGTGCCATTTTTGGTTGACTTCCTGTACAAAAGGATGGACCGTTTTTGGGCTTGAAGGACGTGACTCTTGAAAAATCACCAGCTCCCCCACATTCATCTTATACCCAGAACTGCCTCCCATGGGATTCTTCCAAGCAGGACCTTAAACAAGTCAAAACCTACTCTCATGGAGTCCATAGCTGTGGTCCTGCTATTTACCTTGTTTCCCCCTGTTTTTATCCTTGGGCAGTTTTGCATCTGGTCTGTGAGACAGCAGGACTTCAGCACATTTCATGGGGCTGGTCCTTTCAGGGCTCAATGACCTGTAAAGGAAAATTCTTCTGAAACCTTCTCTGATGTAAATGGTGTGAAACAAGACCCAGTGACTGGGTGCCTCGATGCTTTGTCCATACGCACCCAGTAATGGATCATTGCTATGCTTCAGAATTTTCACTGTCTCATCCCTTCTCTCCTTCTCCTAACCTGATCTGTAAAATACCTCTCACCCACTTTTGACATCTTTTTTTACTTCTCTACCTCTCTTTTTCCTAGCTGTTTCCCAAGACTTCTTAATTTAATCCATTTTTTCCCCCCCATTCTTTTGGGACAGGGCAAGATCATCCAAAATCATCCTAGCCCCACTGAAATCCATATACAATTTTACACTAGCATTTCATCCTTCCATCCTACATTTGCTTTTCTTTGGCTTGATAACTTTTTGAACTGCCTCGTTTATCCTTTTATCCTCCTGGTGCATTTATTAGTACATGGTGCATATAACCCTTTGGGCATGACTTAATATATACACCTCTTTTCATTTCTCCTCTGTGTCCTTTCTTTTCATTACTCTGTAACACTCCATGGTAGCCCACATGCTGACTTTTAATGACTTGGGTCTTAACCTTGATTTTATTTTTAATGTGTCTTTTATTTCTTTTTTTTTAAGAGGACAAGCTCAAGGTATTTATAATGATTTTTTAAAATGCATTTCTCACTTTTATTTATAATCTCTTGAAAACTGGAAGTAAAGCTCTTTTTCTTTATTAATATATAATTTCTTTTGTACTTGTACTCCAGCCTTATACTGCTGGAGCTGATCCGTCTTCAGGTCTTAAATACTCTCTGGCTCCAGGAATACTTGGAGTCAGGATTTTTAGCCCAATCAGTCTCTGAGTGTGGGGCTCCCTCTGAATGTTATCTGACATTTATTTATTAAAGATCATCTTCTTCCTCAAGATAGGAAAAAACAACACTACCAACAAAACACATATACAAAATTACACAGACTTTGCAAAAAGTTATTTTTATAAATCTGGCCGGATTTGGGGCCATCAGTGCTGTCTGTTCTCCTTGTCTTTCTTAATGATGATATAAAGACACTTAAAGAATATTTCTCTTGGATGGGAATCAAGACTCACTGCTACTGTGAGGTCCAAGTAGATCAACATAAGTACCTCAGCAGAAACTTGCTTTATGTCACCCAGCCCCATGGGGGTTCATCCTTTCCCAGGCCTGTGGAGAAAGCAGCCCTGAGACCTCTGCTCTCCCGTTCAATTCAAGATCACTTTGTTCTAATTTCTCAACAATCTTATCAGTGCCCCTCTCGACCTCAATGCCTGAGCTTGTTAGCCAATAAAAGGGCAGCAGCTGCTTCCAGCATGTGCCTGTCCCATAAGCAATATGAACTACCCTTCTTGAATTGTCTTCCAGGCATAAAACCCACCTGGTCATCTTTTATTAATTTCTCCATTGCTTTGTTTAGTCTATCCGTAATTATCTCTGTAAATATTTAATGGTCACTACATTGATCTGTATTGCCATTCTTGCTTTCTGTAATGTCTCAGGCTTGCTGTAGAATACAAGAATTACAGAATCACTTCAACAAATTATGGCTGTGGAATCAGGTCCTCATCTGTGCTCACTTCTATCTACTAGAAGAGTTTCTGCTACATTTTGGAGAGGCAAATGTTTCCTTCATCCTCCTTTCCTTAATGCTCACTGCTTTACAAGCAGTGTCTTTTCTCCATTCAGATTCAATATCCTTACATGTATTTGTTATTTGCATGGCAGCAGACCTGAAGAAATTGCCATCCTGTTGTGTTCAGCACTACAACAATAGAAACCAGAAAGAAAGGTCCTGTCCCTAAGATGAATATAGAAACATATATAGAAAAACTGCATTGCCTAATTACAGAACTGAAGTAGATCTGCCATCTTCCACACTGTTACCCCTGCTCCCAGCCTTGTTTATATCATCATTTCCTTCTGCCTGCTCTTCAAGTTCTTCTTTCACAGAACACAAAGCCAATGATACATTTGACTCTGATTCAAACCAGGGAAGGCTTCAGGGCACGGATTCTCTTTCTTGTATGTTGATATGGCAGTTTTCAAATACCCATCTTCCACGAAGTGTGTCCCCATTCCCAGGTAGCCCTCAGCAAAGTTCTGTGAGCATGATTCAGCACTGACTACTCTCAGCAGCATCAAAAATTCTCTGAGTGTGCGTCATTTTCTTTGAATAATTCCTTTTTCTGTAGTGCTGCTTCATTAACTCTCCTAACTGACAAGTTTTACCCTGATCCAAGCTTTCATTTCCACTTTGAAATGTCTTGTTAGACAAGCTTCAGATCCTTCTGACTCTGCTCCATGTCTGGTTTTCACCTATTATTAATGAAATGGTCAGAGTTTAACAGTCCCCATTTTGGTTGCTAATATCATTGCATGTACTAGAGGCTATATCAGCAGCTACACAGATGTAATTTTATTCGGATCTGCTGTAGGATATGTATAATTTGCAAGCAAAATTGCCCCTTTCTCTACTCCTTCCTTCTTTTATTTTTTTGCAGTAATGAAATTCAAACACTTTGCGGACTTTGCTTTAGCAGGCAGATTGAAATGGAGGTGTCTGGCTGGAAAGGGATTCTAGTTTGTGTAGCTCTTCATATGCCCCAAAAATCTCTGCCATATTTTCTTAGACAATGGCATATTTTCTGAGACATTTACACTCAGAACACATTAGAAAAATCAAAAAAAGTTTCTTCAACTTGCAGTCAAGAAACTACAACGAAGGATTGTGGCTTTCAAGTTTTAACAGATAGGTACCAAACTTTTAGACCTTAAAATCTGTTCTCTTAAATAAGTCAACTTTTTTATCCCTGAATTGGCAAACATTGTTATTGAAGCAATGCCAGGACATAAATACACAGGTTTTGTTTTGGTCTGTATGCTTCTTTCGAAGAATTTAACATTCCAGTCCTATCTCTTGTCTAAGGAATTATCACTGCTGGAATGAAGCTTGGATGACCAGACCTGACCTTCCAGTTGGTTTTGGAGGATGGCAAGTTGTTGATGGGACACCTCAAGAAACCAGTGATGGTAATATTTCTTGAAGTCCTTTTCAGCTTACTTTTTAATATTTGGGTTCTTTATGTCAAACAATGAGCTGATGATAGATGAGCCAGTGTCACCATATGGCCAGTGACACCTTCTTCAAACAAAAACCACACTCACCTCAGGGCCTTATGATTGTTTCAAGATCTAAAATAAATCTGTCCTGATTATAACACTGTCCATAGGCATAAAATTCTGCCTAAGGAGGGCTCTGCTTGGTACAGAAGAGATTTAATTCTGTTGCCAAAGATGGCTTCTATTATTTTAGAGTACCTATACAGGAGCCTAATCAAATTAATTCCCTTTCATTTTATGCAGCCCTAATTAACTTTGTGAGCAGGCCAAAGGAAGGAGAGAAAAACTGAAAAGTCACTGCTGTTTCTTCCCAGTCCTTAATTTTCCAGCCCTTAAAGTACATTCTTTGCAAATTTGTAGTGAGATTTTTCTCAGCCTATGGTGTAACTGAGTCCTTCCAAAATTATCTGCTTTAACCAAAACCAGCTCTAATTGTGTTTCAAGAACTTGAGACTTACGGTGGACTTTATGGTGGCATTAGAGTTAACAAACCAGCAGGTTGTTCCAGACTTGAGTCTGTGTCGTCTGCAGGGCTGGTAACAGAAATTTTTTGCTTCTTGGTCAGGAGTCCCTGTAAACTATTAAAAGAGTTTGTCAAACCCCAAGAACCCCTTTTCTTTAAGAAAATATAACATTTTGACACGTTTTTAAATAATTTAGTCTCTCACTTTGTCTCTCTCCTCTTTCCATAGGTATGTACAGGTGTGGTCCAGCCTCAGTTCAAGCCATTAAACATGGTCACGTTTGCTTCCAATTTGATGCTCCTTTTGTCTATGCTGAGGTACATACATGAAAAATTTTTCTGCAATGAGTAATATCAGTAAGACCATAGTGAGACAGAAGATAGGGCTTCACTGCAATTTATGGATTAAGAACTTACTTCATGCATATTTCATGTCACAGAACAATCTCATCATTATATCTTGACATGCAGGCCAGTACGTGTGACATGGCTCTAATGAATGACAGAGATTTCTCTAATCTCTGCTCCCCAATGTAATAAGCAGAAAAGGCTACTCTGATTTCATTGAAACTTCAAGATGTGGTCATTTTTCCTTCTAAGATTCAGCTGTGCTGGTAAATGGGTCACTGGCTCTAGCTGCTCATCTTCTTTGCTCACCACATTCCTTTTGGCTGCTGTGGGTCATGGAGATCTCACATGGGTGATTTGACTGACAGATCTGAGAGGGAAATATCTCAATAAGAAGGCAGAGGTTCTGGTCTGGAGTTTTAATCTCTTGCATCACCAGAGGAGGTGTGCCCAGAATTGCAACACTGCAGGACAAGTTTCTCTCTAATTGAATTGTATATAGCTTAGGACAGAAGAGAACAAAGGTATTTCATGTATTAAGCATTCCCCTCTCTATTTCTAAAACTTTTTGGTACAAGAAATGTGTAATCATGCCCCCCAAATTTGAATGATCTCTCTGCAGCCTCATAAATTTCACACTCTCTGTCGTTCTGGAGCTGTGACTAGTAAAATGCATCTCAGCATATGACTAATTTTAAACATGAAACTTTGATGTGAGTAATTACTGGGACTTAAGTCAACACGTCATTGATTTGAGGGGAGATAGGCTGGCTTCTTTTCCTGTCTCCCATATATCTCAATCTTCTTTCATTTAATTTTGTAGGTGAATAGTGACATTTTTTACACAAGAAGAGAGAAAAATGGAACCCAAGTGATAGCAAATATTGACACAACGCATATTGGGCAGTTGATTGTGACCAAGGAAGTTGGAGGTGATGGAATGATGGACATTACTGAGGAGTACAAGTTCCGAGAAGGTAACCTGAAATGAGGAGGGACCATGCCAATGTAGACTTACCTCACCCAGATGTTGGATGATGATTTGCAAATCTCTGTCATTGAGGGAGCTTCATGAAAAACTGGCAAAGCACCCTCTGGAACTCTTTATTTGTAACTCCATCCCAGAAACACAGTAGATGCCTTGATCACAAGACACAAACAAAGCACAAACTTTACTACTCAGAAATGCTTTAGACTAAGTTGTAGTGAAGATAAAAGCTAGTCATGGAGCAACTCAAAGCATTCAAAACAATTCAAGGCTTTCTGTACAGCTGTTTAGACATTTCTTATTCAGGCCGGATATTCAGAGTAAATCAGTGTAGCCGTATTAATAGGAATTCAGCTACATTGATTTGTCTGATATGGCTCTAACACCAACTCCCCCAGAAGCTGTGAAGTTCTCCCAGTGCTACCATTACCCCAGGAAGGCTCACTGTCCTCATCCATTCATTTCAGGTACTACAAACTGCGGAATACACACGCTTGTGATCGGTAGGTGGGCTAACACTGCACTTCTGCCTCTTTTCTAAATCCGGTTTCCATGCGTTTCTAGGCTCAGATGAGGAGAGGCTGGCTCTCGAGACTGCTGTGATGTATGGCGTTAAAAAGCAAAGCACCCAAGATTCCACGTACCAGCCGCAGACGGATGTTGACATGGACTTCCAAGTGCAAAAAGCAGTCCTTGGCAATGACTTTAAAGTCACTATAACTTTCAGGAACAAAAGCCGCAACTCCTACACTGCTACTACCTACCTTTCGGGCAACATAGTGTTTTATACCGGAGTCACAAAAAGTGAATTCAAGAAACACTCTTTCAGTGCAAAACTGCAACCCTCTTCGTGTAAGCCTTCCATAATGGTTTAGCTTTTTTTCTGTATTATTAGGTGTCAGCAATGTTTCCACCTGTGTGCAGAGGCAATTTTAGTAGCCAGGAATAGGATACTCTGTTGGGTGTCAGAAGGCTCCACTCTTAGATCTGGGCAGGATACTGGGTCATTTAAAGCTGAGGCTGTTTTCTTCAGGCTGTTGCTTGCTGCATGACGCTCTCTTACAGCAAGCCACGTGTCTGGGAATTGTTAATTTTTCTTAGTACAAAAGAAAGCAAAGGAGCACAGGTATTAAGTGGCAAGATATTGTTTTTCATACCTTTATTCTCTTAGCAGCATCTCAGCAAGTGAAGAAGTTCTGGTTCCACAGGGTGTCATGTACAAGGACAAAAAGGTGAATATTTTGTCTTACCTGTTAGAAGCTGACAAGCTCTCAGTAGATCTGAGTGAATATCTGGCTTTGGAGAACAGTATGGTTCAGGATTTTATATTTACAGTGATCTAAAAAGTTTATATGTAACAAGAATGTGCCACTATAGAGCAGGGACATTTGTCAGCTGGGCAGGAACCCCAAAGGTGAGTTATCTTTACAGATGCAGCATTTATTTTTTTTTAGTGCCCTCTAGAATGCAGCAGGAAGATCCTGCCTCCCACTTTTCAGGAGAAAAGCAGTTCCTGGCAGATTAGCTCAGGAGGCTGTGGGTAGGATTTTGCACTGCTCAAAGCAGGGAAGAGGGATGTTCTTTTTTATTTTGGACATAACCTATCTATTTCCTGTCAGCCATTGCAACTTCAGTCAGAAAACAGTCAACAAGTGTTGAGGACCTGCTGTAGTCCCAAGTGCTATCAAGTAGGGTGGTTGTAGAACCCTGGCTTCTCTAGCAACAAGTCACTGCCAATCACTTGTTCTCCTGACAGGCCTCTGTCCTTGGTCAGTGCTTCTAGCTCAGCAAAAGTGATGAGAACAGGCTCTTATGGAGGTGGAGTCAGAGGACTCTCCACTTGAGTTCCCTGCTGAGAGAGTCAGCAGCAATGACTTTGCCTTCTTGACACTGCTTCTGGGAAAAATCAATTTTTCTGAGTGCAGCAGGAGTGACAGGACTTTGGGACCCCAAAGGATGGGCTTTCTGATCTGGGTCTGCTGCTGGATCACAGCAACCCTGCCTGACCTCTGAGCTTTCTGTCTTGTCTACCTCATCCCAGCTCAAGAGACACCTCCTTCCTCAAAGAAGACAAGTTCTGTCTCAGTGAGAAGCCTCCATGGAGCCACAGTTCCTATCAGATCACACAAAAAAATCCTCCCCTTACTTCCTCACTTTGAACATCATCTGAAACTGCATGTTTTATTTGGAGCTGATTAATCTCCAAAAGGTAGAAGTCCATTGTTAGGGATCTACTGGTGGAGGTTAATAAAACTTCTACCTCTGGTCTATAATAAAGCCCTGAGAGCTGCTTGCTGATTCTTTTTAACTCCCTGGATCATTTGCAGGGGGCCTGGAAATGGGCATTGGGATGTTCCAACACAGGCTATCAAAACACAGTGTGAGGGTTTATAGTGGCTTACATCAGTTACTATATATTTGATCTGAAATACTGCAAAACTTTTTGAGACTTGCGTAGGTACAGTTAAAAAGTCCGTTTCAATGGTCTTGGTCTAAATTCTGTGCCACTTCTTTGATGAGGGAAAATTCAGTCATCTTGTAGGAGAACTGCAAATACCTGTTATATTTTCTGGCTGTGATTTGTGCTTGGTTCCAGGACTTATTTATGTCTGCTTTTGCATCAGAGGTCTGTGTAGGGTATTATTACCTAAAATACAGCTTCTGCGGTGCTTTGAGGGTCACCTACCTCCTCTCTGCAAGAAATGAAATGATTAGATGTTTAAGCATTGCTGAGCCTCATCATTCATTTTTTCTAAGTTAAGCAAATGGTTTGAAAAAAGCTTCTTGAAATCATGCTGGGAACTCTGAATTGGATGATGGTGAGTGAACACAGACTGGGGAGAGGCACCTGAAAGAACAGAACATGGATTTTTATGTATGTATACTAAAAGTATGTTCCCATCACTGCTTCTGGCCAGTGAGATGTTTTGAAGATATTCTCATCTTTCAAGATGGAAACTAGCTTGTATCAGAGCTACAGGCATCAACTTGTGGGGCACTTCGTCCTGCAATAGGAGAAAAACTCCTCACAAGTTACACCATCTCTGAAGGTGATACATGAAATTTGAGCATGAATTCTTTCACTTTTGCCTTGGAAAGAAGCATGTGTGGAATTGGGAATTGTGTCTGAGCAGGTGGGCAGTGTGAAAGTAGGCAGTGTGATTATGTGCAGCTGCATGAGAACATTCTGTCAGGGGTGTAAGGGGAGGGTACCCTCCAAGGCACTCAAGAAGGATTTGTAGGCTTTGTTCAGGTCAAGAAGCATGTGTGTATATGCATGTGTGTGTGTATACACACACACAGAAGTAACTAAAGATTACAGTGCAGTAAAGATGTGTTAAAAGCATTCTTCCAGCCCATGCTACCGCAAGAATGAAGCAAACTAAGTTTTAAACCAGGAAATGAATGAACGATTTTCAGAATAATGATTAAAGGAATTGTGTGGATTGAAAACATCTTTGAGGATTTGAACAGCTTAAACCTTCCAGTGCCTTCAAAGGTGCTCTCACATCTACTGAGTTATATTTAGTTTTCTGTATTTTTTTTAAAGACTGTAAGGCAACTCAGTGTTGTGTCTCCCCTGGCTTTCCCAGATGCAGTAAGTGGTACTCACAACTTACCAGCACAACCAGTGCTAAGGAAATGGAAGTCTATTCTTCTTTTTTTTTTTTTTGCCGGTGGTGTTTAAATTTAAACAAAAATGTTTACCTTTTCTTCCACTGCAAAGTAAATTGTAACGAATTTATTTACTTATTTACTTCTCAGATGAAAAATACCTTGCCTGACTTATAATTTACAGTATAAGGGCATTATGGGAAATTATTTTGCACAAGATAAAGAGCGAGAGAGAGGGAGCAGGAGTACATCAAGTATATTTAAGGCTGGCCTGGTAAATCCAGGTCAGGTGGCCACCAAGGGAATAGCTTTGAAACCAAATCAAGGAACTGGTTTTGATGTGAGCGGATCAAAAGAGTGAAAAGGGGTGAATGTCATTTACCCAACTGAGTTCAATTATCTCAGTGTTTACAGAGTATGTCACAAATACAATACAAATAATGGATAACAGTAATCAGTAATAGGTAATAGATGGGAGATCTTGATGTGTTTACTGGGGTTATAATGAATGTTTATAAAGAGAAGAGCTCCAGGTCTATATATTCTGCCTGGTCAGTTGGTTAGCAGGTCTGATTCTCTGCATTACATTCTCACACCACTGTTGGCCTGGGAATTGCAGTTCAATACAGTTAAAATTAATGATTCTCTGCTGCTCAACTGTCTAGCCCACGGGGACTTGTTCCTTCCAATAATTATTGTTAGGGAGCATGTGAAAGCTCTCTGGAGGGCATGCTGGGGACAGGAAGACCTTACTAAATTTTGCAGGCAAGTCCAGTGTAGAACAAAGGCAGATATCCAGACATGTCCTGGAGAGCAGATGGTCTCCCAGGTAGTCTGCATGGGCTCACACCCTCCAGTTGCTGCTCTGGTGGCATCCCTGTGCCAAGAAGAGAGGCAAAGAAAACACAGGAATAAAGTGCAAGAGCAAACATTTACAGGAATAACACTTAAAAGTTGGTTTGGACCTCTGTTCCCAGTAGATATTTATTGCCAGTCTTCCTTCTCACTTACTTTGTGGTAGTGCCTAAACACCTTCAACAGTGACCTGGACCCATGCTGAGGGTACTGGACAGAGGCTATGCACAAACCCAGCCCTTGACCCTGAGAGCTCACAACCTAAATGGAAATAGGGAAAATGGTGAAGAAATGAAGTTAGTTTGGGAATAAAAAAATCAAAGCCATTCTTTGGCTCATAGGCCACCTTTTTCCAAGGCACTCATGTAACTGGCACTGGTTGTGATGGGAGGAGCAGTCAGTGATTCCACTTTTTCAGATGCCTTTTTTCTTTCCTGTGTCTCCCCTCAGCCAGCTCTTTCGATGTTATGATCAAATCGAGCGAGTACATGAATGACCTGCTGGAGCAAGCCTCCTTTCATTTCTTTGTGACTGCGCGGATCAATGAAACAGGGAAGATTCTGGCCATGCAAAAGGCGACAATCCTGGAAGTTCCCACCCTGCGGATCAAGGTAGCTCAAGGCTGTGGTGGAAGAGATGCACGGGCTGTTCTCTACAAGGCTGTCACGTTGGCTTGTGGGGTGGAGGAGTGTATGTGTGTGTGTGCACATTACACTGTCTAATGTGGACCTTATAGAGCAGTGGCTGGCTGGAGTGTGTGAGGCTGTATAGGTATGATATAGATTGCATTGAGTGTCCCTACATTGAAGATGAAGGCTGACAGCAGCACTGGTAGTAAAGAGATGAAATTATGTCAGTGGAGGAAAGAGGGGAAAAGATCTGAAAAAGATGGAGAAACTCAAGGGGTAAGAGAGATTACTCACTCAAGTCACTCAAGTCTTTAACTGCTTCAAAAGTCTATTATATTTAAAGCAACACAGCACAGAGGCCTCTTGCTGAAGAATGAAGAACACTGCAATTGAAGTGATTTTGCTTGGAGAGCTTCTGCAGGTATGGTGGAGAGTTTCTCCAAACTTGAATGGGCAGCATTGATTTGGGACAATGTCCAAGGATTTCAGTGCTTTGCTGCCACTCTGTGAACATACTGTTAGTGGTGTTCCCTGAAAGTTGAAGGATTTCTGCAGTCAGTGGTATGGTACCTATGAAAATGTAGAAGTGTAATGCTTGCGATAGGAGAAGGAGCCTATGATGTATGGAAAAGACAGGGCTCATATTTAGACTCCTTAATTTATAACAGAATATCCAAATAAATTGCCTTG
The DNA here is from genome assembly GCA_013398175.1 of Climacteris rufus. Lineage (NCBI taxonomy): Eukaryota > Metazoa > Chordata > Aves > Passeriformes > Climacteridae > Climacteris > Climacteris rufus. Next base: position 1,201,262 of record VZRZ01004119.1, on the reverse strand, counting down.
TTTTCAAAAGCACCAGGCCTTCATCTCCTTCGAATGATGGCATTTGAATCTGGTTTCTTCCTAATACTAGAAAAAAAAAATAAGAACATGTGTTCAGGAAATTTCATATGAGCATGAATACAGCTTCCTAAAATTCATGACCTTGAAAGAAATCTAAGTTTATATACCTTTTCCCCCTCTATATATTTATTTGAACCAGCGTTCAGGTTTCCATATAATAATGTGTGTAGCAACCACAATCTTATGCAGAAAAAGCTCTTTTTCAAAACATGGATCAAAACTGTAGCAAAGTTTGCCAAAAAATCCACTTTGTTTCATGGTCTTCATAAATATCGTGATGCTCTCATCAAATAATTGTATTTTCAAACCAAATATTTTTGGTTTACTGGGCATTCTGGAGAGGAGGTAAACAAGACAGATAAACTAAACTTCAAATACCTGTCTTCAACAACCAAATTTTAAAAGTAAAGGATTCTTTCCATTCAATACTTAAACAGAACATCTTATACAACATCTTCAATTTCAACTTCAAAATAGTTTATCCTCCCTGTTGTTCTGAAGAAAGGATGTTTAATATATAGGATAGGCTGTTGTTCAATAATCATGTTTTCTAGTAAAACCATGTTTGTCTGTTTTCTGTTTCTTTGTGATGTATGAAAATACACTGAAATTTTAAAAGCTGGATTTTTTTAAGTGTATGTGTGCATGTGTGTGAGCATGTATTGACAGACAAAATTTTGATTTATTCCTTTTAAAAGAAATTTGAGAAAGTTTATCTGTTTAGTTTTCTTGTCAGGTTTTTTCATTGAATGTGACCAGCAGACCGGATATCTTAATGTGAGAGTGAGAGAGAAGAATGAAAAAAAGTGTCTCACATCATGTCTTTGGATACACCTTTGGTTTTCCTCTGTTGGTCTAAGGAGATTGTCAGACTTCACAGTTGGGGAAATTACACCATATTCTAATCTAGCTTGAGATCAGGTTACAAAGATAAGATCAGCAAATACCTATCATGGTCTCAGCTGCATGTGTGGGACTTGGGGATGATTTTGAATCACCCCCAGTGATCTTTAATGGTCAGTTGAAATGAGGAGGATATAAGATCTCTGATCAGGCCAGGACTTCTGAAAATGCCACTGATGTCTTTTTGCAAATTCAGGTGGCCAAATGCTGTTGAGAACTTAGCTGTTCCTCTCCTTTACTCCAGTCATTTTATTGGCATGTGGTGCAGAGTGACCAAAGTCTATGCAGCTTTTTGAAACTTCTTTAAAACAACACCTTAAATTTATTGACAAGGTACTTGTTCTTCTTAGTTACCTTTCTCAAGGCTCTTTAAGCCAGTTCATGGACCATGAACTTGGCTGTCAGATCTGCTAGTCACAAGTTGAAAACCCTCACCTGAGCAAAACAAGAACACATTCTGTGAGAAATGCTGACTTTCTGGGGGGGGGGAAAAGCCCCCAAGTCCCTATGCATGCAGCCTTTGTTTAAAAACACATTCATTTGGAGGTTTAATATTTTTCAGTGCAAAATGTGCTGCTTTTTTGTTTACAGAAGGGTTTGGAGGAAAACTGACCTTTAGGCCTCCATAGAGCACATGTGCAGGGTTAGAAACCCTTCTGAGCATGAGAAGAGAATGCAAAAGCAAGGGGAAGATGGGCAGGACAGTTTTGAGGGGTGCAAGCAACATAGCCTGGTGTTTCTAATTTAGGGCAGTAAGACCTGCTCTTCTCTTCTGGAGCTTATGTTCTGAGCAGACCATTCTGATGGGGAGCCTGAGAAAGAGGACAGTCTGGGAGAGAGGCCCCCTCAGCTGGACTCACCCTCAGTTCCAGAACAGTACATGCAGATTTCTGGTTTTCTATGGAAATGAAGACCTGCCACTTGATCTGCCATGTGGCTTGAGGGAAAATTGTAATGGGTAGAAAAATGTGCAGTGGTGCCTATGACCCCATCCAACAATCTTCTTCTGACTAGGCTTCCTTTGCCTCATGCTATTTTGCTGTGTGCTCAGTTCCCCTGCCTTGCAAGTACTGTGTATTTGTTATTATCAGTTTGTGGAGCATTATCCTTTCCTTTTCTTGCAGACCAAAGGTGACCTGGTGGCTGGTAAAGAAATGTCCGTGATTGTGGAATTCAGCAATCCTCTGAAACAAACCCTGGAGAATGTCACGCTCCGTCTCGAGGGACCTGGTGTGCTGAGAACAACAAAAAAGGAGTTCGGGTAGGGACGAAAGCACAACTAACTGGGAGTTTGTCCCCTGCTTGCTCACAGCAGGAAGCTCACAAGAGACACTTAACTAATGCTGTGCTGAGTAATTTAATTCAAACACTCTCTCTGTACTTCAAAATTCAATACACGGGGGAGCTATAGGTCTCAATAATCAGAAGAACTCAGGCTATCCAGAGAGACTGTGAGAGCATTTCATCTGTTCAGTACCAGGGTTGGAGGAAAAGGCAGTGTTTAGTTGCTAGTGCAGCCCAAGTTTACTTTTTCCCTGTATTGCGTTATTTTTAGCATTTGACAATAGCACCTACAAGCCACTATCACAGAGAGAAAGATTTATCCTACGCTTGAAGTGTTTACTGCTGCTCACTCAGTATGTGCAAATCGAGTCCTGTGCTGTTTTTCTAAAAGGGCTTTTCTCTGCTCATGTTAATCATGATTATACAAGACGTTCAGGTACCTCAGATGATCTTTTCAAGCTCATGTCAAGACACAAAATGTGAGTTGTTTGCAGAGCCTGCTGGCATAGCTGTGGTGTGTGTGTGAGCATACAGCTCCCCCCAGTAGCTCCACTGCACAGAGCTGCCCTGGCATAGAGGCATGTTCCCAGCACAGGGTGCTCCCAGACGTGAGGAAAAGGAGAGCCACCACCATTACTCTCAGTCACACCTCATGCTGACACCATGGTACTTGTATGCTAAGCAAGTTGTAAATCCTCTTTCCATTTGAGTTCGGTATTATAAGCTTAGCATTAGCGAAGGGTATATTATGGAGATACTTGGAACATTTTGAGGCTATTGCTTAGTCCTGGACATCTATCTGTCTGGGCTTAGTATCTATCATTACCTGAGCTGATGGTCCCCAGGTGTGTGCAAAAGGAGTTTGAAAAATTGCCTGTGTTTCTGCAGCTGCATAAATTGCCAACATCCTCTGCAGCCGGCAGGGGAGGTCTGAGCCTGACTGCACCTGGGACAGGGATAAAAAGATCAAAACCGGTCTCCAGAGTAGAGCTGATAGAAAAATGACTGTGAAAGAGCAACTTACTGAGCTTGCTTTGTGCACATGGTATGTCACAGCTGCTGCTTAGCATGACTCAGCATGGTCCACAAGAGTTACACAAGTTGCAGCAATAGCCCTCATTGCTGCACAGCCGTGACAGCCTCTCCTGTCGTTCTGCATCCTTCTCTATCCAAAAGCTGCTGTGAAGTGCTCTCACCTTCAAGGATGCAGAAACTGTCAGGTGCATCAAAGGCACAGGAGTTAGGGAGAAAAATGACTCACAGAACAGACGTCATATTCCTTCGAATCACTGTGTTTTCCCCTTTTCAGTAATGCCCTTGGCACCATTTAAAATGGACATGGATCAGCTTAGTCATTTCATGATTTAACTTCTCTAAGATGAACGTAGGATGCAGGTGATACACACAGAGGACAGAGCAAGGGGCAGTGGTAGTTTATTTAAATAATAATCACATTTGTCTCTATGCATTCAAAGTGATAAATGGTTCTGGTGTGGTGATGGCTCAGCATATTATGCAGAATCATTCATCACTGAGTTCTCTCCTAGGAAAATCAGATAAGGGTGGCTTTACTCCGTTTGCAAAGAGAATTAAACACATTCTAGGCTTTCCCCACCCTTCCAACACTTCCCTGTTTATCAGGACTGTTACATATGGGATGTGGCTACTCCAGTTCTTGGGAGGAGTAAGACTTTTGGTCTCTGTGTACTTTTAAAATAGCTTTTCTCTATCATTTGGGTGGCTCCACAAAACAAGTCATGTGTGACCCAGCTGACACAACATTATTCTGGCGATGTAGTGGCCTGGAGGCTTCAGTCTTGACCATCCATAAAATCTATATATAGATATGGATATTGATATTTAGCTATTAGCCTCAGACAGATGAGGAGCATGAGTTATGGAAAAGCCTTTGGCAGCAGCAATTCCTACCTGGGGCATAGGCTTTGCATGACAAATGAGAATTAACCAGGCAGTGGTGGATGGTGCTAAAAGGATTATAGCCAAGCATACTTTCACAGTAGTGGGTAAGTCATTTTGGGTGTTTCTACATGTCAAAGATAAGCTAGTATTAGCATTTGTAGTGAGAAGCCACTTGTTTTAGAAATAGGACAATAGCGAGACAGGAAAAGGTGGGTTTGGTTTCCCAGAACAGCTGTTGTCTTCCTGCACACATATAATCACATATATATATATATATATGTACAGAGATGATAGCACTAAAGAACAAGGATGGTAGTGCTACCCTGTCTCACTGGAGCACTGTAAAAATGTGGCCCAAACCCTTCATCCTTAGAGAATCTGGCCCCCCAGCTGCTTGAGAAGTGTAGTCTGCACAGCACAGCAGACTTGTATAATAACTTCTTCCCTTTCCATACAGATAATCCCTTGCAGATAATTCCCATAAACTCTAAATTTTAAAGGGCATTTTACCTTCTTCAGCAATTGAAGTCATTGCTTTATCATGCTACCATTTTAGTGGGCATCTGGTGGATGCAGGCAGGCCAGCTGAGGGGAACAGAATATCTCTCATTAATAGCAAAGATAAAAAGAGGGAAAACACTTGCTTGAAGCAGACTGCACTTGCTCACACCAAAAATACGATCTTTCTCTGCTTTTCTTGTCTAAAACTGGATACATGCCCCAAGGTGCCTATATCTGTACATGCAAAATGCAATGCAGTGCCATGTAGAGATACCTAAGATAACCTCTAAGGAGCTGGAATACCTCTCATTTTACCAGCGGCAGACTTGCACTGAAACAAATATTCAGGTGGGAGGGTTCCAGGCTAGCTCATTTAGAGCTAATTAAAGTTTCTTGTCTTGTGGTAGCTTTTGCTAAGCCTGGCAAGACATTTCTGTCCTGACCCTGGCATAGGACATGGCACCTGAGAACCAAATCCTACCAGATGAGAATTTGAAACAGTGACTGAAGTATAGGCTTGCTTTGCTCTCACTTTGCTCAATTGTTTGCAGAACACTATAGCCAAATAAGAACACTGCTTAAACTCATAATCATCTTATTTAATGCTGAGCATTCATTTTCATAAATAGCTCCACACTACACTACTTTGTTCACTGGTTCCTTCGGAGTAGTGGTATCCTGACATGCCCAAACACAATCAATCAATCAATCAATCAATATCAGCCTTCAAAATCTGCACACGGAACCTTGTGAAAGCACTGAGAAAACACAGAAACCCAATACTTGAGGCTCTCCATGCATCTTAATTTTAGCAAAAAAAATTGAAAATCAAGAGCAGTGCAGAATACAGTTGTTTTATATATATGAGTTATCAGGAGTCAGACATAATGTAAAAAGTAACCACCAACAGCAGGACTCCCAGGAACACTTTGACTTATTTGTATGGACATGAAGAAGTCATTGAAAGGGGTCACTGAGGAGATCTGCTGAAGTTACCACTGTGTCAGGGAGGTTCAGGTTAGGAGTGGCAGAGGGGTTCAGCATATGATCAGCCCTGCATTGGGTTTACAGGGGAATACCCTGGACACTTCAAACCAGGGAGTTATTTAACCATTTAAGGAATCATTGCCATGGTATAGGCTATAATAAACAGGAAAAATGGAATTATAAATTAGAAAAAATATATATTAGATATAAAGAAGGTCATTCTGAAAGTGATTGTGAGAGGAAGTGACAGAAGGCAGAAGAAAATGGATTCATTTTTGAAATTTAAAACTAGCCTGGAGGAAAGGCTAGAAAAAGCTTTGACAGGGTCAGTTCTGAGAGGAATAGAAGGTGGAGAGAGTAATTTATATGACATTTCTGAGAATGAGTGAAACATAAAAAATTTGAGATGTGTTATACTAAACCTTCAGTCTCTCCAGTTGTGTGTCAGGTTGAGAGCACTGGCTGACTGACCACAATGTTGATACTTTCCTTTTTTTCTACAGGAGAATCCCAATGAACTCTACATTGACCTGGGAAGTAAAATGCATCCCGACACGACCAGGTTTACGAAAGCTGATTGCAAGCCTGAATTCTGATGCTTTGAGGCATGTATATGGTGAGCTGAATGTCCAGATTCAGAAACCCTGAAGCAAGTTGCTGCCTTCTTCTCTCATTTAGCTATATTTCAAAATATCGTAGTGGGGAGGTGGCTGAGGGACATCTATAAATTTGCTTATTGTTATTTTTGTCATCCTTGTGCTGAAAAAATTTGATGAAGCAAACTGATTGCTATGACTGGGAGAGCACTTAAAAGGCACCTGGATGGTGAATGATTTAAAATTAGATACATGGAATTAAAGGCAATTCTAGGTCATATTATTCCTGTTGTTCACTTTGTATTTATGGCCTTTTGCATTACTGCTGCAAGGGAATTTGAAAAGCTCCCTTCACCAAAGTAATCTGAACTTTAGTTTTAATTAAGACCTGGTATTTCACTGAAAAGGGGAGGGAAAAAATAAAGAACCCAGTGTTATAAATTCTTAGACTGAATTACACAACGTTGTGGTAGATGATTCAGGCTGCAATGGAAACAGATATTTCTAGTTAAAGGGTCTGCTTTATCTTACAAATTACTAATGTTCTGGTTCATGGAGGGCTTGCTTTGCTGGAAGCATCTCTCAGGATGTTTTATCTCCAGAATATTCTCATCCACTTGTTTCCTCTTGCAGCTTCCCCATGCTTTGTCTCCTACTCTTTCATGTGTGCAGGCACCCACACATACTCACTCCATACACTCATCCCACCCCGTATGTTGACACCCTGTTGCTCTACTGTGCTTGGTGAAAATCCACAGTTTTTTGCCCCTGCTCAGAGTCCCTCACACCAAACCTGCATTTCCCAGTCATAATTCTTGTGTGTGATTTGTTCTCTCTTCACCCTTTTCTATCTTTTTTCTCTCCTGAACCCACCCTGTAGACACATTTCCCACATGTGTGTATCGGGAGTGTTCTCTGTCCCAAAGCAGTCCAAGGCTGGCAAATGGGGTGAAGGAAAGATGAGTGGAGTGGGGAGCCTGAGGGTCTTCTCCTGCCTGTCCCACAAGCCCAGCCAATATCCTGCACTGGAGCTGGAAGTGTGTTTAGACTAAAAATATGGGTATGAGTTTAGATTGAAACATGCCCGAAAGTTCCTGGAATCATAGCTACTGCTGAATGAAGTCCTGTTACATGAGTAACCCCAGGTATACAGAGGGACAGAAGTTCATCTGGAAAAGGAATAAAGCTGTATCCTGAGAGTCAGAAATTCCACATGCTGGGCCTGCTTCCTGCCTTTCTCAGAGCATATTCCTCTGTGAGGTGCAGTGGGGCCTCCCAGGGCATTGCTTCTCCCTTGAGGACCTACTGGCCCAGAAGCTGCTCCAAATCTGTCACTGCCATGCAAGATACCACTCCATCCTAAGCCATGTACCCCACTGTGCCAGGGCAGCAGGGGTATGTGTGTGTGTGTTCATTTCTCATCTTCCCTGAAATTCTTCTGGGGATCTTTTTCGACAAGACAAAGAGGTACATGCCACAAGCCACAGCAACTCCTCTCCACAGGCGTGTATCTAAGAACATCACATATATTAACAATCCAGGGGTTATTAACATATTGTGTATTAACAGCTGAGCTTCTAAAGGAGGTAAAACGAACCTCTTACTCTTTAAACACTGGGGCTTTATTGTATGGCCATGCCATTTGGTGTTCTCAGTGAAAAGCAAGGGAGATGGCTTCCCTTCTGCTCCTCTTGTTGCCACACATTGCCCATGGTGCCTCCTGGGCACCTGTAACCAGCTGTTAAAAATAAGAACGTCCTGGGAGAGGAGAAATGCAAGCTGCTCTTTTTACTAAAGTATGTGTAACAAAGCAAAAATTCATACCACCCCATATGCTCAGGAAGTACCCCTCTGAATCCAGCGAAACCAGACTTTGGGGGGCTTTCACTTCAGATGTGGACACATGCTGATTTTATACAACTTATGTGACCACATTAGGAGCTTCACAATGTCTCCCATATAAGCCCTCTGGGGTACAAGGCAGTGAACAATGTGTTGTCAGCACAAGGGGACAATCTCTGTTAAGTAATTAAGCAGTCTTACCAAGGTCTACATCTTCTAATAAAATTACCCATTTTGTGCTCTTGCATATAAACCTGCTTTTCATTCCAGACATTTTATAAATACTTTGTAATAAGAATTTAAAATAAAGCGTGTCTGATTGCACTTGTGTCTTGTGTTCTGTATTTTGATCAATTACTTCTACACAGTAGCACTGTAGACAGCAGTCACTGCATCTTAATTGTAAAAATTAAAAAATTCACTTCTGAGCCCTGCTAATAAAAGTGTATTTTTGGTGAGAGTCTTTTTTGAGTGGGCTGAACTTGTGTCCTCAGCACAACCATCACATCTCAGAGATGCACTGGGGAGGAAACAGTCCAAAACCAAACCTCTGCCTCCACAGATCCCACAGTTCAACAGCTCAGAGAAGCCACATGCAAACAAAAGTCACTCCTGAGAGCATTCTTCATTTGTTACCAACTTTTTACATTCAAGCTGTGGGTCAGGCTGCTTCAATCAATTTGTCACATTCCAAATCTCGCTATGATTGAAAGGAAACACACCTTCCAGGTAGATCTGGGAAGAATATATTGTTAGTCTTGTTAAAAATAATCTAAACAAATCATTATTATTAGTTGAAATAATTAGGATGGAATTATATTCTTGTATTTTTATTACAATGATACACTTATGTCCAAATTCTGTTAGGTAAAACTGGTGCATAGCAGTTTATAGCATACTCTAGTTTCTCTGCTTTTTTATGCAGCTCTTCACTGCTTCTGTGACCTCGTCAGTCTGGGTGGGGACATGTGTTACAGCAAGTCACCAGTGTCCCAGATCCTCCACCAGAGTCTGATGTTAGTGGGGAGAGTTTAATCTTCCTTTTCACTGGGATAAGCACAATAAAAAATCTCTTCCTTCTCACCCTATGATACACTGGAAGTATTTTTTACATGTTTTCTAGTACACTCCACATTTTGTGGTTTTGTTTTGTTTTGTTTTAATTGATTAAACTCCACAGCAGATCCAAATTTGCTATATGTGATGCATTTTATATGTTTTGGGTACTCATTGTTCAGTCTCCTTTGTTATATGTAGAATTTGTCTTACCTACCTGATAAAGTTGCACCCTTTGACAATCAATAATTAACCAGTGGTGAGCTATTTGTAGCCTGAGGCCTCTCATATCATCCCACACCTGCACTGTCAGGGCCACTGTTACCATCCCATCCTAGTGAGCCTTTATGCAGCATTCTGTTTTGGGGTCATAAATAGTTCATGCTACACAGAACAAACAGCTATTACTGTCTATTAGTTACAAAAAAGGAATATAATGAAAAGGACATGTAACAACAAGCATTTCATCATGCAATAGGATAAAGGAAATAAAAAACTAAAGCAAAGCCTCTAGTAGATACCAGGTCATTAGATAATTGCTCTTACAGGTAAAAAGTTTGACAAGCCCTGATGCCTGTGCTGCTAGGTTATCACCAAGCTGTGACCTTTCACAAGCAACGGCAACATCTGATTTGTGCACCAAAAATGAGAGAATGTGACTGAGCATTGACTTCTCTAGTGACTGGTACTAACAGTGATAACTGGTTTGAACTGAAACTAGTCAATAAATGCTCTGCCAAATCAGTGACACACCAATTCTGCTGCTGGGTGCTTTCCTTCCTGATGTGCTCTTTCCTCAGCATATTGCTTTCCTCTTTGTCTTGTTTTTCCAAAGGAGAAGGCTGTGGCTGCTGGTGTTAGCTTGTGAGCCTCAGTGACAGCACAGTAGAAGATGATCAGATCAGAAAGGGTGGGAAAACCAGAATTAATAACCCTGTTATGAAAGAGGAATGTCAAAAGTATACTGTTGATGGAAGGAGAGGAATTGTCTTGTATGCTGGAGCTGGCATGATAGGTGGATGAGTAAGGAAGAGGTATGTGCATTAAAGAAATGTATTTTGGAGTAGTATCTGTAATGAAAGACAGTGCCTGAGAGAAGCTCAGAGGCTTTGACGTGCACATAAAAGGGATTTACTTAGTGTTTAAAGGCAAATTTGGAAGGGCTGAGTTGAATATTGAAGAAAGAAAACAAGGACTTCAAGCTAAACAGGAAAACATGGCCAAAGTGATGCAAAGGGAAGATTCCTCGTGGGGAGAGGTAGGAGGGAGATAAAGCTGTATGACAGGAAGGCCCCATGACTGTTTTTGCCCACTACAGAGAGTTGACAGGGGACACTGGCAGTGGTGGCAGAAGGCAGACCTGGCCATCACTGAGGCTGGACGTCTGTGGCAGCACAGCACTTCACCGCGTCCGCAGAGCCGTCAGCAAGCGTTCGCTGAGGGCCATGGCTCGGCTCAGGAGCAAGCTCTGACTGCAAGGCTGGCAGGTCATGGCAAAGGGAAAGTCAAAAGTCGGGCTGGGTGGTGGAAAATTCGGCCCTTCAGGGCAGTCAGAAGTTACACACCAACCGCGTAGCTGAATGTGCACTATGAGGAGATTCAGGCTGGGCTCAGCCTTTCCATTAAGTCACCTGCAGCCCAACTCAGACCTGGTTGTGCTCATCTGGTCTCTGCAGTATCAGTCTGGAAATAAAAGGGACTCCTTGTGACCTTTCACTCAGCACCTGCTTGGGTTTTGGCTACCACAGAGTGGACACAAGGCCCTGAGGTACTCTGGAAGCAGCATCATTCAGGCAAAGCCACAGCAACATGTAGGCAGCACGTGACGGACAGGAAGGGGTGGAGGTCATTATGCAGCTGAATCACCTGCAGCTTGCTGTCTCCTGCAGCCCTAATCCTTGCATATTGATTGTATGACAGTTTTCTCAGAATCCACTAACTTATGGAAATGGTGTAGATCAAGCTTCCAAGCTGGAAGTTATAAATACATCGGCTTACCTGAAAATCTTTTGAAGCGAATCCAACAGCAGCCAGACTGGCTTTTGTGCTCCCAGGTGTGAAACAGGGGACACCCACAAGGTGATGGAGGAGGAAGAATGAGCACTCTCAGTGTCTACTAGGTAACTATTTTGTTCATTGCTGCGTGAGTTGTGAGTAATGAATCAGAGAACTGCGACTTGGAAACATCATGAATTTAGTGATGAATCAGTGAATTGGCATGTTAGACTAGTTTTTGCAAAGTCTGAAGTCTGGTTTTTTGTCTGGTTTTTTTTTCCTAGTGTGTTCATAGAATAGAGTTTAATTTAAAGAATGCGTCTCCTTGTAATTTTGAGCAATCCAAATGCATCATGACACCCCTAATTGAAGGAGGGGGAAACATCTGGTCTAGTGAAAACTGTAGTAGCAATGAGTAGTGTTGGAGATGCAAGTATTTTTCTTATGCTAGAGGAATATCCTGGATGGGCACCAATGCATTGCAGACTCTTTTTTTGGTAGCTTTGGTGGCTTTTTCTTTTGTAATCTTTGACAACTTTGTTAAATTTTGGCATCTACTGGGGGATCCCCAGGTGTGCTATCAACAGATAAGACGAAACATCTCATATTTACTTTAAACCTCATTCTCCCACTGACCTCCTTTCACATCATCTCAGGTACTGGGAGAATTTCTTCCCTCTCCAACATATGATTTATAATTTCATAGACTTCTGTACAGTATTTCCCCCAAATCACATATTTTTCAGATTTAGGAGTCCTACCTCAGTCACTTTGTGCATAGAAACTCTTTCAAGCTTGTGATCAGTCTTGTTTCTGTCCTCTGATCTTCTCCCAATATTATGTCACTTGAAGTACCATTTGAAGCCAATAGAGCTGGTTTTAGCATCTGTATTTTGCAAGGACACTGCTAATGAGTGAATGGCCTACCTGTTCAGGGAGAATGTGGGTCTCTTGGGATCCAGAGTCATTAGGTTAAACCTGGACTCAACTGTGGCTGAAACTGATTCAAAACCTGCCCTGTTTGCAAGCTCTGTACAACAAAGATTGAACACAATTTGTGCTTTTGCATGCATTGTTTCAAGAAATACCTCACCACCAATGTGACTGCCCTTGAAAAGACCATGGATCCTGTTTCTTCAACAGTTTACTGACAGTAAGTAGGGCATTAACATTTGAAAACCAACTGAATTTTTTCATCACTATGTGTATTCTTAGGGTTCTGAGATGCTCTTAAATGTTATCTGCATGCTGCTTTTCTTCAAAGTAAATATATCTCAGAGTCTCAGTGGTTGTATGGTGCTCTTCAGGTTATTTTATCAAATTACAAAATTCCTCTCTTTGGAAATAGCCTGCAGAATAATAGTGAAATGCAGCTGTGAGCTTCAGACAGCTGAACAGAAAAAAATCACGGAGTAAGGGGTAAATCCTAGTGAGCTGCAGCTCAGTTTCAATATTCTTCAGATATATTTGCATGAGTAAGTTTTACACGAGCAGATCTGTAGAATGAGGTGGCTGGCATTGAGTACCCAATAGCTACACTATATTTTGGAGAGTTTATATTGGACTTGCCCATCTCTGGTCTGAATGGCTATGAGCACTTGGAGAGCCTTTGACACACTCTTCAATTCCCTCTCAGACAAAACTGAGCTCATAAAATGTGTGCTGTTAGATCACTGTGGTACGATCTAAAACACTGTAAGCCATTGTTTCAAAAGCATGTTCCTGGTCAGAAGATGTGAGGGATGGTCAAGAGCCCAGAGTCTGTGACAGCTGCACAGCAAAGATCTGCCTGAGCAACATGATCTGAGAGCATTGAAGAATTCAGTATTTCCCTGTGTAGGCATGCTGGTACCAAAGTTCTCACACCACCACTGCTCACTCCAATAGGAGGCACAAATAGACTGCTCTATGCAACAGTCAAAATGCAGCTTCAGAAGTAACAGTATGAATGCTTGATAGTCCAGCTTTGAGGAAAAAATTCTCTGGTCTCCCACAGGTCTGGTTTTGTATCAGCAGGAATTGCTGGTGCTCTCTCCAGCGTGACACACTAACCCTGTGTGATCCCTAGCAGTATCTTTTTGTTGATCTAGCTGTATCTGTGCTTGTACCAAGATGCACGCTTTGGGAACTGGTCTCCTTTTAACCAAATGCAGTGTACTTCACTGGTGATGCACACTGACTCCAAATCCCCTTTGCAACTGGAAAAGTTTGCCCTGCTGTTTGCTTAAAAGTTTGTTGGGTTTGTTGTCCTTTATAAAACAGACAACTTGAGCTAATTTAGGGACTGTTATAAACATGATGTTCCAAAGCCTCTGCTGCCTAAACAGTTTAGTTTGTAGGAAGATATTTTCCTCTACCAAGATAAGCTTTGCACAGGGCCATTATAAACCCCACTGCAACATGCTGATGAATTATTTTCTGCCTTTCAACTGGTTTAAGTTAGGTAGCCACAATTTTTGCAATATAAAACAATACTTTGTGCTCCAATCAGCTAGTTCTGGAAGAGCTTTTAAGTAATAAAACCTATTCCCAGAGCTCTCTTGACCTCATCAGCGTTACTGGAGCCCAAGGAAAAAAAATACCTTTGCGTTCAGAGACTCAGAGTTGGGGAAGTGTCATCATCAAACTGCAAATTAACTTGCTTCCAACTGTGGTTACAACTGAAAGTGTGAGTTTAAGTGAATGGGAAAAGCCACCATTTTGAGGAAAAGGGGATGAATAAAGCAGGCTTCAGGCTGGAGGGTGTAGGAATATAAGAAAGTAAAAGAACTTCTACATGTGATTTTTACGTATTTAGAGACTGAGTGCCAGAAAAATACAACTGGGATTATAATAAGGGAGAGGGGCAGAAGAGGCTGTATCTAGGACAACACAGGCATGCCAACAGGCAGTTATGCCACTTTCTTTCTGAATTTCTAATTCCTGTCACAAAGCGGATCACTGCTCAAAACAAGCACAGTAAAATATCTCTGTTCCTGCAGCAGGGACTTTATGGCTCACACCCCTTTTTGAGTGGTTTTTATCCCCTACAATTAGTTCAGCCTGTAGGTCTTTTTGCACAAAACCTGTACCTAGAAAACAGGTGCTTAGAAACAAAGCATGGACTAAAATACGGGGTTTAACAGGAAAATGCAGTCACAGTGTACAACTGTCAATGCCTGTGAAGAAAGAGTAACTCTGCTTTCTGAGCAAGGCTTGAATAGCCAGTGGGACTGAAGAGCAGGACAAACTGGGGCCTGTGGAGCTCCTTGACACCTTTCTCCAGCCCTTTCTCTGCTTCCTTGGGCCTTACTGAATTTAGGGCAGAAATTTCAGACACATTGCAGAGCCCACAAAAAAAACCAAAAGGAGGGGATGTCATAGAGCTGAAGGGCAGAAGGCAAAACTCCTGGCCAAGGTGCAGGGTGTCTGTGGACATTGTACTGGTGGTGTGATCCCACTTTCAAAACATCTGTGGCAACACATATTTGGGACAGGCCATCTGTGCAAGCAGCTTGAGAGTGGGAGTCTCCTGTGCTGCTTTCAGTGGGACAGGAGTGGCTGAAGTGACAGTCTACTGCAGTAACTAACTTTATAAATACTTAATTGTCCAGTTCTTATGATACTTTTTTTTAATGATTTGTTATATTAATTGATGTTGCATAGCTGGGCAGTTGAACATTTTTATCTTCCAACAGAATCAGGGCTTTCAGGCAAATCCTGGAACTTCCTTGGGGAAAGTCACCACTACCAAGGCTGATGGATTAACAGTGTGGGACACAGTCCAGAGGCTCTCAGTCTTTCAGCACAACAGTGAGCCTACCAGCTTGGAACTTTGGTGCATCATAAACCCAAGTGATGGAGTTGAAGCCTGGGCTTCAGTGTTGATGTGGCTGGGAGGTATCTGAGATCAGTTTGGTAATTGTCTATGCCAGCAGAAATCTATTCTGCTCCCCTTTGCTTGGCCCATCACAGTCATTGGTGAGGGGAGAGAGTTTTGACTTTGTGCTTCACTTCTCCATCCCTTGAAAATAAATAAATAAATAAAATAATACACATGGGGAAACACCAAATAATTAAAAGAAAACAGTGGTTTTCATCTTCCTTTTTTTTATTTTTTATGCTTCATTAACTTTGAGGTATATTGTTGATGCCTGGCTGGGTTACAGTAGATCCATTTACTATTGCAATCCACCCTAATAAGTTTCTGCTAAAGGACATGGGCAATGAAGTCAGCTCCAGGAGCAGCACTAGTCTTCCTAGTGGACACCAGAAAAGACAAACATACAAAGAAGAGCTGGTAAATCTTCAGAAGTCTGGTTGTTTCTTCTCTTGTTGTCACATAAATTGACTGTAGGAGATTTTTGAAAATTAACCAGAAAATCAAGGGGAATAATGGGAATAAAATCAGAGAACCTGAGCAGGGACCACAGCTCCATACTATAGGAATTAACTAAACCCATTTCTGAAGCCAGAGAAAGGGGGAAACATTTCTGATGACTAGTTATTTGCCAAGGGAGGCGATGACATCAACCAGAGAGAGTTGGAAGGTGATTCAGGATAAATTAGCTCTGCAGCTGATTTTTGGGCATCTTTGTGCAGGTCTGTTCTCTATTTTGTGTCCTGTTTTACAACTGGGAAGGGTTCATACTGCTTGCAAGCATTGCCTGGAGCCAAGGACCAATGCTGAGCCACAGTCTTCAGAAAGTGGTCCTCAAAGCAATCCCTGCTGCTGTCTATTTTTTTCACAAAAACTTCTTGCTTGCAGGAAAACAAAAAATTGGCAAAAATAATAAGACTAAACAAACTTTCAAAGCATGGGCTAATTCTTACTTGTCTTCAAATGAAAAACTGTATGATGATAAAAAATGTTTGGAGGGTTTTTTGCCAAAGACTTGATATAGGTTATGGATTAAAAAAAAAAAAAAAAAGAAACATGGTATTGTTACTCTAGGTTATTATAAATCCTGTATGTAATGTAAAAGTAGATGGAGTTAAAGTTATTCCATATGTAAAATCTCCAGCAACAATCATCACAGATGGTTGCTTTTGATGAGGGTTGATTTGCAGTGAGGTACAGAGCTGTTTTTCAAAGGTACTGAGTAAAAAGTGCTTGGCTCCTGCTGACTTCAGTGAAAGCACATGGTCCCTCCCAGAAAGAGAGGTGTCTTACCAGAACATGTACAAGAGCACTGATGATGTGGCAGCTTTTAAAAGAATCAGTATTAACTATGGTTTTTTTGTGTTGTAAAGACAGGCTAAAGCAATACTTAAAGCAGCTGCTGTGTCAGGTCAGACTGGCTTACACCAGGTCTTCGTTTGGCTTTGTGCTCTTTATTGACTAAAATCTAGTATTTGATTGCAACAGTGAGATCTACTTTTAATTAGCCCAAGTTGGATGTTTATATCCTGGGTCTTTGATAAATTTACTTTGATATTAGTGCAAACACTGAACTCAGAAATTTCTCTTGAGAAGTATATCAATTAAGCATTTCTTTGTGACAAGCACAGTAAAACAACATCTCTATACTCCAGCCAGGTTTTCTCATTTCATCAGAGACCAAGACTTTTACTACTGCATCAGCCTTGAAAACACTTTTCATCTGTTTCCTCTCTCAACACTTTTGTAAGTCATCTTCAGTGTCTCACTACATTCGGTCATACCATGGCTTGGAATGATATAGAGAAACAGTAATACAAGCTTTGGCACTCTAGAATCCAGTGATATTTTGATGCCTCTAATTCAAAATTAGCCACAGCTCTATATCCTTAAAAGTTTGTTTTGTTCTATTGCTATAGTCTTGATAGTTTTCCACTGCCTTTGAGTCAGTCTCTTCAGCTGATATTGATTCTAAAGCATTGACAACTGTTTTCCCTTTAAACTGACCCACTTATTTTTTAAATATTAGCATGTTTACAGGTTGTTGATGTAAAAATGAATCGACTTGGTGGTAAAGCACATTACATATCCTGTAGCTTGAATGTTAATCTGGTCCCCTGGAGGTTTGTCAGGAAGATCTGTAATACCTTTGAGGTCTAAGCCTGGCTCTGCTTGACTCAGTAGCCTTGAGCACATTATTGAGATCCCAAACAACTCAGAAACCAGGCAGTGAGGTATAAAGGCAAGATCACCAGAAGCCCAAGGATCAGTGCTTCTTGCTTGCCATCTCTTCATTGCAAAAACTCTATCCCTGCATTCATTTTATCTTAGAAGGTCTTGCAAGTCCTTCCAGTTAAATGTTTGGACACCATCAGCCAGAATGCCCTCAAGGCCTCCACACACACACATGACACACATGCACATGCACACGCACCTTTGGGCATTCTCAGAGCACTCATATGTCCAACAGTGTTGAGCTTTGGCCCTTTGGAATGTGTCAAGTTGGTAAGAAGGCAGCTTACCTTTTTTTTAGTGTCTATGCATGAATGTGTAAAGGGTTATTCCAGAGCTACTGTTAAGAAATAGTCTAACATAGCACATGGCAATAATCAGGCTAAGGGCTCATAGAAACAATAACAGGATCTGACCATTCACTACAGGGTTAATATATTTCTCCAGTCTATACCATGGCCTTTGCTGATCATTCTTCCTCTTTCTCTGCAGTGCACTTGTCACAGAAATCCCTGCCCAATCTCTCCACATGAGCCCAGGGGTACACTTAAACACCCCTTGCATGAGAATTATCATTTGGGATGGAGCCCTTTGGGTCTGGTGCTCATTTGCTGAATTCCCTGTGCTAGTGAACATAATATGCAAAATTCTTGCCTGTGTTTTAAAGACTGCTTACATCTTAAAAATAACTTTTTAGAAAACAATTCTCCTTTACCTTCTCCCCTAAGCCAGACAACTCACTCATGTCCTGAGTTATAGATATCTTTTTTCCTCATGCTTTCCTAATAATGGCAGTGGTATTTTTCTGGGAAAAGATTCTTGCTTGTCAACAATTCCTCCTCTCCTGCAGCTTATTTCCTCATTGGGATCACAATTCTCTGCAATATCTTCATTGATTTCTTCTGCAACTGTTAATAAAACTTAGTTCTTTGTACATAATGATCTGTAAATGTAAACTGGCAGGATTTTAGGAAGTGATTAGTAATTTTTGCAAGTTCATGCTGCAAGAAAGCTTATTTGCCTGGAAAATGTTCCTCTGTCTTCTGAAAATAAGTTTTTTCCTCTAAAGTGTTTCAGGCTGGATGCCCATAATGAAGCTACCAAGTATCTACCACTCACTGGCCTGTGAGCCTGAGTGTGCAGCTTCGTGTCCAGCTCGGCACACTGGAAACACCTGCAGCATCTCCACCAAAGCTGTGCCTCCAGCCCCCTCCGCTGCTTGCACAACTGCTGCACGAGCCTGTGCAAGGCTACCACCCCAACCTGCCCCCCACACACACATACACCTTCTCATCCTCCCATACAAAGCCTTAAACACTTAACTTTCCGCTGGTGAACCTGCTAGCAAGGTTCCCAAACAGATGGCAAGTCTCGCGCATGAGACAAATTTCTATTTCTAGCCCCATTTTGCAGAACACAAGAGCTCTGGAAGAGGCTTGCTCACAGCCTCGCAGTGAAATCATGGAGTTGTGATGAACAGACAGATGCTCGGACCTCCCCAAGCACCATCCTCCAGCCTTGAGGCCGGGGTGGGACCTGCCCTCTTGACAAGAGCTGTGCTGCTCTTTCAACCACTGCTGGCCAGCCACCCCAGGAGCTCAGGCCTTCGGGCAAGCCAACAGTCATGCCTTTAAAAACTGAGAGGCCACAAGCCATAGAAGATTAATTTTCAGGCTCTGTCTGACCTTCAGCCATGGGTTTCCCATCCCTGCGTTAGACTACAAACATGCAGCATAAAAGGAATAGAGTGACCAGAGAGTACAAATACATGTGGTCCAAAGAGGAGAGCTGGTCTCTCCTCAGATTTTTTGGCTGTTCTTTTGTTTTAATCTGGCTACCTGACATATTGAGAGGGTCTCATGTGAGGGAAAGCAGTCTCCCTCCCTCCCAGAAAGGGAAAGTTTGTGGACACTGCACACAGTGAGAGCTTTATGCTATCTCCAGTGACTGGAAAGTTGTTTTGCTTGTGAAGCTGGGAAGTGAGACAAGGTCCTTGATCCAAGGTATCACTGGGACCATTAAATGAAAGGGGGCTTTCCTAACCCTCCTTGTACAGTACAAGTGGAGTGAGAGAAAGGGAAATGAAACACCAGGGCTGGGAGAGACTGTCCTACAGACCACCTGAGACAACTTCCAATTCTTCAGGCAGAGAGAACAACAATGTAGATCTAGAAAGGAGGCTAGATTTAGAGTTGCAGGTGCCAACAGCTGTGGGGAGAGCTTAGGACTGAGCTGTTAAAGACATCCTGGGCAGGCAAGAAACACATGCTATTGATTACTTTGGCCACTACAGATGAATGGATCTACTGGTTGGACAGTCTGGGTGTGGCAACTCTTCCTCTGTTTGCAAAGCAACACACCTGTGTTAGGGTGGTTTTGGAGCAGCTGTCTCGTGGGAGTGGATCCTTCACAAATAAGTTTTTTGTACGTTGTCTTAATAAATCAAGAAAGAAAGCATATTCTGACCAGCAATTCCTTGTTATTATTTCAGCTAACTGCGAACTCTGCTACTATTTTGGCTCAGCCACCTGCTCACAAAGCTTAGTTTGTTGCTAAGTGTCAAAATACCCTAAATCAGAACTGGTGTCTCAGCTAGCAACCAAGCAGCAGTAACACTAATGAGTCTGCAACATGATTTACATACAGGATCTCAGTGCCTGCTACTATAAGAAGAGCAACTATAGAGACTAGGAGGTCTGCATGAGCTTAGAGAGAAAAATCTACCACAATTATGGTCACTTTCAGGGAAAAAAAACATGTTAAGGATGTTTAGAACAATTTAGTGTCCTACATCCTCCTCCTGAATTACTGAAACTTTATGTTCACACTGACTTAAGAAGTCTTCAGTCAGTGTTTTTCAGGCATGTCA
Source organism: Climacteris rufus (assembly GCA_013398175.1). Taxonomy (NCBI): domain Eukaryota; kingdom Metazoa; phylum Chordata; class Aves; order Passeriformes; family Climacteridae; genus Climacteris; species Climacteris rufus. The sequence goes on along the minus strand of VZRZ01004119.1, from coordinate 1,181,158 downwards.
CAGAAATGGCTTTCAGATATTGTAGGGCTTTTTGTTTTTCTGGTTTTGGCTAGAAATAAGTATTTTTATGCAAGACAAAGAAAAGGCACATGTAATTCTGAAGTATTTGACTCTAGAAGCATTATGGTCAGCTGGTCAGAATGTGGCTATCAGGATGTTTGGAGTATGGCAGCATGCCAATTTTTTCCTTCTTCGTCTGCTCTGCTTGGCTCTGGCTATGCTCTAGTGAGCAACGATTGGTTGCAAAGTTCATTAACATTGCTGGAAAATGTTCATGTGTGCAGGGGATGAGGCTTCAAACATCCGAATATTCATCAGCAGTGACTCAGAGACCAGAAGACATTAACTCATAACAACACAAACCATGAGGCTGGCACTCCCAAACACAAGTCTGGGATGGCTGGGAGAATTCATTACATAAACTAGCTACAGTGGGCCAGCACTGCTGAGAGTTGAGCAGTGGGACCAGCAGGGAGCATGGAACATCTACAGACTCTCACCTGGGGTTCCTTTCCCTGGTGACACTTGATAAATGCACAGGAAACATTGGCATTCAGTTTTGACCTTCACTCTTTGAAAGCACAGAGGGAAAACCGTAGGGGAAAAAAGTGGGTTTCTCTTTCCCTTTCTTTTCCTTGTTAAACCAGCAGGCTTTACCCAGCAGGCTGCCAAACAGTACAGGCCTGCTTTTCCTCCTCTCTCTCCACCCCAGTGGGAGCCACCAATACCTCAAACTGTGCCATGGTGGGAAACCTGTCTGGCAAATCAGCTACTCAGCAGTAGGGAGGTTGGAGGCATTTGCAACCAAGGGGCCCAATTCAGATCAGGGCAGAAGGGTCAAAAGGTCTCTGCTTGGGAAGGAGGAATAGCAGATCAGTGCAAGGGAGAGTAATATGCAACTGGTACTCTAGCAGAGGTAAAACTAGATCTCACAGAGACACTTGACGCTTCAGTTGTCAAATTACACCTGGATCAGAAAAGCTTGAGAGCGCCTGAGGTCTACATATGAAGTAATCACATGCATGGCAACAGGATGAAGCAGGTTCATCCTGACAAGGGTATGTTGGAATAAACAATCCTCCTAGGAGGAAAACTTGATATCCCCAATAATGAGTGTGCTATGACGAGGGGA